>JABYQP010000036.1:0-398774 GCA_022606235.1 Abortiporus biennis | reverse complement strand
TAGTCATCTTCGAGTAAACTCTGCGCGAGATATCTTCCCTCTGCGACCTCATAGGCTATGAAGGCTAGTGTACCCTGTGATTTGATGTTAGAAAGAAAAATAGAATGGAATGTCTACTTTACCGATGTATGGACTTCACGAAACCCTTCTACAGACATCTTCGTACTGATATGTGTAAAACTGAGTTTTCCAAGATAGAAGCGATGATTGTGGACTTCGTTATTAGCTTTTCGATAAACCCGGCGAGCGGTTTGGTGAGTGGACTAGAAAAAACCGGTGCACAAAAAAGTAAGAACTGTGGCTCGGACTTGCATGTCAGCCCTCTCTCGAATAGTGGGATTCAGAAGGAATGTGGTTTTCTGAGCTGCAACGTTTCTCTCGATTTGATCAAGATAATTTGGGATCGAATGAGCGATGGAGACGAGAGGAAAGATGTAGAATTGGAAGGTCAAACACGTGAGGATACAAGGATTAACTACAGGTTGATATGGTAAAGCAGTCACGAAATAATAGGGATAAATGGTCGATGGGAATAAGGGAACAATGATCGATATGACAAGAACATCAAATAAAGGTCGTCGACTGTCCTAAAAAAATTACATCCATTATATGGACCTGAGAACAATCATTTATAGCTAACATTTAATCGGACTCTAACACATCACACAGAGTGCTTTTCTTCTTCCTCGTAGCCAGTCTCACCTTTCATGCATGATGAGCGAGTCAGGAAGGGGGAAATAAGATGTCATGGGTTTCCTTGCGATAGAGGTCCAAACGGAGGCAAAGTGAAGCGATGGCCAAGAAAATCAAGTCAAAGTCAACGAATTAAACATCTGAAATGCTGTTAAGCAATATTCCAGCTCTCGTGACCCCATCCGAATACGCCTCATCTACTTTGAAGTTGAATACCTCTGCATTCCATAGATAGTCCTCACACTTTTTTTTCAACCATTCGGGACATTGTGGGTTCATCGAGATGTTAGTCCCAGTGGAAAGCTGCGGTTCGTTCAACGTTGTTGTTGTTATTGGTGGATCCGGGTAGTGCTACGTGGGTTTATTGTTTTCATGGTCTCGTACCCAAATTTGAATCGCACCCCATCACCGCATTCTTCGTCTGGGGCATTTCGGTAAGGAAGCCCCCCCGTTACTTTTACGAGCACGCGCATGCACGAAAAATCACTGTGTAATGGTCACAAATCCAGACCCATGATGTCAGAGTCCATCAAAAGTGCCTGAGATCTCAGATCGACTAAGCAAGTTTCGTCGTCTCGAAACTTCGCGTTCGCGTTCGCGCCTGTTCACGCTCTGGCAGTTATCCTTTGTACTCGTTTCCTCTGGATCTCTGTTTCGATGCCTCCAAGCTTTGCTTCTCTTTCACATGAAGAACGACAATCTCTTTCAATGCATAATCCTTGTTTGTGCCCAGCATTCTGCTGCGAAAAGAATCAGGCTACAATTCGGACTGAAGTACAACTACAAATGAAGACAGAATTAGAGCTGTTCGCCAGAGTAAATACTACGGCTCCAAAGACTACCGGAAATTGCCATAGTGCAAAAACGGCTCTCACTACGGAATTCAGAGTTTTTCTCGAGTAAGAATTTAACAAAGATGGAAAAATGAATTTGATACTTTGTTGTAATACTATTCTCGCACGAATTTGATGTATTTATGAACAATAAAAGGTGTGTGAAATCATCAAGTTTTCACCGAAATCTTATCGTGAGAGAAAACTTGATACACATTCCGGATGAAATTGATACAAAGACTTAGGATCTTCTCATCTCAAAAATGAAAAAAAAACTTGAAATCTTTTTTTGCACCTGGTGAACACAACCCTATACTGGAATTGAGCACTGTGGGCCGTATGCAAAAAAGATTTCAAGTTTTTCTTTTCATTTTTGAGATGAGAAGATCCTAAGTCTTTGTATCAATTTCATCCGGAAATGTGTATCAAGTTTTCTCTCACGATAAGATTTCGGTGAAAACTTGATGATTTCACACACCTTTTATTGTTCATAAATACATCAAATTCGTGCGAGAATAGTATTACAACAAAAGTATCAAATTCATTTTTCCATCTTTGTTACAATTCTTACTCGAGAAAAACTCTGAAATTCCCGTAGTGTCTCCACATACACAATTTCTGCTCGACTACCTATGGTCACATGATCTGTAACTGTCCGAATTCCAAAGGCCTAACGAGACATGTTTCTCAACCTATTCTCTTTAAGTTCTATATTTAACTAAATCAAATATGACCAATATTTCACAACTGCTCATGATACTCAATCCTTTCTGGGTTCTACCACCACCAATCTTAGAATCAGGTAGTCTACCTTTGCACGAAGATGAATGTTACAATAGGGCATGTTAAGGATCGAGCTTAACGTGACTCGTTACTGTGACTGTGATGTAACTGTGACTATGATCTTCGACTTAAGTAATTCAGATGACTAAGACTTGATTACAAATCAAGACTTAGTATCGAGCTGAGACTCAAAGTACTCAGACAGACTATGAAACTTAACAAGTCTATTGCTAAGCTAGGAGAAAACAAGAGGTCGAAGTTAAGGCTTCAACCTAGCTAAAGTACAGTATTTATACATCTGCCCTAGTCTGATAAATACGAGAGTATCGTCCAGAGATAAGGAGTAACTATGGATAAATAGAAGGAGAAACCTCGGGGAAACTCAGAGAAACATTGGTAAAACTTGTGTGAGAAATAAAAGGAGAAACTATGGAGAAACTAATAATACAACATTAGTCATTACGCGGGAATTCCCTTAGTGCTAGATAGTCCGCAATAACTCCGTATTATGTAAGAAAAGAAAGAAAAAGATAATCGTGTCCATTTGTAACATTACCCCATTACTAACCCAATGATTCCATCATTGAACTAATCAACATTCCCCTGCAAATTGCTCGTAGTCTGCACCATAGTCTACGTCATCGTATGGTTCTTGGTAAAATGAGTTGGGTACCTGTTCTGTAAACAGCTTCCCGAACGACTTTTCTAATACCCTTTTTCATTCTCCGTCAGAACCGCTGCTTCGACTGGCCCCGCTATTTGACTGGTTTTGGAATGAATATCCCTTGCGAGATCGTCGAGAAAAATAACGAGGTCCTTGTCCAGCTTCCAGTTCGCCGGATACAGGGGACGTGGTTCTTGTACCGCAAGGTTTTCTTCGACCGTGATAATTTCCATCCTCATCGACGAAGTGGTGCTTGTTCGAATAGGAATGGACTTCAAAGAAGTCGATCTCGACGAAGCAGGTTGGAGGTACTGGGAATCGGAAAGGTGGACATTGACTGCAAAATTTGTAGTTGGAAGAGTTGGCGTGTCTGACGTTACCACAGGCAGCACATCTTGGTTGGTTGCAATGAGGTGCCCAGTGTCCATGTCGACCACATCGTTTACAAACGTCGAAAGCTCGAGGACTGGTTCGAACGGGAACATTGTGGCGGTACTTGTTGAAGGCGATCTCGTCCATGTTGGTGGTGATGGCGATGGGAAACGGGCGATTTCGGCTTCCCAACAAAGATTCGTTAAACGCAGGGGTAGCCACTGGGACAGCTGCTCGATCAAGGATACTATTATTGAAATCGTCCAAGGACATTCGGACGACTTTTCTACTTCGGGTGTCTTCGTTGTGTATCCTTCTGTTGGCTCTTCTATTCCACTTGGCAAAGTCCTTAGTGACTTCGCAATCAACTTCTGCAGGATTCTCTGGCAGAGGTATTTGCGGGACGGATTTGCTGACGAGAGCAGTACTGCGCTTAGCTCGGAAATGATTTTCTTGAGTCTCTGAGGAAGAAGCGTCTCAAAAGGACTGCTCAATAACTTCTCGAGCTACCTCTTCCAAAAGCTCTTCAGCTCGTCCCCAGTTTCTGATTGCTTCTGCTTCGGTTTCTGAGGGGGATGATGGAACGTAAATGGGTTCTTCTGGATTTTCACCAGCGAGGGGAGGTGGAATAGGAATTGGGGAAGGGGAAGATGCTGCTTCGGATTCGGGGAATTCGGGAAGTTCGTTGAGGGTAAAAGGAGTTGGGGTGTGGTTGTCGAGATGATCTTGACCAGAATCACGAACTCCTAAGTCGACTAAGAGCCTTGCTAGCTGCTCTTGGCCTTCCATAGCGAGGTGATGGCATTGGTTCATCTCTTGAGCGAGATCCTGACATTCCTTGATTACTCCACCAAGTCACTCGTTCATCCGAAGATGACTGGTTCGAATGGTATCAAACCGGTTGATAGTATCGAGGACATGGTGACCTCCGCTGATGGTGTAGCGGATTTCGTTGCGAAAACCGGGTTCGTGAGTTCGAATGGCCTTGAGAACTCGTTGGTCGCGTTCAGTAAGGGTGTAGGGGTTGAATCGAGTGGAAGTAGAGTGGGAGAAGGTCTTCATATTGCTAAGAGTCGAGTGAAGTTGAATAAAATCTGAATAGACTTTGTACAGTCGATGGGAGTGATTGTTGTGAGTAGTCGTTGGGGAATGGAGAAAAGAGATACGATCTCAAGTGTCTTTTATCTAGTTTTCGAATGACCCGGAGTTTCCTCGGAATTTCTTCGGTGAATGTAGAATGACTTCTCCTCATGTTCTTTCTTGTTTTTTCTCATCGATGGGAATAGGAAGCTTATTTCTCCGAAGATATTCCAAGAACATGGGAAGATATCCATCGTCTTCATTATAGAATTCGGTTGCCGTGATCCATGAGTTTTCTGATGTGGGATAGTCTTTCCACTTAACCAGATAGTGGTGCTTTCTCCTGATCATCTTGTGAGTGATGATTCCTTCGACTTCGTACTCCTCTTCTTCGTTGATAATTTCCGGAGGAGGTCTGAGATAGTTCGGCCCATGTTCTAAGGTTTCTATGTAGGGAGATAGCAGAGATACGTGGAACACGTTGTGAATCTTCCATTTTTCTGGTAACTTGAGTTGATAGGCAAACGCCGAGATAACCTTAGTTATCGTGAAGGGTCCTTGTCGTTTAGGAGTGATCTTCTTGTTAGTTACTCCTAAATTTAGATTCTTTGCTTCTAGCCAAACCTGATCTCCTTCTTTGAATGGTTTGAACCCCTTGCTGAAGGTTCGTGCTTTCATTTTTGCTGCGGCTAGTTCAGTTGCAGCAATTGCTTCCCTTCTAGCCTTAGTCAGGAGTTCCATTCATTCATTTAATGACGGAAGATTGGTTGGTTCGAACGATAAGGGAATCAGAATGGGTTCCTTTCCAGAAGCTAGGTAGAAAGGGGTGGCATTTCGTCCATCAGGTAAATGCGAGTTGAATGATACTTCCATATTGGTGATTAGGTCGCTCCATATTTCTGGATTGTTCGCACAAAAGATTCTTATGTAGGTTTCTACGGTTTGATTCGTCCTTTCTGTTTGACCATCTGTTTGTGGGTGATAGGCAGTAGAGAATTGTGTATCAATCTTAAGAATTCTCCCGAACTCTTTCATGACCTGAGAGTGAAATTGTGGTCCACGATCCGATATAGCTGTTTTCCATAAGCCAAATCATCGGTATACCCCATCATGAAGTAGCTTTGCCGTTCCAATTGCATCAATCGTTTTGGTGCAAGGAGATAAAATTACCCCCTTTGTACAGTCGTGGTCCACAACGACCAATAAAGAATCAAATCCGTTGGATGGAGGAAGATCCGTGATAAAGTCATAGGTGATAACATCGAAGGGTCCAGATGTCGAGTTCGGCAGAATTGGTTGTAATGGTGGTACAATAGGATGCATGTTGGTTTTCATTTGTTGGCATGAGGCACATCCTTTGACATAATTGGAAATCATTGCATGTAACCCTGGCCACCAATAGTATTGTACTATTGCCGCATGTGTTTTAAAAACTCCCGGGTGGCCTGCTTGTGGTGAATCATGGTATCGACTAATGATTTCTCTTCTCAAAACAGAGTTTGGTGGAACATATTGCCGATTCTTGTAAAAGATTCCTTCTTCGGTGACTCTCCAGTCTGACAGGGTAGATCTCATGGGAAAGGGTCCTTTTCCTTTGATTGCTACTAATGCTTCTGTTACAATGGAATCCTGTTCTGTGGCAATCCGAATTTTCTCCACTAGGTTCATATCGATTTCCCTTACGAACAGTTCTTCCGGTAATAGCGTCAACATGTTTTCCTTTCCTTCTTCAGTGTCGAGATAATGTTGCCGAGTTAATGGATCTGCCTGAGTCATTTTGGTTCCCAGAGTGTGGACTAATTTCAAATCGAATTGCGATAAGAATAGTCTCCATCATGCTTGTCTTCTTGTTAATTGCTGCGGGCTCTTGAAATAGGTTAGATTCAGATGATCAGTTAGCACAGTGGTAGGGAACGTGGATCCTTCAAGGTAATGTCTCCACATTTTCAATCCTCTGACTATTCCTAGAAGTTCTCGGTCGTATATGTCGTAATTCTTTTCTGGAGGAGAGAACGACTGTGAAATGTATCCACATGGGTGCCAATTACCATTTCTATCTGGTTGTCGAAGTACTGCTCCCGTAGCTACCAAGGAAGCATCTGTTTCCATTACAAATGGTTTGTTTTTGTCGGGCATTTGTAAGACCGGTTGAGTTAGCAATCTCCGTTTGAGTTCCTCGAATGCCTTCTGGCATTCTTCTGTCCATTTCCAGGGTTCATTCTTCTTGGTCAGATTCACAAGTGGTCGAGATATATCGGAAAAGTGTGATACGAATCTTCGATAGAAATTGCAAAATCCGATAAATGATCTGACTTGTTTTACGGATTTTGGTGTTTCCCAATTTCTAATTCTGTTAAGTTTAACTGGGTCCATTTTTACTTTTCCAGCTTCGATTACCATTCCTAGAAAGTCTACTTTTGGTTGGTCGAATAGACACTTCTCAGGTTTCAGGAATAGATCATGTTCTCGTAATCTTTGCAAGACCCGTCTTGTCCTTTCATGATGAACCTTTATGTCGTTCGAAAAGATCAGGAAATCATCCATGTAGATTACTAACCATCCTTCATCTATCATGTCTTTGAAGATTTTGTTCATCATTGCTTGAAAGGTTGCCGGGGAGTTGCATAGTCCGAAAAACATTACCATAGGTTCGAATAGTCCGCGATTGGTTTTGAATGCCGCTTTCCATTGATCTCCATCTTTAATCAGGATATTATTATATCCTGATCGGATGTCTCCTTTAGAAAAGATTGTGGCTCCTTGCAGTTTGTCCAAAAGTTCTGATACCAATGGAATCGGGTACCGGTTCTTGATCGTCCATTCGTTGATATATCGATAATCTTGACAGGGTCTAAAGGTGCCGTCTTTTTTTCCTACGAAGAAGAATGGTGCCGCTTGAGGAGATTTCGATGGCCGAATATACCCTTTCCTAAGATTTTCTTCCAAAAATGCATCTAATGTCTCCTGTTCTCTGGGAGACATCGGATAAACCTTACAATCTTTTGGAATAAAATCTGCTTTTAGGTCGATTGCATGATCATAAGGTCTAGGTTCTGGTATCCGTTCCGATTTTGCCTTTTCAAAGATGTCCGTAAAGTCTCGAAGAAATTCCGGAATCATTTCTTCTAACTTTTTCTTGACTTCTTTTTCCTGTTGTTCCTGTGCCATTTTCATTGCTGGGTTTACCTTGAGTCGTATCCAAACCGATCTGAGTTTAACCTTTTCCTTATCCTCTGAGATCCAATATTCATGATACCGATGAAAATTATCTGTGTCTGGTGCCATATCTACTAACATTGATGTTCCTTTATCTTTCATCAAAATTTGTGCCAATCTGATTCGTTTCTTTCTTTCGATGTGTTCTTTGACATATTGTCTGAGGTTTTTGTTCTGGATTTCCTTTATTCTGTCTTGACTTAAGTGGACTCTTCCTTTCTCCCAATCTATGATTGGATTGAATTGTTTCAACCAAGGAAGTCCAATGATAACTGATTCTTTTCCTATTCCAGTTTGGAACAATTTCTGAGGAATAAGAGAATTGTCGATGTCAAGGGAACATATTGTGTAATCGGTTATCCTTCCTTGATTATTCTCCGTTCCATCGGCATTAAATACTGAAATGGGTTTATTCAGTGACCTTGATGGGAGATCATATTTCTTTGCGAAGTCTTTATGAATAAAGATCCCGCCTGCTCCAGAGTCGATTAAGGCTTGGGTTCTGATGATTTTATCTCGCGCTCTTAATGTAATAGGGATTCGAAATGACTGATATTCGGTGTTTGCTACTATTACAGGAGAGAGCGAGATTCCGAGCGATCCACACACCAGTGGTGGTCGCTTCTTTAAAAACCCAAGTCTTCGACGCGGAAACCGGCATCATTAAATAGATCGATTGCAGAATCTTTTTCGTCATCGTCCATTGATTGAATTATGGCCCTTATTGCAGCCAACTTGTCCTTCTTTGGTTCCTCGGGTTTAGGGAGTTCTTCTGCAACTTCCTCTATCTTTGCTCCTGTCACTTCGGTTAATACTTCCCTAACCTATCTATTGTTATTCCCATTCTGCTTCTTCTTTTGGCAGTCTCGTGCCATATGCCCTTTGTCTCCACAATAGAAGCATCTACCTTCCTTCCTGCGTTTGTCTCTTTCTTCGTTAGTCAACGCTCTTGTGTTAACCCGATCAACATCCATTGCATTGGGGTCTCTTTGCCTAGATTGTCCCTGATTGTGGGACCCGTAGTTGTTGTTATAGAATCGGAAGGTATTTCCTTCCCTGTGAAACGCCGCTCGGCGATTATTGTCAATGGTTGAAGTTCTCTTGATCCACCCTTCCAGTGTAATGGGTAGGATTTCGGTATTGAGGCAGACCAAGAGTAAACTCCGATCAAGTCCTCTCTTGAATAATTCGATCTTTGTGAGTTCCTCTCCGATTCCTGTCCTACTAAGTATATCCAAAAATCTGGATGCGTACTGATCCGCCGATGATCGTCCTTGTTTGAGATTGTAAATCTCATCTCTTGCCTTTTGTTCGATGTCTCCTTGTTCAAATTGGGATTTGAATGCAGCCACATACTTTGGCCATTCATTCATTAGCCTAGCGTTTTCTGCTAGCGCTGCATCTATTTCTAATTGATTGTGGACTCTGGTAACCCATTCTCCAGTTGTTCCGGCTTCGGCCATGAATGATAAGGAGTAGATAATTTTCTGGACTCCATTTAATCCTACGTTTACCATAAAATATAGATTGCAGTGCGCCAGATGATGTCTGACTTGCTCCGGCTTCCCGGTAAACTTCTCGGGTTTGCCAAGCTTTATGGTGGGTGCTGGCGCTGCCATTGGTGCAGTTATGATGGGTGGCAGTGGAGATGGTGGGTTGTTTCCTGGCGGTGTTGGGTTGTTTCTCGGAGGAGGCTGTGATGCTGCTTCTAATGCAGTTTCTGGTTGATTCGGAGGATTCGGACTTGGTGGTCTGGTATAAGGGATTCGCGTGTTATTTGCTCTTTCGTAATCAGCTACTGCTTGGTTGAATTCTCCTAAATGATTGGTTCTATTGGTAAAATCAAGTACTTGGAGATAATTTCTATAGCGATCGTGTCTGTATCCTAGAGATCTGTTACTAGGGTTCTGAGCACTCCAATTGTTAAAGGTGAGAACTGGTGTTGGTGCCACTGGAGTTGCTGGTCTCATAGGTTCGACTTCAATTTCTGAGTCCGAGTCTTGGTTTTGTGGTTCCCGGAAGCTTCTGCTTCCGCTAGGTTGGTTTCTTGGATCTGTGGTTCTTTAGTTGTGGCACCTACACTAATAATAAGTGGGCGCTTGTATTTAACTTCGACCTAATGTTAAGGATCGAGCTTAACGTGACTCGTTACTGTGACTGTGATGTAACTGTGACTATGATCTTCGACTTAAGTAATTCAGATGACTAAGACTTGATTACAAATCAAGACTTAGTATCGAGCTGAGACTCAAAGTACTCAGACAGACTATGAAACTTAACAAGTCTATTGCTAAGCTAGGAGAAAACAAGAGGTCGAAGTTAAGGCTTCAACCTAGCTAAAGTACCAGTATTTATACATCTGCCCTAGTCTGATAAATACGAGAGTATCGTCCAGAGATAAGGAGTAACTATGGATAAATAGAAGGAGAAACCTCGGGGAAACTCAGAAGAAACATTGGTAAAACTTGTGTGAGAAATAAAAGGAGAAACTATGGAGAAACTAATAATACAACATTAGTCATTACGCGGGAATTCCCTTAGTGCTAGATAGTCCGCAATAACTCCGTATTATGTAAGAAAAGAAAGAAAAAGATAATCGTGTCCATTTGTAACAGTAAGTCTGTATTCCTGTCTTATAATTCTGATATGTCAATAATCTACCTCATAGAGGTCAGTGAAAGTCTCATATGTGGACTATCCCAATTCTGACTGATTTCTTGTAGCTGTCTTGGTATGTGGTTTTCCATGGAGGTTGCCACAACTTTTTTGGAGATAGCTATCACTTGTAAGTATATCTCATTATTCCTACAGTGTTTCATTGAGCTGAGTTGTAATGATTTGCTTGATGTTAGACTTTCTTGTCATGCGAACATGGGCAATATGGGGACAACATTTCCTCCCTATCCTTATTCTCACTCCTCTCACTCTCAGCATGTTTGCTATCGATACGGTACATATATTGTGATGCTTCTGATTACACTCTGACACCCCAGGTATAATTTACTCATTCCTTGGACTGACAGTTTGTTTTCAGAAGGAGTGTATATCAAGGCATCTCTCCTCTTCAATCACCATATGGAGGATGTATCATTGTATCAAATTTGTAGAATAGTGTGTTGAATAGGTATGAAGGAAACTTACACCAATTCTACACCTCGTTCAATAGAGCTGATGTTTGCCTCATGATATTATCTGGCAGACATATGTAATTTTAGTCAATTGGTAATTTGCTGCCATTCTACTTCTTATATATTGACTGGTTCACTGCAGTTCAGGATACTTCCTCTGTCCTCAGTATCGTGTTTGGTTTGCTAGTCTTATGTAGCACTTTGGTGAAGACAGTGTCATTGAAGCAGACTGCCAATCAAGTAGGGATAAAAGGAAGCATAGTTGCACTTCTGATTTGGGATGGTACATTTTCTGTCATTTATTGAAGCGACAAACAACTGAGCACTATTTTCAACTAGGTACATTATACTTATGGTAAGGTATCATTTCACTTCATGTCAGCAGTCCAATTAATGATTTACTATTCTTCTTTCCAATCAAGTGTTACATTCGTCCTGAATATTCTGGACATGTGTGTGGTCAGCACTTCCCCTTAAACAGTTAGTCATTGACAATTCTTACTGGCTTCTCGTACTTACAGCCATCCTATCACCTACTACTTTCAGTCAGATATTGAGGTCCTGATTGGGCCCGGGACATGGTCTGATCCAAACATTAATTGAACGTGAACGGACTCACTTATATTGTCTTCATTCTGCTAGGTTATGTCCTATCTTAATCTCACGTATGATTCTAAACCTCAAGTTCATCGACCAAGTATCCACAGCATCAACTTCAGGTACACATTCTAGTCGTTTCAGTTCAATGCATTTCATTGGAAATGTAGGGGCCCCTCTCAATATAACGTCATCGCATGATTACAAAGGTGAAGATGGAATTCCTTGTGATACACCCTTCATTTCTGCGAGACAGGTGCTTGAGAATCCATTGTCCATTGGACTATTGGATGAAACATACACGAATATGGAGAGGTAAGCAATCATGACTTAGTCGAAGTTTTTACCTAGTCCATTCACAGACATTTCTCCAGAGAAAATGTTTCGGGCTTGGCTGGACAAGAGGACTCAGAAATAATACTCATAGAAGCATAGCGCTTTTATCCACCCGATGTGAAACCATCGATCATTCCTATGTGTATGTTTTGTTTCAGGTTACAAGATACAGCTGGGCTGTGACTTGTCGCGAAGAACTGCGATCTCTACCAATATTGTGCTGAAACGCTCGAGCCTCCCGTGTAGCGGCCTCCTATTGGATGTGGAATTCATCTAGTGTACTACTTCACAATTGAGAATGAAGCTTCAAGCTTCCAGGTTAATCAACGTCACGGTAAATTAACGAAATTGCGAGCTTGAGGACCCTGCTGCTTTCATAGCAATAGTGACTCTGCCAGAGAGTGCGAACAGTTCGACCAGCATACTCGCATCTATTGTAGTAGAAGAGCCTAGTATCGTTCCTTGTCGAGAAATTCGTACATAGAAAGGGCGCCACTAAACTTCTCTCCTACGTTCGTGCATACAGGATTCGTACTCTACCAATACTCCAACTACATATTGACGATAGGTTCCACGACGTACAATAAGAAGAGATAAATCGAAACATATCCCAGAAAATTAGATCTATTTAATCGACGCTTGGTGCAAATTTTGCATGAACTTTGCTTTAAACATGATCCCATTGCAACCCTCCTCATCTTGATCCCTTTGCAGCAGCTAGATATATATCCGACTCATTATGGCTACGAAAGGGAAAGGCCCATTGAATGGTGGGTCCATCTTCAATGACAAAGTCAGATCGCTGTATGTTCGAATTCATGCTCAGTTCATTTGACGGTAGTTGACATGGACAGTTCCTACCAACCCAAATCCTTAGGGACACCATAAATCAGTGCGGGCAATCATGCCACTGGTCTCCCTCCTCCTCCTTCGCCAGACACAATGTATTTTGAAAATATGTACGGCTTGTATGCATCAACCTCAGGTGAACATGATTACGATGCCATCCGCCAACTCACACAGCCTGGCAGGATCGTGTACAATCTCCTAACTGCGCTTTTCAAACCTGTGCAATAACCAACACACTCAAAACGTTACAACCACACCCATCTATCTGGCCATGACCAACCATTCAACGATTATAGCTTCTTCAAACATTCCACACGACCTGAAATCAGTCCCGATATTGGCAGTAACATGATAACGAATAGCAGCCTGGATCAAGAACGCCACCAGGACTCCCAATTGGCTCCGAACGAAACCTCGACTGTAATTTCCTCTTCATAATCCTAGCTTAACGTCGGTAGTACGGGATCCGCTTCACTCACTGAAACCTTTGTTAACTTGTTTAAAAACACAGAAAACTCAGCAAGTTAGAATTTTGTCCCGACCCGCTACACGCAAGACACAAGACGCTGACCTTGCAATTGATTTAAATAAGAATAGCTTCACGTTCAGGAATCGAAGCAGAAGCACGACTATTACCATCACTTCTGCACACGCTAATTCCATCCTCGATCAAAGATATAATCACCGGAAAACTATTGCAGCTCTCCAAGGGAACATAAACCCTTCCTCCTTCCGCTCTCACTCACATCTGGTATTGCTTTCATGTCTTCTACGAGCACAACGTCTACTTCTGCGAGTTCTACCTCGACCAACGCAGGCTCATCCTCCAACATATTTTCTACTTCCGGTGGTCCTCCTCTGATTTTGGTCTTCCTTGCTGCCGGGTTGCTGGTGGGTGCGTTGCTCGCACTCCTGATATTGAAGAGATTGTACCCTCAGAGAAACTTCGTAAATCCTTCCAATGCCCTGCGGAGAAGGAGAGGCGACAGTGGGGGTAGCTTAGGGGAGAAACCAATATTGTGGGACATATACCTAGATTATGAGGGATTGGACGACAGGGAGAAATGTAAAGTTACGGAGGAAGAGAAAGCGAACTGGATCGATGTAATTGTACGTATCTTTCACCGCATCACGTTAATCTATGACATCAATGCGATAACATTCAGCCGATCTCTGCTCAACTCCTGGTGCATTCGTCGGCACCATCTTCTTCTGAGCCAACTATTCCGTCGTCGTCGCCTCCGCCTCAGCCACCACGGCCTGTATTTTCCAGACTACTTCCTCCATACTTACAACCGTACTCCTTAGCTGGACGAAACGTTACGCTAAGCGGACAACCACAATCACCACCACCTTCTTCAATTCCTCTTATGACCGTATCCCCCGCATCTCAATCAGCTCCCTCTTCATCAGAAACAAAAATCGAAGTCGCAGTCGCAATTGCCATGCCTCAACCACCAGATTCTGATAATTCGAGTAACTATCCAGGGAATGATGGGTTCGATTTTTGCATAGGATTAACAAATGTCTCTGTCCAAGGAGACATTGATTCGATACGTGACAAAGATGTTGACCAAAATCCAACTCCTTCGGCGGGACGATCTTCGTAACAATTACTTTCCTCGTCTTCCTACTGCCCTGCGATCCCCGAGTCTGCCTATATTCAACACGCTCCCACTGCGGAGAGATTGTGTGGGGACAGAGATTCAAACATGGCTGTGGGGTTTGATTGCGACATATGATTCGAGGCTATCATAAACCTCGGAGTCGGGGAATGTTAGATGCTTGCCGAGGTAGATTCAGTGGGAAGTTGGGATTCGGTCTGACCAGTGACCCAGTGACCCTTCTCAAATATGCTTACCTATTCATTTCATTGTGCAAAGATATCACTCTCGCCGACGTTGCACCGGACGTGTACATCGAAATGACTGTAGCCTGTAGATGGGTTAGATTTGTATGACTATTTGTATATACATCGTAATCTTGTATATATGTGTATCTGTGGAGATGTATCGGTACTTAATGACTTACCGTTTGGTACAATATAAAGCTCAGCTGACGACAAGTTAAAGTAATCAGGATTACCTTGACATGCGGACATGATGAATCAGCCTTGACACTATGAATCCAGTTAGCAAAAAATAGTTCTGTATCGACTAGCAACTTGCTACAAAATCGGGATCGATATCATATTTTTGACCATTGTGCGACATGGTATCGAAACCGTAACAGTTGTTTACGATAACAAGCAGGCATGTTAGACTCTGTCACAGACATAACATGGGGGAGGAATTCTTCCTTTGTTATATATTCGTTATCCCGAATCTGATTCATGCCACTATTTGGATGTCCAACGACGATAGAGACATCTGTCAATCCACTGAGATTGTCAGTACATAGAACGTCGTCGAGAGCGTTCCAAGGAACATCGCCTAATTTTTCGATACCACTGAATCCAAGACGCAATCGAAGTGAATAGAAACTGGGGGACTTGATGGTACCGATGAAACGCGAAAGAGGGAGGATATAAGGAGTGAGGAGATCTTCATGCCATGAAGCTCCGACGTCTATGATTTTTAGCTGTTTATTCTCCGAGAGATCCAAAGCATCTAAATGTATCAATGCAATGGCAAAAAGTTAGGTCAATTTGTGGGACGGGACTGAAGAGATGACTTACCGAAACAACCCAAGTGACATATACGACCATTATTATTATTGAGCCATAACGTTATTTGAATATATTCTAGGGTTTTGCATGATTTAAAGAAGTTGTTTGCAACGGGAATACACTCGTTAGACAACCAAAACTCATCCATCTCGAGCCATGTCAAGGTAGTGCTCAGCATATGTATAAATATTGTGAGGATGGACGGCAACGTTGGTGTTCCTCCTCTGTAATCCGCAGAATATATGCACAGAATTCCCGTTTTCGAATTATCCTTTGGAGGCTTACTGGTAATATGAGGAGTGACCACAGGGAGTATGAGAGGGGATGCATTCTCCGGAAATCGAATATCCATCAGACGAATAGATGGGAGTTGTCGAAAAGATCGAAGTAGTCTGTTAAGTTGGTTTGCAGAGGTGAAAATGACGTCGAATAGTATGAGATTTCTGAGAGTTCGCGATAAAGGTAACGATATCGATAACCTCGGAATGAGCTGGGCGTGTGCGTATTCGAAATTGAAGTTTTGTATGGCAAGCTCACGAAGCTTTGGAAACGATTTGAGGCGAATGAGATTTGAAGAAACCCATGAGCTTGAATCTCTCAACGAAACCGTAGGTGGTAATTTGATGGAGAGCGTTTGAACTGGAACATCTGGTGGTGGGAATCTGAATAAGAATCGTTTTATGGAGGATTCTTCGCTGAACGTGACGACGGTATTAAGATGATAGAGACTGCGAAAAGTCCAGATCCGACATGTTAAAGCACATGAACGAAGTGTGTAAGTTCGACCATATGCTCCCGCCGCATAATACATCGATTCGGCTGCAACAGCGTCGATGATCGTTTCCCATAGTTCGATGGGTAGTATGGCTTGTGCATGACGACTGAATACCAATTTGTAAGTTGCATATATTCAAGGTCATCATACTGTTAGTACACACCTATCTGGATTCTCTTCCGCCCGAGCTGTCTCCATGGAATCTCGACAGACTGTGCACTGTGCTTAATGCACTGCAAGGAGTCTAAGGTATTGAAGGGAGAGGACAGGTGGAACGAGCACAGTCAGTAAAGGGGGAGTTTTTTTCCTGGTGCTCTTATTAATCTTGGTGCGGCGATGCCTCTTGTAATACGGGTCTGTCAATCTGTCGAAATGAAAATTAATGGCGTTGACACATGAAATTAATCAGGCACCAGACGTGATAGAATGATCAGTTCGAGTAATAGGACAATGCTATTGCCTGTTTCTGTGAGCACATTGTACTCGAGTACTGTGCTCGTACCTATAAACTAGCCCTGACACATACTCACAGAGATGTTGACTGAAATGTCACTTGATGCAGGTGAGCGCATTACCAGTTAGATGCATTGTTATAATCCTCTGATTACCAACCAGAAAACTCGGGGGTATTATGATTTACTTGTAGGTGACCTGGCCTTGTGAACATCACAACACTGTTGAAAACCGAAATAAATTGTTCAAAGACCAACTCAGTCCGTGGTCAGGAAATACTTGGAAGGAATGTATTCTGGACCTTATCAAAGCGGTCAAAGACCAACTGTAGATAGATCAGAATAGAGAAGATACATCAAGAAGGAATGTGCTTACCTCAGTTCGCACTCAGATAATGGACTGAGGAAGCCAGAAGAGAAATTCTGAGAAAACTATTCGGAAATGCCGTCACGTGCCACGGGCGCCTCAGTCAGTTAGAGCCACTGGAGCGCCCATTGTGTGTCGAAATTCTGTTCAAGTATCAAGACGAAGAAAAAATCGACTTACGAAGGTCAAAATTGAACAAACACCCAATGACGGTAAATTTTTGAGTTAGCATATATAGCGACAAAGTGTAATCGGAATTACAGAGATGTCTGAATAGTGCAATTGGATTCATCTTGACACACCGCAGTTCTTCCAAGATTCTTCGCAATCGGTCCTAAGAAGCGGGGTGAGCTCAATAACAGACGGAAAGGTCGGAATAATAATGAAGTTATCATAGCGCATACCGGTAGGACCATCACTGTACTTGCATTCTCCGATAATATTGAGACAGAATTGACCATGTTCTGGGACTGGATACTGTTGATCTCCCCAATTACCCCCAAAATTTAACCAACCTGTTCCTTCCTCTCCTCTATTTTCTTCTGTACCACCGACTCCTCTCCCACCACTGGCTATACTGAACGTTTGGGTCGTGTTATCGAACCAGAACGCCCTGAAATTGAGAGTTACATCCCACAAAGGTCCCTGATCCGTTCTATCGTTCAATGCATTGAGAGGTCCATGTAAATGTGAACCAGGTGTGGCATAATTCGCATGTGTTCCCCCCGCGATGAAAGTAATGGCTCGATTGTTGAGTTTTTGGACGACAGAATATGAGAATGCAGAGCCGCCTGAATGAGCGCTCAAGTAAAGGACCGACGGGGTGTTGTTCACAAAACGAACCATAGAGTGTTCCCAATCACCGATATGGTCTTCGAACGTGAGGGGAGTGATATTGAAGATCTTTGTAATGGGACAAGCGTGAGTGTTTTCTCTCAGACATCAAGGTCGTGAAAATACTCACCGCATTTCCTTCGTTGAATGAATAAAAGTAAAAATAAAAGGCGTCCAAAATTCCTCCTGATTTCTCGACCACGACGATAGTAGCAGGTGCACCGCTCTTTCCATTCGCATCAGGGATATTTTCAGTAGAAAGCATCCACTCAGGTTGGTCTTCAACCGGGTCCTTGGATGTCAAAAAGACATCACTCGGGAGACCACCGATACTTTGGAAGGTCACTGAACCTGTGAGGTTGGTGAAGTTGACTTGCGGTACGACGTGGCTTAGATGAGATGATATATCGGATGGAAACCAGGTTTCTTGAGACCAGAGGTGGGAGAGAGGTGCAAATTCAAGAACAAAAGAGGGGATAGGCCTTGCGGCTTCGAGACGTCGACTGCCAGTAGGTGAACCGAGAACGAGCGGAGAGAGTAAGAGCAGATCGAGGAGGTACATCTCTGGTGCATCGCGAACGCAGGTTGCTGTGAGACGAGGTTAATATTGGGAATAATGGTACTGGGTCATGAGTGTCATTGACGAGAATAGAACAGGACTGGAGGGTTCTCACCAGTACTGGTGCGCACGCGGAGGCGACCTTGTGCTCATGGACGAGTGTCTTCCTGGTTGTGAATAGGCACGTTCGTATGTACGTATGTGGGTTTGAATAGCGTGGCGATTGATGCGTACTTTAAACAACACAAACTTGAAGCAGAAGAACAGACCGAGCCTACAACGGTTTGGAAATTCACCTTGGAGTGAGGAATGGATGTGGGATACAGAGTCTACGAGGAAGGATAGCATACCTAGCCAATGAACAAGCGATAAACGCATTGAACTCCTTCGATACAATTGTCCATGTTCGTGAAAGGGATGATAGCGGCTGGTCGTTGTTGGACGCATCAAAAGCAGGGAAAGACGGGGGTAAGAATCTGTTGGAAAGCGCGCGTGAATGAGTAAGACCCTGTCGAATGCATTACAATCAGAATGAGTATGTATCGACCTATAGGAGAGACGGACACCCAACCAATAATAATGTGTGTTTGGGTACCCCAATGACTAAGATCATTTAATCTTAGTTTCCGACCTCCTTGCGTCTGCTTCGAATCTAAATCCTCTCATCTCGGGCCCGTAGCGCAACAAATAACTCCCTGGGGAAAGGTAGTCGTACGACCGTTCGATAGGCATTCATAGCATATGCAATGTTCTGCAATTATCAGACGATAAAGATAGAACAGAACTTGAAGGTTTTCGTTCGAATGTAGCGTTGTGGGAACGAGAAGATCAATGGCATATGCGGGGTTCGTATGATAATGGTATGGCACTCCTTTCCAGTGATCAATACGTGTGATAGCACCACTCTGAAAGACTTGCATGAGAATAGACCAACAAAGAGGACAATGATTCGGAGAGACTCGGGATCTTACCTACGATTTATTCACATCGAAGTGGACATACGGGCAGTGTGGGGTCAGAAGTCTAAGTTCTTGTCCCGCAGTGTGGGGAAAGAGAGCGAGCTTCTACCACTTCGAGCCTAAGAGCGGGTTGGTCTGATCAGCCTGTTTTGAAATTCCGTAAGTATCTATCGTCTCCGCAGGTCAAGGATAGGTTTTCAGCGTTCACATGTTCATGAAATGTCATGCTATCCCATAATCACGGTCGAAGGGAGGAACAGTATGAATATATTCTTCCGCGACCCTACATCCGTCACATTGTCGATGATGGCCTTCATGGAACATTCAGGTCTATATTGGAAGATCATCAGAGCTCATGAAATGTGTATTTGGAGCACATGCAGATGCCATTGTAGGAGAAATAGTCACGGGGTCATCGTCAAGAAATCAAAGCTTTTGTTGTGATAAGGAAACATTCAATGAAAGCTAACTTTACTGTCTGGTTTAGATTCCTCGGTCTTGATGTGTGTAACGGAAGCCAGACCTCCATTCAATACTAATAGAAAGAAGGTCAGAAATAAATTCACGTTCACACTGTTTCTCTATTCTCGAGCTGCTCACCTTTCCCTTCTTCAAAAATCACAATATAGAAGTTTGAGTCGACTCATAATGACTCAAATCGTCGTCCAAAAATAATCGAAGCCTCGACTTGGGAGGAGTTCCTTCCAAAGCTTGGCAAAAAGATAGTCCATCTCTCCGCATCCTATGAAAGTTTGAAAAGTTGATATAATCACATGCAAATGTGTCAGGCAAGCACTCCTATAGGCTCTGAGAGTCTGAGTACGGCGATTGCAATGCAGTCAAATTCAAGGCTAATAAATGAAGTATACCGAGGGGAAATTAGCCGAATTTAAAGTCGTTTTCTGCCACGTTGTATACTGGACGGAAGGCCTCGAGTGATGGTCCTGCAAATGGAAAGGGTTGTAGTTCGTTAAATTAAGCGCCTTTGCAAGAATACGGAGGTCCGTTGAAGTTCAAAGTACTACAAATTCATCAATAAATCCCGGCGATGAGTGCGTGCGATTGCATTGATATGATTCGAAGAAAAGGAGTCGTACCCACCGGCGAGTCAAACGGGAAAATAGGCGTTGCTCCTGAGTGTCGCACTGAATTCAACAAGCGAGTCACGGAAACCCGTTAGATCGTGATTCAGGCGGACACATTTAGACAGAATAGAGCAAAATTTACGAGGGTGGTAGAGTCGAAGATGAGATACCTAAAAAAAGCAAACACTGCTTTTCATCCTGATTGTGAACGAATCTGGAAAGTTCATTGAATATCAGCGACGACGTGACAGTGCAAAGGCATACTAGGAATATTCGACGATCTAAATCCAAAGAAAATGAACCATCCACAGGAGCCCCAAGCTTCGCGGTTTTGGCTGAACCTATGGCTTCAAAGTCAACCCCACAGCTATGGTTTCAAACGCGCTACAGGTCGAACTGAAGTCGTTAACTGGGGGGTCGAAAGTTGCTCAGCTAGTGCAGCCCAAGACTCGAGATATCCCAAGATACCAAAGTTCATAGTGTGTTCCGTTATCTTCCGGTGCTGTCCAGTTGGCATGCAAGGGTGTACATAACAAAGATTGTACACACGCGGTATTTCTGAACCTGATTGACTTCTACGACTCGTTGCTGAGCGAACCTCGGAGCTTGTGAACTTGAAACTATTCCGTGAAAGCTCCAGAGCATAGCTAGGTCGCAGTCCGAGGAAGGAAAAGTTGCCAAACAACACTGATCCGTTCAAACACCTCTCACGGAGGGTTGAGAATTACATTCCATCTCAGGATCTACGCCTTCGCTGTTCCTTCAGCGTTTCCCCATGACCGCTATAAACCTGCAGAAAGGGGATCCGACAGAGCTCAGGAAGAAACGCTTATTTTGTCGAGGTCGCATGAGCGTTGGAAAAACGATGGGGCGGGTTGAGTGTAACCCAGTGACCTGAACACCAACATACGATTGGTCGCCGTTGAAATGGTCTGGAAGGTGGCCGTACTAGAAGGAAATTCGCCGACATGTCGAAACTTGAAACTGAAATCTTTGTTGCCAGATCATGACATGACCTGACTCACCTGAAATCATCTTTGGGGGCTCTGTAATTTTTGAACCAAAAGCATCCGTTCCTTTCAACGACCATATTCGTTTCCCCCTTGCTCTCTTTCACTTTCTTTTTCAACATACAACGAAGATAATCGATAATCATTCTTAATGCAGCACGCAGTGCGAAGAAAAGGTATGTTGGAAATCAGGCTTGAAGTTTTCATTCATGTGTTGGTCACCATGCGACGCGGTGTCGAGTTGAATTTTCCTGTTGTTCTCTCCCTGGGACTGTTCCGGGTGTAAAAGGGGGCGAAATGGTTGCAAACGTGGTCACAAAGATAGTTCTGGATGGGAAGTTGGTCCAGAATTTTGGCTGTGAAACGGATGAATTTGGCCTGATTGCGAGCTGGAGCGCCCTCCGCCTGCCAATCACCTGTTCCTCCTCGACCACCATCTTCATCTCGCGGAATCTCTCAAACAGAACATATTTCCCCTGATATTTGCTCTTTTCTTGCCGAAAAATTCGAGTGGTGGCCGGTGAACCAGTTTCCTTTGCAACCAGCCGTCTAATTCTATATAACTCATCCCACATTTCACCATGATCCTCCAATCTGCCATCCCCTCTTGTCTTCCCCCCTCTCTTCACGAAACAACTCACTCACCATGACTATAGTATTGACCCCTTACTGGTCCAATGGCGTCCAAAAGCTCAAGGTTGTTGGGCGACCAACACCACCACCAAGACCCCCCTACGGCCTGACCCCTCCTGCCCTTGACGACTCCGTACATCACACTCGATGTCTCGCCCAACTTCGCTCTAAGGACAAGGGCATCGAAAAGTACATCTATCTCTCCCAACTCAAGGACGCAGACCCAAATATCTTCTACAAAATTTGTCTTAATAATATGGCTGTAAGTATGATTATTATTATCATAGACCATGAACATGTTTTCTTATCCTCCACGGTTATCGCAGGAAATCACACCTTTGATCTACACTCCCACTGTTGGCGATGCCTGCCTCCAGTTCTCACATATTTACAGACGTCCTGAGGGATTGGTATGATACCATTCATCCTTTCCACTTAACATCCCGCTAAATAAATTGTTTATGCAGTATGTCTCAATAAAGGACAAGGGAAAGATCGGTCAAGTCCTTCGGAATTGGCCTCGTACAGACGAAGCTCGTATCTCTGTTGTCACAGATGGTAAGCAACGGAGGACGTTGACAGATGCGCTAGTGTTCACGAATCGTTTCAGGTTCGCGTATATTGGGTTTGGGTGATCTTGGTGTCAACGGAATGCCCATCTCCATTGGCAAGCTGTCTCTCTACGTTGCTGGGGCTGGGTATGTCACATTGCATTCATCTATCCCCATTAGCGCTAACAATGAAATGATATACTACAGCATTCGTCCTGAATCAACTGTCCCAATTTGCCTCGACCTCGGCACGAATAACCAGAAGTTCCTCGATGATCCCTTATATCTTGGCCTCCGACAACCTCGTGTCCCCATGGAAGAGATGACTGAATTTATGGAAGAGTTTATGCATGAGATGTCACAAGTCTTCCCCAATCTTATCGTTCAGTTCGAAGATTTCTCTACCGACAAGGTTTGCGCTCAGTTTCCCCAATGATGCCCCTCTAGTTTGCTCATAATTTCGTTGACTTTTCAGGCGTTCGCATACCTCGATGCTTTCCGCCACAAATACCCTGTATTCAATGACGATATCCAGGGTACTGGTGCTGTTGTTCTCTCTGGCTTCTTGAATGCTGCCAAACTTTCCTCAGCTGCGTCCGGAAGACCTCTATCAGATCACCGTATCCTCTTCCTGGGTGCCGGCTCAGCCGGTGTTGGTGTCGCAATGCAGCTGATGAGTTTCTTCAAGTTACAAGGATTGTCTGATGAGGAAGCTCGCAGTAGGATTTGGCTTGTCGACTCTCAGGGTTTGATCTTCGATGAACGTGGTCCCATGGCTGAGCACAAGAAAAGTACGTATGTCGTGATTTCAATTCGAGATGAATGCTCACAATCTCTTGTGATATATTTTAGTCTTCTCAAGAAAAGATTACAGTGGTGCCCCGATAACAAATCTTGTCGACATTATCAACTACGTTCAACCTACCGCCCTGTTTGGCCTATCGACCATCAAAGGTGCTTTCAACCAAGACGTCATCGAGACTATGTCTGCACTGAACCCTCGACCTATCATCTTCCCCTTATCGAATCCTGTACGCCTTTCTGAATGTGAATTCAATGAAGCCGTACAATGGTCGAATGGTCGTGCAATCTTCGCCTCTGGGTCTCCCTTCCCCGAACAAGAATTCCAAGGACGAACTCTCTACCCTGGTCAAGGTAATAACATGTATATCTTCCCTGGTGAGTTTCTGTGTTGGTCTAAAGTTGACATATTCACTTACATTATTCCACTCTAGGTCTCGGGTTGGGTGCTATCTTGTCGAAGGTTAAGCATGTCACCGATTCCATGGTTGAAGCTTCATCTCTTGGTCTTGCCAATTCCCTAACTGAAGAGGAGAAGGAGTTGGACATGATTTATCCTCGTGTGGAACGAATTCGTGAGATCAGTGCTGAGATTGCTAAGAGCGTCATTCGCGCCGCTCAAAAAGCTGTACGTTGCCTTCCTACCTGCTTGTCAGCGCAAACGTCGCTGATCACTCTATTTACTCAATGCAGGATGTTGATCGCTCTCCAGAACTGAGAGTTATGGATGACGAAGCTCTGCTGAATTACGTGAAGAGTAGAATGTGGAATCCTTGACTGCAAGGAAGTGAAGGTGAAAGTATAGATGAAGAAGTTTATCGCCCTCGCCTTTAGACATTAGACCCTTAGACTTTCTCTCTTTCTCGTTCACTTATGCCTTCTTGATGTTTCGCCTCCTCTGGTGTTCCCTGCTGCTCCGTTCTCTCTCTCTCAGACGATCTATGCAGTGTTATTGCGCGTGTTTGCTGATCTTGCTTCTATGCTTTCTTTCTTCCTCTTCTGCTAGTCTCTTCGCTTTCAGTTAGTTGACCGGCCTCATTCTCGGGTTTGGATTATCCATCTTGTTATTCAAATAAATAATGTGTGCTTCTAGGAATATCTATGAACATTTGGCATGAGTGACTTCACGCAGAGGGTTTCATATACGTCTGGGATTCAGCTAAGTTCGAATGTTGAGCGTTGAGCGTTGAACCAGGACATAGGAGACAACTCTATGACAATCTAGTATACAGAGCCGATAACTTGAAAGGTACGGTTATCAGTGATTGGATGTATGAGTACAGATGGGTACAAGACGTGGATACATATAAATATTTAAATAGCCAGAATGAAGCTCTACAAGTGTATATATAGATGAGGGAGTATTCAAGTGGCCACTTGGGCCAGAAGATAAATCAACACTCAATGGGAAGAACGAAGAGCAGATGGAAACGAAAATGACCGGACCAGGGTAATGTCACGAACGCAGATAGAGCTGGAATGGAAAAACACGATATGTAGAGAATGTTTCATACAGGTATCGCAGGAAGCTGCTTAGGAAGTGGAGGATGAGGAGACAAGTCTTTACGACCATCTATACCGCTGTTGCCATTGGGGCTATAAGGAATTTTGTTGACACCAATCTGATACGGATCTATATAAAAATCCCAATTCCTTTCGAATTCAGCATACGTGCGATAAATCGGAGGTTCGGTAGTTTTACTACTACGTTCAACTGTTCCAGTGAAGGAAGTACCGGAATTGGAAGGGGCAATGGAATTCCTGACTGAACGCGTTTGATATTCACTTGAAGCCTCTTTTGGATCAATGGTGGATGGGTTACTTGGGTTGTTACGAAGGATGGATTCAGACGATGTGAAAAGGGTCTCTAAGGGTGGAAAGAGAGGTGAACATTGGTGTAGAGTAGAAAACTGAAGAACCCACGTCTCTGTATCCAATCCTTCAAGGGACTGCTCGCAGTACGAGCCGCTCTACTTCGACGACGCCGGCAACGTAGAAGCATGAGAGCGAGTAGAAGAAGGAGAATGAGCATGAACATCCCAAGGACACTTCCTACCACAATGGCGGTAGTTTTGGGAGGCTTCTTTACGGATGTTTCAGTTGAAGAGGGTGGAGTTTGGGTTACTGCATTAGCGGCAGGAGCAGGAGGAGTAGGGCTAGAGGTAGGAGAGGAAGATGAAGTCGCAGAGTCGTTATCGCCACAGAAAAATAGATAGTCCAGAGTGTATGGACTCCCATTGCTGGTGATGTTGATAGTCAGGGTGTGGTCTCCTGGTTGAAGCGTAGACGATTGGAAAAATTGCTGGTTCGGTATGTCGTGAGTGGCTGCCGGTAGAGGGAGTGTGATTGATGGTTCACTGTCGACCACATATGTTGCGACGGCGGGGCTTTTGCTCCCACTATTCGAGTGAACAATACCGACAACAATGATGGAGGTCCCTGTCCACTTGTCAAAAATTTTCTGTGCAATGCTGGAGATTGAGCTTACCGTTAAAGCTAATCACCACCTGAGATCCAGCAGTGGTTGTAGTATGAGTCGTGGTTGTAAGACCTCTTGGATCCTTTGTTTCGAGTACCCAAAGTCCGGTGTACTGTAGCCTCCCGTCATTCTCGTTCACAAACTGACAATTGGGAGGGCCAAAGTTATTCGAGTAGTCTTTGCTGTTATTCGAGTTTCCGCCAGTTGCTCCATTGCTATTACTAACGTTGCTAGTTTTGCTGCTCCCATTATTATCATCGTTAGTTCCATCTTTTCCTTTGCTATTGTTCGAGTCTGAATCCAAGTTGTGGGTATCTAAGACTTCAGAAGCAGAGGTGGCCTTCGTCCGCGACTGTGTAGGAAAAGCAGCTGGTCTTTTATTCTGCTTATGCCCTTGGACGGTATGAGCTATGATTTTGGTTGACAACATTAATGATACTAACTCGAAGTTGACCCCATGAATGAACCCGTTATATCCGCACTCCGAACTTGCCATGTCCGGTGGTGTACCATTTTGTGTGGTCTCGTTTTCTAAACGAGATCGAGCAGAGAAAAGACCCGCCTGAAGCATAAAGGGTGCGATACATTAATTCACTTATTCATTTGCGATGATAGCATCAGCACTTACGTCGAGCGGATGGTGAGCGTTCAACGTTCAACAGGAGGAAGAAAAGGGAAGACTTGTGGAGTCCGTTCCGCCAGGATTGCGAATGACAGCATTTCTTATACCGGTATACAATTATCCACACCTTTCCCCTGGGCTTTGATGGTCCCGTAGTTAACGAATTCAAGACCAGCAGCGACGTTGGAGGAATTCAGAGCCATAGACTGGTGAATTATGGATGGATACGTCGCGACCGGGGATATGTTTCTGATTCGAGGAAGGTATCAATAGGTTCTATGACAACTCTACGCCATTTTGTGAGTAACTAATATGTCCGAGAACGAATGTCAGGTTCACTATGATTTCAGCAGCGACGATTCAGCGAACATCTGAAAACACTCACATAGTGATCAGGAATGGATGCAAGTCCGAACTTGAAGCATGGAGCCTTGAAGCAAGAATAAACATTGTACGAGGATGGCGGCGAGATATTGCTTACTATGAACTGGTGGCAGTCGAAGGACTTCTATTGCTGTAGACAGCAACCATTGCTAATCTGTTAACGTCTATGACGGTATACTGTACTGTACACCTTCTGTGAAAGAATGGCCTTAGTTTGCTTATTGGCCAATCATCGACTGATATTCCTTATCCTTATCCATTGAACGAGCAGATGACCGACCAATGACCTATCGGCATAGGTCATTTTAAGGGACATTTTACAGTCATTGCCACCGAGGTGGACACATTCATATAATTGGATGATTCTCTTGGCTGAATCATGTCGAAGTCCAATGAACGTGAGTAGCAGAAATGAGACGTCCTGGTAACGCGTTTCTTCCCAATGGCAACTGATCACATCCGCGAAGGTAAACTAGTTGGCTGGTTCTGCTTCTGTGGACAAGATTTGAAGAGACTGAATGTTATCATGTTCGAATATCCAAGCTTGAAATTGAATAAGCAGACAATTTCGTCTTTCTTGCCTACGGTCGAGTCGCAATGGTATGGAAACTAGCACAGCTGGAAGGGGCAATGAGAACCACGCGGCTACTGAACGGTCTGAAGCTTAAGTGAAGTCGTGAGAGCTCTGACTGAAAATATGGGAACAAGTGTCCTGTATCAGTATGGCCATGGGTGATAAGGAACATATTTGTACTCACAGTAATATCACAATTACAGAACGTGACCTTAAAACACAATTACAATATACACGTACGATATCACCTTCAAGGCTTTCCAAACGATTGGTATAATTCAAGGGGGTATGTCAATCGATTACTACCAAAACCTTCCAAAAACACTTCCTCTTCCTCCGGTCAAAGCAGACCCCGTCAGCACGGCAGTGACCGGTCTCATAGGTGTTGAATCAAAGACGTGTGGACATGGATCTTTCATCTCGCCTCGGCCTACAAAGAGTGTATCAGCTTGGCGTACAGTATCTCGGAAAAATTCGAATAGAAGTGGAGCTTACCTGATAAGTACCTCTCAGGATTTTGAAGGTGACTTTCGTAAATTGAGGTGGACACCGGTCCAGCTTCAGGCTCAGACATTACCTCATAGGATGATTCATCGAATTGCGCACGAGCTTGTCGAAGCCGATGCAGAACCTACAAGCGATCATGTTGAATTATATTCAACGGTTAAAAATGCTCGGAGGGAACATACTTGTTCAACTACTCTGATTTCACAGTCCAGATAATCTTCCACAATTCCTTTAAAATCCTCAGAACGTTGTGTATGGTATGTTTCAATTTCAGCCATCGTGGTGTTCAAAACGGTCTCGCAGCGTGCCGCGAGGTCTTCGTTTTCCTATCAGCAAGGAGAAATGATCAACACGCTCAATTGGAGTGAAGCTTAAGATATCAGTACCTCGCCCGCTTTGGTAGCCTCGTTGTATCTGTCTAGTGTAGATCGATGTGTATCTATCACTCCAGCGTACAGTGCATTCGGGTGAGCAACGCTTTTCAGGGAGTCATGCGTGTTGAAAAGCGTATTTCGTGCCTGGAAACCAGTTGTGAACCAAAGTAAAATAAAAAAAGCGACTGATGACAAGACATACGTGTGAGTCCCACAAATCTGCCACACCAATAAGGGTCTCGCTTGTTCGTTGCATGGCCTTAGTTAGTGCCACACAGTCTGCAAATCAAGATGTAAGACATAGCATAGACAGCACGAAAGATAGATCATCCAGCATACCATCACAGTTTGCTCTCCAACACCATGCGCCCCTCTCATTGGTGATCTCTATTTTCCCGTTCGGATGGGTGGTAACATCTTCCTGTGGTCCTTCTTCGGAGGAATTCGATGAAGACGAGGCAGTTGTATGATGAGATATAGATGACGATGATGACGACGATGCCACCAAGGGCTTCGACTTGATGAGGGACAATAATGAGTATGCCAGTACACGCTGAGATCTTGACATATCAGCCACACCCCTTCTCGCCCCACCCACAACTTCCCTGAGCCCTTGTACCGAATTGCCGACTTTCTTCGTAAATGCGTCAAACTTTTCTACAGCCTCTCTTGCTTCGTCGGAATCCAGATTGAAAGCTGGATGGTATACGTTAGTATAAAATGTTGGTCCGAGAGGAGGCAGATTGAGGTATGTTGGATACAATCTTTGCCATTCCTGTATATCCTGAGGGTCAATGCGAAATAGAAAAGTCAAATGAACGAGTTCATGCACATTATCATTCTCACATCCCAAAAAGCCTGTCAAAGCTTCATCATATCTGGCGATTGGATGTCTGACAACCCTATTAAGATATCTTTCTAGATCGCCTCTGCGAGCTTCTACGAAGTCATCATTAAATCTACGCATTTAATATTTGCATGTGAAGATAAATTGCACAAGAATAAACCCAAACATACCTTCCGGCATATTGTTTCTCAGGCAAAGGTGGTAAAGCAATCCCAGGAAGTCTCCGCGTCAAGGCAGTATGTAGCACCACGAAATGACTGAATCGCCTTTCAACCGAGATCCTGACTCCCCCCTCAGTCGCATAGGAAGCTCGGTCTTGAAGTCCTCCATCTTCTTCGTCATCGCTTGAGTTGGGGTCTCTAAGTCTAGGGGCAAACGAAATCTCTTTCCGATGCTTCGATGCTGATGGAACAATTGAAGGCGGAGGATCAAAGAGAGATGTGACTTGATAAACAGTGTACTTTCCTCCAAAGCTAGAATTGCGTTTTGAAGGAGAATGAACCATGATTCGGAATGGCGACAGCTTGGGTTTCCAAGTTGGCCCTGTATCTATAAAATGAATTTCTGATTCTCGTCTAGGTTCAGGGGCTGGGATGGATGCAGAAGTCGTTTCTCGGGTATGCGCGGTTAATGAAGATTCAGAGGAGGATGGAGACAAAAGGAATGCCTCGGCTCCTGAAGTCACAAATGTAGAGAATCTATTCCATTGTTTACCACCAAGAAGAGATTTGCGGAAGCTTGGGAACCAATCACCCGTCCTCTGTGGCAGAAGTGGTTTAGGTGATTCCTCACCTGCATCGACCGCTACAGTGGACACGCGTGGTGTGATAGTAGAGGATGAGGTTTCTCGACGAGTGGGGGTATGTCCAAAATCTGCAGTGAACTGGTTCGGAGGGATTATGCACGGTGATTGAGAGAAAAATACGGGTCGTACTAACTGTATAGTAACTCCTCGGCAACAATCCAATCTCATACCTCCATTCGCCTTTCGTCTCATCGGATTCCTGATCTATTTCCTCTGCCCCTTCAAGCGGTTCCCATGTCATACCTCTCACTAGACTCCATCCGTCACCAACTTCCTCCTTGAGCACAGTCAATTCATCACCTGCAGCCACTTGCGTCAACTCCCTGAACTCAGGTTTACCTTCAAATGAATAGAGAGCTCTGGCAGATCTGCCTGGCATGTTCTCCAAATCAAGGTCGTTTCTCGAAGGCCCCGAGTCAGCATCAGGGGTTGGGCTCGTCTGTATAACATTGGTGTGTCCATCATCAGATAAAGAGTCGAGAACTTCACTTTGTAAAGGAGGAGAGGTCGCGATAGTACTTGAGCGAAAGGAGACTGATGGTGCACCTCCACTAGTCCAAGCTGAAGACGCGTTCAGACTAGAATCAAAATCTGGTTGCTGAGAGGATGGTATTGAAGGAGCTTTGTACAGTGATAGTGCGTTTAGAAAAGCAGCTAGTGAAGATGGTTGCGCTGGGTATTGTGACATCTTTGAAGGAAGTAATCAGTCAGGAGGAGATGAATACAGTCGTTTCTTCGATTCTGCTTTTCAATTAAGTACACTTAATAGAAACTGTAATCATGAAAACACACCTAATGATCAAAACTTAACAATCAGCGGTGATCATAAAGGCGTGTTATGGGTGTCAAATACTCAGATTGATGTTGCAATGAATGGAAAGGGTGAACGTTGAACTTGGTACTGAAGTGACTGAAGTCGATCTCTAATTTCGGCAGTCACCGAGGAACGATGTGAATGAAATGCGGTTTCACACAGTCACGTGTACCAAACTTCCAGGTCGAAATTTACACCGCGACTTGTCACTTGTCAATCGTCCTACTGTAGCTAGAACTATTCGAAGAACCTTCTGTAAATTTATCAAGTCTATGTATGATGATAAACTATCAATATGAGTCCGAAGAGCCTGCACCGATAACTGTCCAAGTGGGCTGGCACTCCATAGTTTCGGAGGGAATGCGTCTTTTGTTATGTTCGATCGTAATGTATCCATCCATCTACTTGAATGCGGGGCATTGTCAAATATACCATGCCAAAATGATAATATGCCAATGGGGTCTTCATTGTGTTTTTATCAAATGAATAACGTTCATTTTTCGGAATATGTGTATTCCGGTGTATTGCTCGGATACGACTTGAACAATCCAATAGATAGAGGGTCTTCTGTGAATTGCCTAACAGAAATTCTGGTCGAAATAAATCCTTGCTCTATAATACCTTCGATATCGTCCGGTTCGTCTACGACTGTGACCGTTTCTTCCGATGCATCAAGAGGTGCACCAATATTTCCAACAAATTGAATAGAGCTCATTTGAGTGGAAAAGATTGGTTGACCTGATGATCTGACAACCACGTTGAACATTTTCAAGTTGAGGATCGACCGACACACAGCGATAGGGGTCATGCTAAGAGACACGAGCTGACGTTGAACCTGATATCCTCAGAGAGATGCGCCTGATACTCACCAGAGTATTGATTGTGTCGTTAAGACGGGGATAGCTGTCTGTATCAAAAGGAAAATGAACACTAAAATTTGGTGACTAAAACCATGGTGCAACTCACTTTCTGAATGCCTATGTCATGGCCAATTATTTGTAGCAGATTTCCGATGAAGTTGACGCTGTCCCAGAAGTAAATAAGAGTGACTCATGAGCTGACCTAGAAAGAAAGACTTTACAGTAGATACAGAGTGCCTAGCATTCTTGTTTTTCAGTTTAAGGAATGGATATTATCATTGAATAATTGTCACAAACGTACCATCCCGGATGAACAAACTCGCCAAACTGGATTTCATTCGTGCTTTATCCGCCATTCTTTTGAGCGTAAAAGTCTTGCATAAAGTCCCGCAAAGGACCAGGAAACTAAACAACATGTTGATTAAAGCTCCGATTAACGAAACTGAATGAACAAAAATGAGTTAGCGTTAACGTTGCGAGATACTATTTGAGTTGGTTCCGTACGTCTATGAAAAATCAAGTCAGTGGAATTAATATGAGATTATAATCATGTTGATGTGCTATACCTGATGACAAGAGCATTCGGTACCATTGAAGCCATCACACACCTTCCATAGTGTAATTTGGGCTCAAATCCAACGTATCTTGTTGCTAGACTTATAGTCTGATTGGATTCATTGCAGGCTTAAGTGAGTATTTGATCACGTTCAACATAATGTATGAAACCATACCGCTGGAAGAGCAATCGCAGCTAGGCCTAACGGAGTTAGAATAGCAAGAGGAAGAAGATGGCGACCCCAGATAGCCCACGTCCGTAGAACAAAGAAAACTGAAATGTAAAGTTGTAATAGTTTGTAGCATGTCACAATATAGTAAAATCCTTATTGCCGGATGCCGTGGTCAACAATGTTTGAGCAGCAGACATAAAGAACCATAGCCCAAGGCAACTAGAAAGACGGGTTGGTTAGGTTGGGTAAAATGGTCGAATGGGGAATAGCTAACCTCTAGAGTAGAGACGAAGATTATGATCATCGCTTAAACGGGATCCATAGTATTCAGAGCTTACCGAACGAGAAGTAGGGAAAAGATCAAATGCGACGTATCCTAAAACCACCAGGAGGGAACAATATCGAGTTATAACGAATAACACCGATGTAAGATTCAGCCGTGTCTTCCAAATATGCTGCACTTCCTGATCGATGGTTATAGAATAGTCGTATATGATCAAGGCTATATCATTTAGACGTCAATCTCCACAGTTAATCTTCCTGAAATAAAATACGGACATACCGGTACACGCAACGCAAGAAGTGGTACCAAACCAGCTACAGACGAAAACGATAAAGAACACTGTTTGATGACGGGGTGGAACTGCTTGACTTACTCAACTACAAAAGCACCTGTGACATTGAGAGGTCCCGCAGCATCCGTCATGTCTAGAGGGAAAGCTCGTGGTTGAAAGAATGTAAAATGATGAGTACATATAGCCTTCGGACTACCGGAAATTCGTGGCGGTCACGGTGATGTGCACTGGAGTTCGGAGAAAGCGATGCCTGATTCCACCTGACTGACACGGCAACGTATACCTTCCGAAGTAGAGAGCCTTCGATATAGTAATGCTAGTACTAGTTGTAATGGTCAATCAAAATCTAATCATATACAGTGGAAAGAAACGCCGATGACGCACTCACCATGGAGAAATGAAAAGTGGCCACTGTCATGTAGCGCAAGGAAATGGATACTACTAACAGCCCATTACGACCAACCTCCGATAGTTTTGTGCAAGGTCGGCATCGGGGAGACGCACACAATGGAGTGACTGAAAATTCCTCGTGTTTTCGAAACCCTGATAGATTCCAGGAAGATCAGTTGCCCTTGGTCAGCCAGATGCTTCGCCGACTGGGGATTCGAAATCAAAAGGTGCGATGGACCACAAAATCTGCGATGTCTCGCCTGACCAAGTTATCCCTCGTCAAGACGTCTGGTTCATAGCGCGTCTCCATCATTTGCGAAGCACTGAAAAAAATATTGAATGAGATTCGGTTTTGTAGAAAAATCGGATAGTGCTGTTCGGATTGAAGTTCCACGATGCAAGATACAACTCACTCTAGATTCCCTGTAAGTCGAACATCACATAGTGGTGTTCATTGTCATTGGAATTGTATCCATGCAGTCTACCTGTATGCTATCAGATGGACATGATATTGGAATCTACGGATTCTTGTCATCTAAAATACGATAAATCACGAAGCAAGTGATGGTGCTGCTGTGACTCCTGTTCAAGAAAGATGTTTTCAGCTGTGCATGTCTTCTAGGTTGCCTAAAAATGCCGCTCGTAGTGAGTACGACGCGTATCTCCATCTTAGAACATATAAACATGCATACCTTCAGCTAGAATGGGGGCTTGCTAAACTACCCGACTTTCAACTTAGACTCGGGAAAGGATGCGTCGGTAATGCGAAGCTCCCCTTTACCGCAGATTTATTCCACTCTTCTGGTGGGTTTCTCAAGTTAAAGTAGTACGAATGACGAGTATTGGATAATAACGAGAATCACATTGTTGACGAACTTGAGGGAAGGAGGACGAGGAACAGGGGTCGGAAGTACAGATGTTGTCATGGTCACGTGGTATCATGGTACGAGTACTGTAACGCGAGGCTACCCAACTACATCAAGGAATGTAACTTGTAAGACTCGATCGATATCTGGGAGACCTCGATACGTAAACATACTCATCCGACCTATCTTCAAAGGTTCGACTTTTATCCCAGGGCTGGAGGGTTAACGGAATATACATTCAATGTGATCACGAATTTTTATATGGTACTAGTGGAGAAGCCTACGACAAACAACTGTACTTTCCAGCCCTCGAGGCATAAATTAAAATAAATCTCTATTCTAATGGAAATTTTAGAAAAGACGGTGATACAATCGAGACAAATGGTTGAAACAACGCGGAGATGGTAGAGCGGTAATGACAAAGTCCGAGCCCAATAGATAACACACAGACTCAGAAAGTAACGATAGAGGAAATAATCGAAAAGGAGAAGAGACGTATCGTACAAATATATAGAGAATCCACCGCTGGCATTATAACTGATTCACACTTCCGATGTTCCTGGCACCACTGTCGACGGTAAGGGGCCTCTAAAGGAATGTCAATATTAATAAATAGCTACGATCATGGAATAATTTAAGTTCCATACGCACCTTTCTAATATGATCTCTGAAATCTTGTATTGTTCATCAAGCAACCCAATGCTGAGTGGATCTTCAAGGAGCTGTTTGACAGAGCTTCTAGTAGTGTCAATGGCTGCACCAGAAATGTTCGCCTCATCTTCAATCAAGATGTCAAGAGGAGCTCCGATGTTTCCGATGAAATGAATGGAGCTGAATTGGCTGGACGTCATGTATTGGAGAGATGCCATGGATATCTGATCAATAGATTTCAAGTCGAGGATCATACGTGAGAGTAGGATATGACGAAACCTAACGAAATCAATTATCAGTTTCAAAAGAGTCATGATAACAAGGAGCAATCATGACCAGTTGCAAGGAGCTACCATCACCATAATACCTGCCTGCAAGTAGAAGATAGAATGTGACTGTAAGTATACAATGATATGGTAACATCACCGGGACAACCTACAACTTTAGTGTCAGTATTGTAGAGGATGGCCGCTAGAATATCGAGAATAAAACTCAAACTATCCCACATAAGTGATAGAGGACGGATTCGGAGTTAGAACAGATTCTACTCCTCGGATGAGAAAACACCTAACCATAAGTATACCATACCTAGTCGAAGACACAAGTCAGTGATATTCCATTAGAAAAAGCAGTTGTAGCAAGCACCATACCATCTCTGATCAAAAGTGACACCAAATTCCCTTTAAGTTGGGCCTGATCTGCGGCCCTCTTCAATTTCAATGTCTTTGTCAAAGTGCCACATAGAATCAGAAAGCTGAAGGTGATGGCCAGGGCAGATCCGATATCACTACCTACAGGAATGATCGCTGTGTCAGTGGCTGCAAGGGTGTAATGAAAAGAGATAGTACATCTATGGAAGGAATGTCATCAAAGGATTGTGCTCATTGGAATAAGAATATCATACCTATTCTGTACGTCAATGGGCAAGTTTGAGACGAGAATGCATCCTCCATATGTTATCGCGAAGTTGAACACCTGTGCAATCAAGAAGCGTGAAAATAAGTATTAGATAGGAGGATCACTACCGAAAAATGAATATCCATACGGCATCAATAATAATGCCACTCAGTACCAATGGTATTAACACTAGAAGGGGAAACGGATGTCGTCCCCAGATGGCCCATGTTCGTGCGACAAAGAAAGCTAAGGGGGAATTATCATGAATCCATGAAATGAAAGATATTTTCGAAATGATGTTGACTATACCTGCTATGAATATATCTGCAATTGAAGCCGAAATTGAAGCCGAAAGCCATAGACCAATGCAACTAAAAGGTAGCATTGTTAGAGATGCTAATGGTCATCGAAATATTGACATCGCTGCCACAAGAAAACGGCTGACCTCTACAAGTGTGAATAAGAACTTGTATTCTGTTACACAAGGACAAGAACGAAAGACTCGCCGAATGTGTGGGAGGGAAGAGGTTTAACGCCGAGTTTCCCAAAACAGCACAGAGCGTAGTGTAACGAACGGCAACAAATATGGCAGAGGAAAGGTTGAATCTCCTTTTCCATATTTTCTCTACCTCTTGGTCAAAGGGTGATGCAATATTCATATACAGCCAATGCTACATTAGAATTTCTTGTCAATGCTGCAGTCATGTTTTGGTGATCAGATAAAGACGTACCCGATACGGAGACCAGCGAAGCGGCAATAAAGTACCTACGGGCTCAGATGTTAATATGGCACCAGATTCCGTTTCTTGTTGTGGAACTCAGTAAGCTTACGTAGCCCAGAAAATTTCGGTGGATTCCTCTGACATATCTTTCTATCGCAGCGATATCTTCTGCAAGAATAGAGGATGAGGAATAGGGAAAAGAAAAGTAGATTTAGATTGGACTATATGTACCTGAAGATAAACAAAGCTTCGGACTGTGTTTGTTCGACATCCGCAACTATCTTCAAGGTATCATGATTGTAACTCATCACATACCATCAACAGAAATTCAAGACAGATGCAATGTGATATCATGATGTTTCTACGCTGCCGCAAGGGGACCGTTTAGCAAGGAATCCTGCTTTACTTTCTTGAAGATTGAACGGTCCTTGTAGTACATCGGAGATAAGCCTCCAATGTTGTTGGTTCCGGATGAGGTTCAGCACCGGCGTTGTTCTAACGTTGCTCATTGTTTGGGACACGAAGCGATGAATGAAAGAACGGGGACGACTCAGATGCGACCGGAAACATTTGGATTGATACCAAGTAGGACTGACATCGCCGCCTCAATCTAGGCCTTGAGGCATATTTGAAGCTTGTAACTTGATTGATACGTTGACGGATGGACATTCTATCATCGGATTTTACTACAGGTAACTCATGGTTCGCACAACATGAGGATCACTGTCTGAGGGTATTTTACAGTACAACAAAAAGCTCACCTGAGGGACATTCTACGCGAAAGGAATAGATATTCTATGTGAGTGTAGAACGGCGGGAGATGACCGGTGAAGAACGGGAGATGGTGCAGTTCTCTTGTTTTTACTTGACATTGATCATCGTAGGCGAAGAGTTCCATGTTACATGTTACATACGGAACCACATCGAGCTCGAATGGAAGTTGGTTGTCGAGCTACAAATCAAACAATTGGTGAGTAATTACAAGCAACAACTTGAACTACTCGTATAACACAGGATAAATAAATGAACGTACAGCCCAAATAAAACATGGCTGGGACAACAGCAGCCCGAACTTGTTTTTCTTTCTTGCTCAATTCCTGCTTCTCGCGAGATCAAGGCGTATGATAATGTCCCCTTCACAGGATCTCTGAAGAGCCTGAGAACATGATAGCGTACATGGCTCTCTAGTCTTCTCCACAGACTGCCTTCTCGTGGTCGAGGAGGAGGATTCGGGGGAGGACTCGGGGGAGGAAGATTTGTGCGCTTCGATTTAATAAGCGCGGAAACTGACGGCCCGGCCAAACTTTTCGACAGCATTGCGACTGATCACAAACTCACAAATCTTTGACTTCCTCTCACTTCCTCCTCTTACAAAGTTCTCATCTGTTACCGTACGCTAGGATTTCAGTACATGTAAGATAAGACAATTTTAGGTTTCCCCAGAGGCATTATAATTAAGCGGCAATCCAGGATTCCAGGGACACGACCATGTGCAAGTCTCTTTATCGATGGTATGACGCATGCTTGGAGGAACAAATGAAGAACGGGGTAGGATTGCGAATACTATAAATATAGCGGTGGAATGGTATCATTCGCACTCAACTACATTGGTGAGTCACTCCAAGTTCTTCGCTCGCATATAAGTGTGTTCTCTTACATTTGTACTGCTTTATTCAGAGAAATGGTTGCTTCAAAGTCTGTGAAGCTCAATACTGGGGCTGAAATGCCCACTCTTGGCTTAGGTGTGTGCGAATACAACTACTTTGTTTACGGTGGACTTGACGCATTTCTCAGGAACTTGGAAATCCAAGCCAGGAGAAGTGGAGAAAGCTGTCGAAGTTGCTTTGAAGAATGGGTACCGCCATATCGATACTGCCACTGCTTACGGTCAGTTCACATCACATCCTGGATGCACAGCGAGACTGAAATGGACCTTGCCAATAGCTAACGAGAAGGAAGTTGGCGATGGAATCAAAGCTTCGGGCGTTCCCCGTGAAGAAATCTTTTTGGTTACCAAGCTCAACAACACAGACCACAAAGCCCCAGAGGAGGCACTGGAATACAGTCTGAATGCCCTTGGTACATCCTACTTGGATCTCTGTACGTTTTCGCACTGGTCGTTCTTTCCTGTCCTCATAAACCTCGTTCTCAGGGCTGATTCACTGGCCTGCCCCGATGACCAAAAGTGGTGAAGCTGACAAGTCTATCAACTGGATCGATACTTGGAAAGCTTTCCAGAAAATCTACAAAGCTCATCCCGAGAAGGTCAAAGCAATCGGTGTCTCCAACATCTCAATCGACTTCTTTGAAGAGCTTTTCAAGGATCCAGAAGTGACTGTTATTCCAGCTGTGAACCAGGTCGAATTACATCCGTACGTCTTCGTCTGTATACTAGGTTCATGTCGCTGACCGTCATTTGCAGATCGAACGTTCAGGACGAGCTGGTTGATTACTGCCGCAAGAAAGGCATTGTTGTCACTGCATACTCCCCACTCGGATCCGACAAATCCCCATTGTTGACCAACAAGACTGTCGAGAAAGTGGCCAAGAAGTACGGTGTTTCCCCTGCCAATGTTCTCATCTCTTTACAAGCCAACCGTCCAGGGATTACGGGTATGTTCAAACTTCTACCTTTCATATTGTCGTCGCTCATTCCATGTTCAGTTCTATCGAAGTCTGTCACCCCAGAGCGGATTATCGCTAACGCGAAGATTATTGATCTCACCGACGAAGAAATTAAAGAACTCCATGAGATCGAGAACACTGCCCGTTTCAGAGCGTGCAGTCCTCTCTGGACCGGTTGGGGACATCTTGGTTTCCCTGACTTCAAGAACGTCGCTCTGACGTTTGCGAAGTAGTCTGTTATTTTTTCAGTATGTAAATCAGTGGTAGTAAGATCTGTTGTACTCGTACACATCATTGTGTGCGCATAAATTTGTTGTGTACATTTCGCGTATGAGTCCGTCCTACACTAAATATAGGATGGTGAGTACATGCTTCCCTTGGTTATGAAAACTTTACTGATCCGAATGCGTTTCATTAGATGTACAATTAAATAACACGCTGAGTGTGCCTTCTGACAATTCAGATATCATGAGTAGTGATAACATTCAATCGTACCCTCGCCGTACAGTATAGTAACTGGAATGTCGAGATAGAAATGGTAAGAGTATTTCGTTGTTCTCGCAGGTATCGAGAAATGGCACTAAACCGCTCCTAGAGACTGCAAATGTTCTAATAGTACATGATAAAGACCCTTGATAAACTCTGTTAACTCCGCTGTAAATTGAACGTTGTACGTTGAAAGGAGGTGTATGTGGCCCCGAGTCAAACAGTCAGTGGTTGTTTGGCAAGCCAGAATCCTTTCTCTCTTTCATACAGACGCTGTTTTAACAGGGTTTGTAGTGCATCTGTCCAATACTATCAAGAATCCGTGATGGGTGCGGAAAATGAAATCTTCGAACTTCAAACATCTTGAATAGAATGAACCATCTCGGCAGCTTCCAAGGTATATATTTCGTTGTCTAGCTTTGAACCATCTCTCATTTCTTCATTTGAACTTGCTCACAAACCAAGTCAAGTGGACATTGCTATAGCTTATCATGTCGGACGAAGCAACTGAAATAATAGACTTTTCCTGGAGCAAGTAAGTCGGAGAACCGTGACCTTGACTCTTACTGATCCGCTGAACTGACATGGTTTCCCCAGGTTCTTCACGACTGCTTCCACCGTCTCTATAGCTTGTGTGTTTCCTCATACATCGTTTCCGTATCTTGATGGTGACGCATCAGTACTTATTTCTACAGCTGTGGCTGTATACGACTATCTCCTCACCTTCGATCAAGAAAATCAGCATATTTGGAGGCGGCGATTCAACCTCTCATCCACTGTTTTCGTCGTCAATCGGTATACCATTATTTTCTCTATCTTAGGAAATGTCGCATTTGGGTTTATTTCTGGCACACATTCGGTAAGCTATTCAACTTCAATTTTTGTTGTAAACGTGAACTCTCACTCATTCCGAGTGTAGAGGTCGGTGGTTGCTTTATACGAGTGTACCTCGTGCAAGAAACATTTATAGAAACCCTGTTGTTTGACAAGTTGTCTAGGTCTTTGGTTTTCTATATCAGTGTCGGCAACAGTGTCTGAGATAGCTTCCCTGAGCAAGTATACTTCATCTATCGTCAATTCAGCAGGACAATAGTAATATTGACCACAATAGTTTTCTTTGTCGTACGGATATGGGCTATCTGGGGACAACATTTCTTGCCCCTTCTGATTCTTACTCCATTAGCAATTTGTTTGATAGTTATCAATGCTGTAGGCACATATTTCCGATACAATATTGTGTTTTATTCACATATCATGTTATTGGACAGGTGTTAAACTTCCCCGTCACATATGCGGGCATTATCCATCTTCAATATCCATATGGCGGATGTGTTATACTTCCTACGCTGTCTGATAACGTGTCAAATAGGTACGAACAAAGACATCTCACTGAGAAATCTTCTCACAACCTTCTTTTGAATAGATGTATGATTTTTATATCCCATCCCATTCACTACTGCTATCTGACGTGCTGCAGTACAGGATACTGGCTCTGCTCTCGGCATCCTGTTCAGTTCTCTACTCTTATGTGCTACCTTGATGAAGACACTGGCATTGAAGAGGGTTGCGGATCGGGCAGGATTGAAAGGAAGTCTAATTTCACTGCTCATTCGAGATGGTAAATTCATCACTATCTAAAGAGCGACTGAACAACTGAGCACCGTTTTCGGCAGGTACCACATACTTATGGTAACGTTTCTACTCATTCAATTATACCATAATTCAAATTTTGGCTCACCACTGCGTACAAATTCATCGCTGATGATCAAACACTCAAGCCTGACTATCATTCTCAACATCATACAGGCCATTATCTCTCAATCAAATGTGGAGAGTAAAGCTGTTTGTCCCTTCAATTTTTTCTAGTCATCTTGTTGTATGCTGACGATTATTATTTGTTCGCAATGGCAGCCGGGAGTTTTAGCCCTAGGAGGACTTGTCGTAAGGTATACACCACATTCGATCTTTTCAGCTATGATGGATAAGTATCCCCTCATTAACATCTGATTCGCTTTAGGCTTCGACCTATCATAGTCTCGCATATGATTCTCGATTTAAAATCTATCGATCAAATTTTCATGGCCTCTCTCCCAGAAGTACATTCCAGTCGATTCAGTTCTATTGATTTTGTTGGAAACATTGGGGCTCCTCTGGATGCTCCCAGCATGGATGCAAACGATGGTGAAGAGACGGTCGCAACGATTACTCTAGTCTCTGCGAAGCAGATCATAGAAGACCCGTTGAGTATTGGGTTACTCGACGAAGAATATGGGGATTCGACCGCCGAGAGGTTCATACACGTTGATCCATAATTACAACTACTGAACGCATACTGACGAGCGTCGATTAGGATACCTACTCCAGCATCTGCAGCATGAGTCGTCTACCTCAAATTCTGGAATTAGCTGTATGTATCTTTTCTCCTTGGGCTCATAGACTCCGATTGTCTCTTCAAATATTGACAATGTGTCTCACTGAATTACCTCAATCACAGGTTTTGATAACAGCAACATCTGTCATACACACTATGTTTCCTATCTTTCGCTGTCAGGATCGCAGAGCTGTTTTTATATTTATTCAGCTCCCGTTCAAATATGAATTCTATTTTTCGGACTAAATCATCGAATGATATATTGATCAAGTGTACAAGCCCGCCTTCAAAAACATGTCTCAGAAAATATCAAGGCAATTGGGAATGTCTTGACAAAGTATCCTGGCATGTTCATCCATTGCAAATTGTTTTTGGAACGTACTCATCTCCCAAGTTTCAAGAAATTCTCAAAGTAACCTTTGCTCGAGGTATCGAGGATTGAACGACTCTATCTTTCTCCTCTGGAGTTCTTTCGGCTTCGTTCAGTACTATGGTGTGTCGGTATCCACCGCAATCTCGGGATACATTATGTCAACATGCAGCAACGCCTAGTAATTATCTCATGCTCTTCTCTGTCAGATACCTAAAAATGCTAAGTTGCCTTGTTGTCCAAAGGATCCGAACAGTTCAAATCATTGTGTCAATGCCATCCACAACAATCTCGACCTTTCGTTTTCGTACGGGGACCGGATAACGAATCTATTCAGGAGTCGACGTCCAGTATACGGTGATCGGGTTCCTGATTGATATCTAACAGAATCCATGGTGAACATAGCTTTGACAAGATTTGTGCACAATGAATAGCAACTCTGGCATTGCAGACCCAGTGTCCTGAGAGGACTAGTATAAGGTCGCCCACCGGCAGAGTGATCTCCGATCTTTGTACGCGGGACTCGGACAAAGTAAGTCTATTATTGAATTTTGTCGTTCTCTCTTCTCAGGTACAGTTGCTAAGTTGTATAGGAACTTTAAGTGGGGCTTGTCGGGGACCCATCTCCTCGAATGAACGTTAATGAACTATCAACTTCTTATCTCGTTTGTTGCCGCCAGAGTAATGGCTACCCTTGGGTGCCAATTTCACTGTTTGTACAGGCCTCATCTTTCCGTTGAGGATGGGAATACGATGATTGGAAAAGCTAGAGTCCACTTGAAAGGTATATAAACACAGAACTCGTTCTACCATTATTCCTGATCATATTTTCACTTACCGAACAGGTATCCCTCTGCTATCCTTCTGCGACAAAACGATATGTCGAACCAATCCGACGAAATATTAAATGGCCACTGGGAAGAGTAAGTCATATGGTATTAAATTGGCGTGAATTTCTATTGACTCTATTAATAGATTCTTCGCGACGATGTCTTTTGTCTCTGCAGCCGGTGAATTACCATCTGAAGTCACTGAAACATGGCATTATTGACTAGACACGTTGACGCAGCTTTGGTACCATTCGACTACTGCCTTACCTTTGATCAAGAAGTCGAACAGATATGGAGGAAAAGAATCAACCTTTCATCGGCACTGTTTCTCATCAACCGGTACACCACCATCGTCGCAATTTTAACGAACAATGCGCTAGAACTTTTCCCTCCCACTCTTTTGGTAAGCCACTTCGTGGTATGAGTTGCAAAAAATGCTCACTCTTACTTGCGGCTTTCAGAGGTTGGTGGGAAATTCATACAGACTTCATGCGGCTATGTAACCATTTCTCTATCCCTCATAGTTGCCGCGTCCTACTTCCTTTCCTCTCGGCGTTGTCTCTTCTGGTGGACATCACTGTTAACTGTAAGTATGCCTGATGCTGCTTGTGATTCTTTTCGTTCCCCTGATTCTACCTTTTTTCTGTATATCAACAGCTTTCTTTGCCGTCAGAACATGGGCTATTTGGGGACGGCATTTCTTTCCTCTTTTGCTCCTTTCTACACTAGCATTATGTCCTATTGTTCTTGGTGGAGTACGTGATACTCCTTCTAATTCGATAGTACTAATCATCGTTCAAATAACCAGGTGACTAGCTTCGCGATTACATACGAAGGGATTTCTCCACTGCAGATGCCTTACGGTGGATGTGAGCTATCAGCATCTATATCAGACGATGTGCAAGATAGGTACGCAGGGGTTTTCTCTTTGGTGTATTTAGACTATTCTTCTCACATCGTTCCATTCCATAGGCGTATGAATATTTTCACTCAACCTTCGCAGCCACCATCTAACCTTATGTATTTGATGCCTATAGTCAGCGATGCCGCGGACGCTCTCTCCACTGCATTTAGCCTTCTAGCTCTGTGCGGCACTTTAGCGAAGACATTGAACTTGAGAAGAGCGGCAAAAGCAGCAGGACTCAAAGGAAGTTTGGTATCGCTTCTGATCAGAGACGGTATGTTCCTCAACATTCAACAGGATACTACTACTGACCGCGATCTTCTTCGATCGTCCTTACAGGTACCGCATACTTATCGTTGAGTATCTCCTCCTGAGTGAAATCTCTCGATGAATCTTCGTTGACTGCTGTGAATTGAGACAGCTTAAACTTGATTCTGAATATATTGCAGACACTGTTCCTCAATGAAGGGAATAGAGTGGTATGTCGCTCAGTGACTTTATTGCAAAATTATCCTCATGGCTATTTCACATCGCAATAACGATCATAGGTTGGTTTGGCGGTGACAGTAGGGCCTTCTACCTGGTGTGTTAGAGTTCATTGAATTATTTTCTGTGATATTGGCACCATTAATGTTCAATCTCTTCTATTAGGCTTGTTTCGATCGTATTATCACGTATGATTCTCGACTTGAAAGCGATTGACCAAGTTACCATGGCATCTCTTCCAGAGATACATGGAAGTCGCTTCAATTCTATTAATGTTATAGGAAACATTGGGTGTCCTCTCGACACGTCTCCGATGGGAGAAATTGGTGAAGATGAGGCCGAGACTTCTCGTGTAGCCTCCGTCTCTCGGATCTCTGTGAAACAAATTGTCGAGGACCCGCTGAGCATTGGCCTGTTAGACGATGAATACTACGGTGATTCGAATGGGGAGAGGTGCGATTTAATTTGCGTAGCAGGATCGCATGTGCTCACTTCTTCTCTAGAGGAGATGCGGGACCTTCAACCACTTCGTGGGCTGAACAAGGACATGCGGAAGCATAGGTTTGGAGTGTTTGCCTGGTATTCCTACTACGTGTGCGTTGCTTTCTCATATGCTATGGCACATTTTCTGAAAAAACCAACCCCCGTCTTGGCAGGTATCTTGGACGTTGATCGACGAGAATCTACATTTATTTATGTCCTGGGGGGTCTACGGGGTACGCTTGTTTATACGTAAAATTCCGCCATATATGTACTTGTACTACTGTGACATGCGATTCTCAGATGAAAAAATCATCATTGATTTCGCTTGACTGCTAGATACCACGATCAGTGAAGTTACGAATGATTCTTTCTTGACGGTAATTGAAACTAGTCTCAGCCCTCAGATAAAGACTTCCCTCATTCAGTGTCAAAATCAAAGCAACGGGAACATACCAGAATATTTACGCCTGCAATGGTGATGGCTTGTAATATCAGTTCTTTCAGTGCAACTAATGTCACAGTTCCGAGTTGGGCGGCGGGAGGTTGGTAGCCTCATGCTACAGCCCACGACGTGGCCAGACTAAAGCAATTTGAAATTGTATGAAATGAATCTCGTTCGCAAGTTCAACGTTCAACCATCACCTTACTAACTGAAGTGACTCTGAGGTCGATGTCGATGGATGAAAACCTATCTACAGTGTACGCGCACTCGCGTTTGATCTGCGCTTGCTGACAATATGTCCTTCCTCCGAGTCTCCGACTTACTTATCCAAGCCTGTGCCGAGTTGTGCCTACCAATCCAACAGTCATCCCCTTACTCTTCCTCACTGGAGATTTGAGAGGACGCGGACAAATGAAGTATGCTCGTAGCACGACTTCCGAGACAAAAGAGCTCCCGCCTTCACATCACACATCCTCCTTGTGCTAAACACAGCTGTATGCTCACTAACATGCTTCATATCATGCGAAAATATGAAATTTAGCGAAGATAAAGGAAATAACCACAAACAATATTTCAAAACGAACAATTGGCAACAAATATCGGTAAGTCTCTTTTACTGATGATTTAAAACCTCAATGACCTGCTGTTGATTGCTTTTTTACAATCTGTAAAGTTACAATAAACCTTCAAGCTTCAAGGTCAACAATGTCAAGGAAGTTGGCATGTACAATACTCCTTACTATGATATCAAACAGATATTATATATCGTAATCAGTAGGACTGGGACTTAAGTAGGCGTGCTACATGCAACATCCGAGTCGCACCAAAGGTTTATGATCCTCTACTGACAATGTAAGTTCTCTATCATAGTGTTGTTACTTCGAATCACCGACTTGTTAGAGTTGACAAGTTGCCTGCATGTCGAGCCACGGTCAAACAGTTTCGGGGGAAGATTTATGCTTGCTGTCCCATCGGGGTTATCTTCAAGTTTCAAGTGAAACCCCATCACTGAGATGTTACGAGTTCACTCTACGATGCCGATTAACAATGTCGGAATCTCACACGTAGAAATGTGGTAATGCTGTCCACCTCAAAGCATACTAATTGTTGTACCTTTGCTGACCTTTCAGAAGATATCGGTTCAACAAGACCCAGAAGGCCTGCGATCATCTCTGTCAAGCAATACTGTACGATGGCTAGACAGAAACAGGTACTTAGTAATATATAATATTCTACCTCTGCCTCTCTGATTATGTCTGATATACTTTACAAATAGTCTGACACTTCCTTTCCTACTACAGCCCTTGTCGCTATTCGACCTTCAATTCACTGAGCTTTGCCAATGGCATTTCTTCCGTAAGTATCTGAAATATCATTGCCCCTGTTCTGTTGCGACTAGTTGACCTATCATAGAAGAGGTATAGAAGTCCATCTCGGTATGCCTGAAGAAAGCTGCGAAGAAAAGCCAATGAGATTGATACAATTGATCAAACTGACAGATTTAAAGGATCTCTCCTACTGAATACACAATTCTGGCAGGTCATAGCAGGTCCTATGTCCTGTTAGAGTATCTTAAAGTTCAAAAAGTAGTTAGAATCATTTGATACCTTGCAAGATTTCCAAAGCTATAAATTTGTATGTATTTCGATCTACTTTACTCAATTCCTTCCTTATTCACTATCCACCCACAGATTGGAAAATTATCCTCACAGAACAGTATTATGTCAGACAAATCCAGTGACACTGTAAAGGAATATTGGGTTGAGTAAGTCAGATATCATTTGCATAGTCTGTCTCGTGTTACAATAACCTAATGAATCACAGTTTTTTTGTCATCAATACAGAGGTCTCCATATTTGGTCTGTCGCTATTGGCCACCGACACATATCTATGAGATTGACAAAAGACTTCTGCATAGCGTTGGCTCTGTATGACTACTGCATCACTTGTGACCTTGAAGTGGAAAACATCTGGAAATGGCCATTTAACCTCTCATCTGCAATATTTGTTGTCAATCACTATACTACCATTTTTACTATATTGGGACTGATCATAAGTGACCTTTTTTCTCATACACATTTGGTAGGTCACCACTACATTATCAACACACAATCAAATGCTTATAATTTTGTTTGCAAAGGTTAGTGTCTTGAATGAATCACGTACTGACAATGATAACTTCTTGATTATCTGTATGTAGCTGTCTCGGATTATGGTTTTCTACTTCGGTGGGTATAAGTCTTACAAAGATATCTATTTTATGTAAGGTGTTGCTTATTCTTTTCTCAAATAATGCACATTGACTAATGGGATTGTGGCCACATCCTCGTACATAGGTTTCTTCGTTGTGCATACATGGGCCATCTGGGGAAGGCATTCTCTTCCACTTGTCATCCTTACCCCGTTAGCACTGAGTAACTTCATCGTCAATGCCGTATGTCACACATTTCCCATCAAGATGCTTTTGTCTAAATCCTGAGTTCTTTACTCTTTGAATGGACAGGTCTTGGATTTTCCGGTGACATGGGGAGACATTGATCCTCTTCAGTCACCCTACGGAGGATGTGATCTACCCTCACCGATTCCAGATCATGTGTCACATAGGTATGATCACCAGTGAGATCGTCCTATGAATATCCTCTCACAACATTCCTATGGCAGATGTACGACATTTGTTCATTCAATCTGTACAACTATCTTCTAATGCAGCATTATTTGATCCAGTCGAAGATGTTTCTGTTATCCTTAACTTCATTTTTAGTTTCCTTGTCTTAATCAGGACTTTGGTAAAAACATTGAAATTGAAGAGGGCTGCAAGTCAAGCAGGAATCAAAGGGACTTTAGTCTCACTTTTGATCAGAGATGGTATACTCCGCGCCATTTATTTTGATACAAGTGGGTATTGGATGATAATGTCTTCTTTCAACAGGTACAATGTATTTATGGTGAGGTATTTCCTTGCCATTTTCCACTTATCATTCATTTACTGCCCAGTTGACCCATGAACCCATACAGCTTAACCTTCATTCTGATTATCTTCGAAGTTGATAGTACCATTGTACATCGATTATGTTATGATGGCTTCGTATATATATACTGATATCCAATTAATTATTCTATTATCAGGAAAGTGTTGAAGTCATAGCAGGAGCTAGCATTATCTGGTCTGAATCTCCCTCTTGATGTAAGCATAACTTCTCACTTATTTTTTGTTTATCCTAGGCTACGTAATATTGCAATCTTACGTATGATTCTCGACCTGAAATCCATCGACCAAGTTTCCATAGCATCTCTCCCAGACATGCAATGCAGTCGTTTCAGTTCTATATATTTCATTGGAAACATTGGAGCTCCTCTTGGCACAATGGACACAAAGAACGATGAGGATGAAGAGGCAGTAATCCCAAAGGAAGTGACAGTCACTCGAGTATCTGCAAGACAAATCATCGAAGATCCGCTGAGCATTGGATTACTTGATGGAAAATATAACAATTCAAATATCAAGTCTGAGAGGTGTGTTTCACCCCATTACAACTCAACTACTTACTCATTCTTTCATAGGGAATATGCACCTGTCTCGGGAACCTCTGAGAACGTAGTAGTGGAAGCATAGGTGCACAACATAATGACGCTTTCAGGAATTTGGGGCTTGGGTTCTATCCAGTATCTATCTGTATGTCCTTTTTCTGTTTTAGATGTCTCTCATACACTTTTTACTTCAGATATTTCACCATTGTACTCATACCTACTAGTGGAAATGTTTTCTCTAAATGCTCAGCCCGACAGTCATTCTACAATCTCCTACAATTATCTATTTTACAGTGACATATTAGAGGAGAAGGTGGAGGAAAGGCACTGGCCATAATTATAGTGTTTTCAATCCCGGAGTTATTTATCTTCTTGTGTGGATTAGTCTCCATTAGTGGCCATGTAATGTAATGTCGAGTTTCTTTCTTCTTTCAGTCGACTGATCATGAACCATACAAACTCATCCTGCCTACAACTGTCGATGGAAACGTTGGGGAGGAGGAGGTATTTCTCTATCTTTCATTCGACCTCCAGTTTGGACTTACTCTGTGGTACTTACCTTTACTCCTCCTTGCTAATAGCTGAAAGTTAGAGTAGACACTGAAATATATATTCGCAGTACAACTTCCGAGCTTGAGACAGAATGGCTCAAAGGCCACCGGAATGAGGTTACAGTTAAGACCTGAACACAGCCATTGTGGTAGAGTGAGAAAGCTCACTTGTCGAAAACTAATTTTTCTTTGTTTCTTATTTAGGTCACTAATCACACCAGAAGAAGCGGGTTGAAGAATCGAGCGCCTTCAAGCTTCAAACGCGATGACGAACTTTCACCTTCAACGACGACCTCAACTTACTTCAAGATGCCCTAACTCCTCAAGTACTCGCGACCGCAATTCCTCAAGACTCCAGAATCATCAAGAATAAATTATTCTACTGTCTTCGAAGGATCGGGCTCGGTGGATGGTTGAGGCACACGGTGTCTTCTTTTTATTTCATTTTCGTATTTTTTCCTTTATTTTTCTTTCACTTCATTTTTGTTGGGCTTGCCTTGGGTGAAAGTAGCTGAATGCACACGGAAAGTAGGGGTTGAGGGTGCCGAGCACTGTACACACAACCTGGGGCAGTTGTGGAGCTTTGAGGGGAGCTCTTCGTACTTTTGTCACGCCGGTACTTCTCCCTCGAGCAATTGTCCGTAGCATGAGGCTACTGAAACCTTTGGTGAGTTACTCCTTTCAGTTTGTTTGGTGATGTCAATGGCGCGGCAGTTCTGTTTTTCATTCTTTATCTCATTTTATTTGATTTTATCTTCGTTTTTCATTGGCTACCCGAGAAGGAGGTGGCAGCGTGAGCAACGCGTGCCGCAATTCCGTTTGTACTTAGCCCGCCGTTCGCGGTGGTGAGCTCCCTATTCAACCTTTTGACTCAAAAAGTCCACTGCGTGCTGAATCCTGTCTAACGCGACGGTTATCGAAGTTTTATTGAAGTTTTATCTTAAGTTTTACACCAGTTACTCTACCTCCCTCAAGATCTCCCTCCACAGCTCCTTCTTTTTCCCCCGACTACTCTACCAATACCTCAAGAAACACTCTCGCCGCTAACGCGGGGTGTTATTTTTCATTCTACTCGTATACTCACACACGCACGGGTTCCGACCTCGAAACGGATCTACGAACGCGCGGCCAATTCTTCTACACCGTATAGTCACTAGCACCCTCCTTGTTATCCGAAATATGCAAATTATAGAATATGCTTGAAGAAAATAATCACAAACGACATGAACAAACGAACAATTAGCAACGCATATCGGTGATCTCTTTTTTACTGATTTGAAACCTTGATGGCCATGAAATGTAACGTCGAGTCTTTTTTTCTTTCGCGCGACTGAAGAATACTATCATGTATCTACATCGGAGTCACGCTCATGCCAGTACCAGTAGTACTACTACTCCGGTTCTCTCTACAAGCTTAAGAGAACTTCCCTCCCGAGGGCCTGTGGAAGATATCATCCAACTCCCAGCCTTCTAAAAGAACCCCCAATCGATGAAAAATCAGAATAGAGGAAAAAGAAATCCATTGCAACTGATATATGCAGTATCATTACACTTCCAAGTCCAAACTCATCATTACAGCCAATGAAAAAAAAAAGTTCAAAGAGACAACATTAAAAGTGACATGATCCATCAAAGTAATACATACAACATTGACTTTATAAAGAAAAGTCATGACAGGAAAAAAAATCGTCGCGAAAAAAAAAGAATATCACAGAGGTGAACAATGATAATCGGGACATAAGCATGACAAACAAACCCTTTTTTGTGACAATATACCAATAGGGAGAGGATAATAGTTCATTTTATCCGCAGAATGTGAATCCAGGACAACCGATCGATGTGCCGAAAACTATGATGAGAGAAAGAAGAGAGTAATAAGTTTATGAGTTCATGTAAAGGGATGAAGAGACGAGGAAGAAGATGGACTCACGACTACCATCGACCTTTACAACAGCTAACAAAGCTTGGAATACACCCCCGAGACCTTCTCCAGCGAGAAGACCAGCCTAATAGTCAAACGATAACATTTAGTATCATCTCTCCCCAATGAGTGCAGGAAACGACACGATAAACTTACAGCAATGGCGAACATGTACATATCGAAACCTGCAGGGTTTCTCTTTTGCCAGATATAATTGAAGACAGATCCAGCAGCCCTGAAGAAGACAAAAGATTGATACGTAAGTAACATGGCAGCCAGAGTACGACGATGAACATACATTGCAATTGGGTAGAAAGTTTGAGGAACGACAAAAGCGAGTCCGACAGCATTCCAGTTAGGGACCCAATGCCAGTATTTCTTGGGGATCCAGAGATGCTATAAATGTGCGATATAAATTAGAACTTGAATTCTGTTTATGCTCGGAAATGCACCCCGAAAGAAATTACCTTAATTACGACGCTGATAGCAGCGAATATACTGATGGCAATTGCTGTGTATCCTGATGATGGAGGGATAGCTATAATAATCCGAAAGAAAGTTGTCAATGACATATTCCTCAAATATGAAAGAGTATAAGAAGATAGCGAGTACTCACGAAGACTAGGAGCCGAAACAGCAGTAGCAACAGCAGCCCAAGCACTGACCGAAGGAGCAGCATAAGTACATTCACCACTGGCAGGTGGATGTAAAATGCAAGGACTAGCAGTCGTGAACAAAATGAATAATCCAACATTCAAGAATACAGCGACGACGGCACCAGTCAACTGAGCGATAAATTGATTTCTTGGTTTTGCACGAAGTAAATAACCGGTCTTAAGATCTCCAGTCATATCGGTAGCTTGAGCTGCAGATCCGGCAGCGACTACACCTGCTGTTAAGTTCATCATTTGAGCTGGGTTTTGAGCAAGACCGGCTCCTTTGCCAATACCACCGAGGATCAATTGAGAAGCCTATAAGGATGGGTGGGTGGTAAAATAGGTCAGGAGATGTTTGTCCATGAGTATTGATGATTCAAAAAATCTTCCACTGACCTTAGCAACAGTACTGACAGGGTTGACGTCAGTGGTACCAGCGGATTGTACACCGATGAAAGAGAACAAGAAACCGAGAATCAGGGAAAGGATGGCTTCTCCGACATTCATGTTGAACATCTTTGCAAGAATGGCAACACTCATAATCGTACTCAATGCGAGACCTGTTGTCCACCATGAGTTGGGAACACGGTCTGCTACAGGAGTTTGATCTTCATCTTCAGCGCCTGGTTCTGCTGGAGTGAACCAAGATTTGGGGTTCCAATTGATGTATTTGCCAGAGTCTATTGAATGAAAAAAAGACGGTGAGTTAGACCGATAATGTGAAAGAGATATAATAAGCTCGACGGAGTTGCTTACGGATGAGGGAAGGAATGGTACTCATTCCAAGGTCGACGAACTGCGATCATTGATGTTCACAGGAGGTTAGGTCATCGATTGACAAAAAAAAAGCTATAGATAAGTACTCACGGAGTAGACCAACATCATCAAAACGCCGGGCCATAACAGCCAATAACGTGGAGATGGGGATGTTCGGTACAAAGCTGGATCCTTGAAGGAGAGTGACTGATAACTGACAAGAGGGAAGTCATCTGAGATAGATACTCCGACAGCAAGCTTGTTGTGAATGAGCGCAGGAGAAATGATACCCCATGCGAGGACGGCACCCCCAACTATGAGTTAACAATGAGAACGCTGAGCGATCCTAATGTCAGAGAGATACGTACGGAAACTCCAACTGGCGTTAATACCACTAAGCATTCCAGCTCCGAAGAAGGCGGGTGTGACTAGATAAGCACATGGACTGTCAGGCACGAGCGGTGTGGGGAGGTAGCATCAAGGGACGTACATTCGATGTACCATCCATAGTTTTCGAGCGCGATGATGCTTGTGAAACCAAGACGGTAAAGTGTCCAGCCAATGTGCCAATCATAGAGCTATCCACAAAAATGAGCATTTGAGAATCTCAATCAGATGGATTGAGGGCTTACAATTGCGGGAGCGTATCCGGTCATGACTTTGTAAACGAAACAGATGGCAAAACTGATCATTAATGCCAAAGATTTCTTCCTCGCAGCGATAGCACCAGTTCTGCTGTTATGCAGAGCACGAATGGTATATGCTGTCGCCGCAGGAGTGGGGAAAGTCAACTTCTGGTGAACGATATAATACTTTCTGAGTGGGATGACGAAGAAGACACCGAAGAACGCTGCAGTGACCGTCAAGGCGATTAGTTTGCCAATATCATCCTTAGGGACAGCCGACAAGAGATCTAAGCGATAGATGGCTGGAACTGCAGAGACAAAGAGAATACCAATACCACCGGCAGCTATGCACATGAGAAATAGATGTTCATTGAGTCGGGAGTCAGTGCTAAGGAAATCAAAATTCACAAGAATGTCAACGCACCAGTGGCAGCAGATTGAACAGTACAGTTCTCTTTAGGGCCAAATGGACCGCCGAACATTTTACCAAGCAGTCCTGATTCTGGAAGAGCTTTGGATATAGGTTTGAGGATCGCAAAACCGAAGATAGCCTTAATGAAGATATCAATTTAGTAAAGATGTGGCAGGTTTGCTTGGGGGAATCTCACGCACACCAAACAACTGTGAGATTGTAGCTTTTGGTCAGAAATTGGTCGCAGCAAAAATCATCAGCAGACATTCCATACCTGAGGTCCGAATGTGAAACCTGTCTTCAAACCAAGGTAGATATTTGAGGCACCGACTATCACAGACCGCACAATAAGCGAAGACCGATAAATGTAAGTAAGTCATCGATTTGCATACCGACTGCACCAAGACAACATCCAACGAAGACAGCCCTTTAGGTTGAAATGAAATGAATGAGTTTCTGAATTTCTCTGCGCAAATGAAATAGTTGCATACCTAACGGTGAGTTGATGTGTCTCTTCGATCTCGTCTGCATCAGGAGGGAATGGGACTGAGCTGCAAGAGAGACTGAACAAAGTGTATGCGCCGAGCTGAAGAAGGGACACCTACGCATCGGCCATGTTGAAGTACTTCTCCTCCGAGACCACATCAGAACCATTCTCTTCCAACTTTCTCAGTTCTGCTTTCTCGTCCGCGTACGCAGCCGAGCTGCCTGAACTTCGCAGCTCGGGAATGACTCCATCGATGTCTCGAACAGACATTGTCAACGTTCAAATGCTAAGAAGTTGAAGGGGGAGAGGGATTCGTCTGACAACGAGACAAGGAGAGAGGGATAATTGAGCAGAAGTTGTGGGATATATATACTGAATTATGTTGGCAGATAGCGCCGCGGCTAGGCGGACAGAGTTCTGTCTGTCTCGCTCCCCATGCGTGTGACTGGAGGTGAATTGAAGTTACCAAAGTTCCAAATCATCGCTAGGAACCAAATTTGCTGGCCCATGGGAGTAAACGGCGCTCTGCGTCTGAGAAACCATATGCTCCCACAAGGAACGAGTCGCGAGCTGTACAGCATTCTCCTCACGCCTGCTTATCCAGATCCATACCAGAATTAAATCAACGATACCTGGCCAGAATGCAGCCTTGTCTTGGTCGGATGCTCCGTCTACCAGAGATAATTAGCTTGCTCAAGTCTTGGAAAGCATATGGTGATTGCCAACCCAAGCACTTTGAGATACAGACTCGGCTGGGCGAGATTAAGCATTGCTAGCTAGTCGACCATGTCTGCTGCAAATCAAAGGGATAACCATGTGCTTCGAAGCAAAATTGCTTTCGCGAGGCTCTCCTGCCATCTCATGGCGATGCCGGTTGCTCGAATACGCCATATCCTCTAAATGAGTTGTCAGTAACAAGCATGGAACTTCTCCGGGGATATTTACAATTGTTCAGATAGGCTCCATGCACTATGCAGGTAGAGACATTGCAATAATGTAGCTCGCGTTGCGTTCACATTTTTGAGATAATTCCACACGTATCACTGTCCACCTACCATAAACCTGGTTAGTCCATATATGAAAATTCTCGCACAGGGTCTACAAAGAAAGGAATTCCGAACGCACTTTATTCCCATACTAGCATTTTATCTGGCCTGGAGGGAGTCATTGATAAGTAGAATGTCATGATACACGAGCGTCGAGAGTGATGGCGGAACAAACTTGTTAGATCACAGATGGACGTTGTTAACAAAGTGATTGGACTTGGTGGCTGAGCGGCAGGTTGTGTCACCATGTGGTATCCATACTTACTGGGCCACCCGCAATAAACTCGCCCGCTGATTGATGATGCCCCACGCACCAGATTTGCGGGGAACTGGATAAAAGGTAAAGCATTGGACCAGTCTACCAACCACCACTAAGAGCGCAAATTTGAGTTGATTCTCGTTCCTGTCCGCGTTGGTGGATGTAAATTCATGTGCATGTGGTCGTGTGCAACTTGCATGTCATTTGAAACTTAAGACGATTAACATGATGAAATTCAGAAACGGATACGGCTTGAGTACGGCAATTGATTATGAAGACTAATTCCATCCTGAACAATTCTGACGTGCGTGAAAAACAGAAAAAAAGATCTTAAACGAAACCATGGATCCTCACAGAAAAATGAAAAATCCCTCTTAAGTTCCAGCCATACCAGTGACACCAACCCTGTCACGAATCTTCGCAATCTCACTGGCGGTCAGCGAACCTTTGCTGGCACAAAAGAAAGTCTCCCAGGCAGCAGATGCGTCACTTGGATTCGGGAATTCAGCACTGGATAAATGATAGGATATTAAGCTCTACAGAAATCTTCATGGAAAACAAAAAGCGGTACTCACATCAGGAAGTTCTGTAGCTTTTCCCAGAAAGTAGCTTGGGATATTGTCGCGTGGTACTGTGGATCGGATGCACCCGCAAGGGCAGATAAAGAGAGAGAGGTATCAAGAATGAGGGGTATATCCGTTAACTTCTCATCAGGAGCCGGGGTAAGCGAAGGGGAAGGTGACAACACGACGGAAGGGATACGAGAGTGACCATGTCTTGATTTTCCTTGCTTAGGCTCTGGGACGAGGACGATGGGTTCGGGTTCAACGACTGGAAGTGAAGCTAGTGAAGCATCGCTGGGAATAGGGGCGGGTGAAGCTGTTCTGGCAATGTCACTCGGATTCCATGTAAAACCTGGTTTCACCATCAAGTTAATGGTATCTTCGTTCTTGACATCATACTCTTTCAAGAGCTTCCCATCAGCTAACGCTTTGCCTTTCAATAAGAGCCTTTGTACATCTGCCGGAGGAGCACCTGGTTCAGTCGCGAGTTGGGCCTTGATTGATGCGATGGTATCCGTAGGTTGGACAGAAACTGTGTACGACTTCGCTGGCTTCAATGACTTAAAGGTAACTTTGATTGAAGCTATTGTAAATGAAGTGAGAACATGTGATACTGGAGATATTATACAAACTCACCACTTGTTGTTGAAGACTCGGTCTTTCTCTCCGGTGGAGATGGTAAGTCAACCTATTATCTCTAGTCAGGCTACGACATTCCTACACACAAAATTCTCCGCTATACTCACTGGTAATACAGGGACCCTTTTGAGAGTGTTCTCGAGCGGTTGCTGATAATCGTCCGCGAACGTAACAGGTTGCGAAGAAATATTGGTGACATAGTTCTTGACAAACGCAAGTTCTGCTTGCTCCGCCATGTCTTTGCGAATGAGAGAGCTGAAGGTTGCGAATGAGAGATAAAACGCGACAAAATGCTGGTTTTAAGTCAAGAAAGGCTGTGCGCGCCTTGACCCTCGCGAAACACAATTGACATACACGAAATTACCTTTACCGGTAATTTACGTAATGCAAAAGCGCCGGCATTATTTCTCCCTCTCTTGTTCAACCACCGACACCTTCCGCTAATCTTCTAATTCAACAATGGCTGTACGTCTCTTCCTTTGATTTTGGTATATTCGAATTCTTTTTGACGATGTTGCGCACGTAGTCTGGTTTTGGTGTAAACGGAGGTAAGTACTACTTGAGTTGCGGAAGAAATCGCGAACTTACAATCTTCCACAGGCGTTCCTAGATGTTTCTCATACTGGCAAGAATTCTCTAAAGTACGCTACTCATGGTCACTTCTACACCAACGCTATTGTCTCTGAACGCGAACAATTGGATAGTGTTACGCTTCAACTGATAGTCCAGCGAGCTGCCGTGCGCAAGCAGATGATTATTTGGAATGCCTCCATCACACGCAAGAAGTACGTTCGCTTCATCATCATTGTTGTCGTTGTTATCTCATTGTCCTTTTTCTCTCTCTTGTTTAGATTGCTAGGGCCAAGGCTGTCAAAGCTGAGTTCATCAAAAGGGCAGAACATCAGGCTCATGAGGGTCGCAAAGCAGCAGATATCCTTGCGGATGGCGTTATTGTCGGCGTGGGCTTGATTCAGCGGGAACAGAATGGTCACTCGTAGAAGGATATTCTTTGTCTTTTGTCTCAGTGGGACAACAACCGATATCAATCTTAGAAGTCCTTTTCCTGGGTCTGTGTTTGAGCGAGGTGTGTCAGGCTACAACGTTTAATTTGGTCGTTTGCATCCATCCTCGGTGTAGTCTTCCGAACAGCATCTTCATCTTCATTGATTCTATCTAAGAATGCCAACATCGCCTGCTCCCTTCCACCTCCGAGCTAACCTTATAATGTATTCAGCGATATTCTACCAACTCCATTCCTGAAACAAATTGAAAATCTCGCATGCAGATTTCTGAGACTTTTCCCTGAGATCTCTTCATACACGGTCTTCATACACATCATGCACCCACAGTATATCTTTGTGACATTAACCTTCGTTTACTCTGCTTTCAGACTCACCAACAAGGCGAGCTGAGCGGATATATGTCGGCAAACTCCATTAGTCATGTGATCTGAACCTTAGTCAAATAATTAACCGAACGAAACAATCCTTTCTGTTGATTTCCTCCTCACTCTTGTACTCTCGCTTTTCTCTAGAATACCCTCCTTTTTGTGGCGTTTGGAACCAATGTCGTCGTTTCTCATTGGTACAGGTTCCAGGAGGTCGCCTATCGAAATTTCGGACGACGAAGATGAAGCGTATGTTGAACGACAACTAGAAGACAGATTATCGACACCCCACGAAGACGAAGAAGAAGGAGAGGATCGTTATGGTACTCTATCAAATTGGGACGATAGACAACGATCTCCTGTTCACGAATCTTACCCATCCTATATTGGTGATACACCAGGTCCATATAATTACTCCTATAATAACGATGGTAAGTCATTTTCATACTATTGTACGTATAATATCTGAATAGTTGGATGCTAGGCTACAATGTAGAACGTGTAGCAGGACATAAGCGTAAATGGGGCGAAAGTTTATACCTTCCTAAAGCAACCAGTCGTGACGAGGACTTCGATGGCTATCCTCGTCACAATGGCTCTCGTGTCTACACTTCGGAGCCTGAACCTATCAACCACTATTCTGATTATGACCGCTGGTCTGATTGGTCTGAGCTACCGTCGAATACGTCCTCCCGACGCGGCTTGGAACGAAGGCTCACAACTGACAGTGGATACACCGAGTATTCTTCGTCTTCTGGCGGTCGAGGTACCAGCGTGTCTCCCTCGTGGGGTTATCACGATGATCATGACTACCTAGTCGAGCCACCTGTACCGTCAGGCGCGAAACGTAGAAAGTCAAGTGTCGTCCAACGTCCCGTAGACGAAATTCCTCCTGTGCCCATTGTCGAGAGCAAATTATCCAAGAAGAAAAGAAAGAAGAAAGAAAAGGAAAGATCGGATCATCTATATGGCCACTTTATCACGACTTCAACCGAAAACAAAGAACACGTTTCTTATTCATCAACAAGCAGAATGTGGGTCTTGGATGATCGTAAACTATCGTCTTTGCCTGCAAGGCCGATAGAAGCGTACACTCCTGTGGCACACTCAACTTCTACAATTGCAACCAGCATGCATTCGAGTTCAAGACCACTACCGCCACACATGGCTCCTTTACCTCAACCACCGCCTCCGCCTCGACCCTCCACCTCACATCTTCCACCCCCACCCCCACCTCCGGCCACATCACATCTTCCTCCCCCGCCACCTTTGAATCCGTTGGCGCCTATATTTTATCCTCCAATAGATCGATTAACACCACCGCGAAAGGCGAGTTTATACCCTCCTCCGGACACTATTCCTCTTGCGCTGCCTGAACCTCCCGTTACTGCCGCTCCTGAACCACCTGCGCAAGATGGAGTACAGCGGAAGACTATCGGGATGCCAGCTGACGTTAATCCTCGTACAAAATATGGGACCTATCCGAACCTTCCTGCAGATACTGCAGTTTCTGACCCCACGAAAACTCTTGTTATGGAACTACTCCCTAAGAAGTTCCGTAATGTTGGGTTTGTACGTCAATGGGCGATGAACTTTGGCCCTCGACCTCGAGTTGCGCCTCGCATTGAGCTTGATGTCAAATTAGGAAAGGCCTTGATAGAGTTTCCTAGTGCCGAAGTTGCAGCATTAGCTTGGGGGAGCGCTCGGATGAGTACAGGAGAAGGAAAGGAGCATGTTAGAGTATTTTGGTATTGTCCCCCTGGGACTGGTATAGCGCGTAATCCGGCAGATTTGGAAGAGGGGGAGATTGAGGAAGGGGAAGTCTCTGTCAAGACTCAGCCTTCCAAGAAGGGTAAAGCGAAAGCGAATCAAGCAAAGCAAACACATATGCAGCCGCAGAATAGTCAAGAAGCCAACCCACCCAAGCCTACACGATTCAGCCTTCGAATACAGGCTTTACAAGAACAGAAGCAGAACCAAGGAGATGAAGGTGAAATACCCATACCTCCACCTCCCAACGAAATCCCTCCTCCTCCATCTGCTGTCGTTACTCTTCCTTCCCCGTCGCACATCATGACACAGTCGGTGGCTTCCTTAACCCTAGTCACTGGTCATCATTTTGTTACAAATCTTGTGCCATCCTTTTCTAGGATTTCTCTCCCTTCTCAATCAAGCTTGTTCCGAGAGGCAATGACGAGCACTTCAGCTGCTATGTCAACTCATGCAGCTCCTCAATCCGATCTGTTCACTACTATTCCGATGACGGAGCATTCGGACCAGAACATGGAAGAAGCTATGGACCTCGAGTCAGACGATGAGATGGACCAGGGTCAGGAAGCCGTGACTGTATTGTCGAAACAGATTTCAGTGTCTGGATCGTCGGTCACCTCCGGTACTGCAAGTTCTCTCCGATCCGTTTTGCGTATTAACGTGTCTTCTTCATTCCCCAACGAAGATGTTTCCAGTCAACAGAAAGCGAAATCATCTTCTCCTACCGTCATTCGTCATCCCCTCCCTCCAAGACCTGTAGATGTATCAATGCAAGTACGGCAAGCAGAATCGATACCGAAAGTCTCGCAGGCTTCACGTGTTGCTCCTGTTCCCTCTATTCCGCATAAACCGATGACGGAAAGTGTTTCTTCTACCGCCAGTCCTCTCCAACCGAACTCAGTAGTTTCTGAATCCTCCATGCCACCATCGGAACCTAGCACTCTTAAGACTGCTCCGAAGACCTTTGCCAAAAAAGATCTTCTCGCCCGACAGAAGGAGTTGGAGGAACGGATCGCGAGGAGCAAAGAAGAATTGGCTGCAAGGATCAATGGACAAACTGCCCCTTCGTCGCCGATCGGTAGCCCGGTAATCCCCGTAGCAACCATCAGTCATAATAATGCGAGCGACGTTGTGAAGAGACCTTCAGAAGACGACTTGAGGAGAATGGTGTTGGAGAGCAAAAAGAGAAGACAATTACAAGAAGCTACTCTTTTGGCCTCATGTGACGAGTCTTCGAATATAAAGGCATGTGTGGTGGAATCTGACCAACGTTCAGTTTCTACTTCGAACTCTTCCACTCCTACCGCGACCGTAGTCGACAATCCTTTAGCCACTCCAGACGGTTGCATCAGCACGTTGAATCTCGACGATCTTGCTGACTCCTTCATATCTCAAAGCATTCTTAGCATTCCTTCGACTCCTATGACGCCCTCATTAACACCTCCGTTCTCCTTATCTCACCCTCCACCGATGTCAGAAAAGGAAATCCTTGCCGAGAAGACCAAATTACTCGACAAGCACATTGCGGAGAGCAGACAGCTAATGGCGAAGCTCACTACGGCTAAAACAAAACAGGAGAGGGAAATATTGAAGGGAGATTTGAGGGAGAGAGATCGGTAAGTGGTCTCGTCGATTGAATTCGTTGTTGTAAATGGCATGCAAGATGAGTGGACTCACGTTTTCCTACGTAACTTGCGGGTTTTTTCACTTTCGAAGGATACATCAGGAAGCCATGAGAAGGCTCGAATCCCTTAAATGTGTTACATCACGTCCGTTCAGGTGGCCTGAAACGACTATAGAAGAATGTGTATGGGATATCAGTGACGACGAGGATGAGCCGTCAGGATAGGTAGGTGAAGGCGAGGTCGTAACTTTTATATTCACGCAGCTGTCAAGAGGATTTATACAACGGAACGTTAGGGCGTATTGTTATACTTTTTTGATGCTCTTGGATATGTTTATGTTATCATTTTTTTTGGTTTTTAGGTGGACCTTAAGTCTACTCGTCGACGACATGCGTGTGAGTGATCATTTCTGATCATCGTACTCTGGCTGATTTTGGCAGTAGGCGCACTGTATTCTCTATCCGTCCATTCAGCCCTCTTGCAAAATACTCTGGCTCTTTCTTGCTTTGCTTTTCTGGTCTTCTTCTGGTTCTCATTAGCAAATCACCCTGACTCTCAGTGATTATATCTCATTGAAAGAAAAGTTGGTTTGCAATGTGTTATGCCCTTTTTACCCATCACTCGTATCTTTATATCTTTATAACCTGACAATCGTGCCACCCTGGTGGTTGCCGTTACCTGATGGTGAAGGTAGCCGGGTGGATTTTCGTCGGTCTATAAGGTATAAATGCGTTGGGATCCTACTCCATGGATGGGCCTTTGTTTTCTTGTTACTATCGTGTATGCTATCACAAAACCGTTTATCCCCATATGTCCAATATTTTGCGAAAGGATTTTAATATTTAAATATCTCAAGATATAACCTCGAACGAAAGATGTCCTCAGAGCAGCCTGAGTAAAGCGGTCATAAAAATGTCATGTTATCAGATTGCCGTGTCTACTTTTTAAGACAACAAAGCTCCTCATACGATTGAATATCTAATAGTACCTTGAGTATATACACTCTCTGAAGACAGACTTGGAAAATCTTCACCGATCCACCTTCCTTGTCACTGCCGCTATGAGAAATTTCCTGACTAAGATAAGCGGGTTTAAGGATATTGCATAGCTAGAGTCGAAGAGGAAGAAAAGACGTACACATGTATACTTGAAGAATCCGAGTCACGGTCGCACAATTACCAAAGGGAAGTTCATGCTTCCGACACTCCTGAGTCGACTCGGATTCTCATCATCGTAACGGGTTCCCTAAGGAGGCATCAATGAACTTCACTTGACAGTAGTAGGTACGACTCGGAACAGCATGGAACGTAGATATACCTTTCAGGTTTGAACAGTCATATTAGTACAGCATAGTAAGCATGCTACTACTGAAACCACTCACCTCTACAGGCAATAGTAAAAATGAAAGAGTAATCAGTAGTCCCGTTCAACATTGATCATATTGGAAGACGTACCGAACGCGTGCGAGGGAAAATCTCAAACGCAATAGTTCCGCAGATAGCGAAAAGCGTTGGCGTAGCGGTTGACAACAAATATTGCAGAAGAGAAGTTGAATCTCTTCTTCCATATCGTATTCACCTCTCGGTCAAAGGTCAACCGGTCATACAATAGTCATATACCGCCACGGCTACATCAGTGTTTCCAGTTAATGATGTATCCATACAACGACAGTATCGTGTAGACACATACCTGCCATGGAAAGGTAAGAAGCATCGGAGATGAAACTGAGAGTTATTGTGGTTATTTTGGAACGAAATTACTGATGTCAGGTGACTGACTCGTACCAGAAGACCTTCAAAAGTTCAGCGGATGAGTCTGACATATATCATGGAGAGGCCTTGAACTGCGAATACCGTGACAGTGAATGAGGGGTTTACAGCGTTAATGGGTGGGATCGAGGGTGAAGACGTTTTTGCGGATTCCGAAGGAACCCTCACTTGTGTTTCGGTCAAACAAGCTATCGGGCACGGCAGTGAATAGGTGGTAGAGATATCCACTGTTTTTGATCATCTGCTTGACAACTGTCTTTTTCATATCAGGTCAGCTACGGAGACTGTTTGACAGGTATTCGAGAGGTCTTCATGTGGGATTGTAGAGTACACAGCTTCGAAAAGGAATGAGTGTACGTGGACAGGAAAAACGTTGAGGCTACTCATCTCGACTGCCGTGTTGTCCAGTATATCGGTGTGACTGTACTTACACTCTTCCGATTGTTGGCAGCGTGTAAATGTAACTTGAAGCTTGATCATCGATTCATCCTACAGGAACTGCCACAAACTCGTCCATGGTTATTGTGAGCTAGGGTCGTCTACTTCCGCGATCTGTGATCAAAGAACCTGATTATATTCAACCAGGAATGATGAACACAATCAAGAGCGGTTGTCGTATTAACTTCCAAAGATGATAAGACAATGATCAAGGAACACTCCGGAGCCTACAAACGAACACCTTGACAAGGAATTTGAAGGTCCTGGACTTGAAGCTTGAGGCTTAAATAAACACTTTAATCCTGTAAAACTAAAGTTAACGCTTCAGTCAAGCCTTTCAACCATACCTAGCATGACGGAACGGGAGGACTACATGACTCCGATGTGGAACGGAATTGAAGGACATGATATTCTCAGGTAAGAAAGGAGGAATCCAAAAAAAAAAAAGACATACAGGGACACAAATGCCGACTCATACAGTCATCATGGTCATTACAACCCTTAAGCAATCGAAACGGCGGCGGAGCCTCTGAAAGACATCCAGTCAACATACTATACAAAATGATATGACAAATAACTTACCTCTCTGTTGCGGAATTATATTTCTCGTCGAATAATCCAATGGACAACGGATCTTCGATAATCTGTTTGATAGAAACGAGTCGGGTGGTAGCTGTGTCAGGATTTGTCGCCTCATCTTCATCCTCATTTTCCGTCATCACGGTTGTGTCGTTGAGAGGAGCTCCTATACTTCCGATAAATCGTATAGAACTTATTTGGCTTGACTGAAGGTCTGAGAGAGATCCCGATGTGGAGACTTGGTGGATACTCTTTAAATCGAGAATCATTCTTGAAATGATGATTGGAGAAAACCTGATATTGACTTATTGTTAGTGGTAAAGACAAAAAAGGTCGGACTGTGATCTGAAACGTACCAAGTCATAGGTCCTATTAGAATATTCGCACTGGAACCCTACAGGTCAAAACAAATGAGCATATGAAGTGACTATAAAACACTAAATGACAAACAAGCTTAGCAGTCTTGAAATTAAAGAGGATTGCCTCGAGCGATTTCAGAATGACGTTCACGCTATTCAATATCCAGGAGTCAAAATACACGACAAAACCATTGAGTGCAAGAGGACAAGATCATCTCACCATAAGTACGTGGTACCTGCGAGAATGCAGTACTCAGTAATCTTTCCATAGTTGTCATGTTTGAAAATGATAAACATACCATCTCTAATCAAAAGCGACAGCAAATTCCCCTTCATCCCTATTCGCTTTGCGGCCATTTTCAATGTCAATGTCTTACATAACGTCCCGAGCAAGACCAGAATGCTGAAAACCATGCTCAAAGCAGCTGAAGTATTCGTATCTGCAGTGAAAATTCTCTCTCAGATGGTGACTTGAGGGATCGGGATCGAAAATTGAAGACACATACATCTGATACGGAATATCATTAAAGGATACGATGAATGAAAGACAAAATTTTGCATACCTACGGGACAGGTTATCTGGCACAGTTGAGATGAGGAGGCATCCTCCATACGGTGACTGAAGAGGGTAGAGACCCCCATATTTGGTTTCAAAGTTGTCCAGCTATGCGTTCGAGCTGTATCAAATCTGCATGTATGGATACTTTAAATGAATAAATAACATACCGAGTTGAGAGCTGCAACACTCAGGCCAAATGGAGCAAGAACCAGAAGGGGAAGGAGATGTCGTCCCCAAATGGCCCATGTTCGCACAACAAAGAAAGCTATCCAGGTTCAGGAGCCACGTCAGTGTGGAATAAACAACGATAAAGGAATGGAAGATACTTACATAAATCGGCGATATCTTGAAAAATGAGAGCGATTGAAACAAAATACCATAGACCAAGACAGCTGTGACGTCGACCAGACTGCTTTGTGAATAGAACACTGACTATCAAATAATTGCTCACCTCTGCAATTATCATTGAGCTTTCTTTCCTTTACTAGACTGAAGTTGAAGCACTTACCGAGGGTGTGCGAGAGAAAAGCTGAATTGACGTTAAGGCCAATATACCCAGGAGGTTCAAATACCGGTTGACAATGAAAATTGCAGATGAGAGGTTGAATCTCCTGCTCCAAATATGTTGTACTTCTCGATCGAAGGTTATGCAGTGGTCATAGATAGCTAAAGCTGCATGAATATATCCTAGATATTAATACCAAAGCATTGTTTTCGTAGGGTAGAGGCGTACCAGCCATAGAGACGTAAGAAGCAGTTCCATAGAAGCTGCAGGTGGATTTATTCAATTGGTCCAGGAAAATGAAGGTGAAAATGCAACGATTGAACTTACTCAGCCCAAAAGCCCTGTATTATATCAGTCGCATCGTCTGCCATATTGTTCAACTGCAGAGAGTGATTTCAATCTGGAAGGAGAGTCTGGTTTAGATGTGGTATTAAACAGAGTTAACAGATATATATACCTTTCAGGTCAGCCTCGAGATACTCGCAAACAACATGATCATGATAGCTCCCCCATCGTGTTGGCCATGGATAAATCTAGCAGAAACATTGGTTCTCATTTGGTGAAATGGTGTGGGAGAACCGGCAGCACATGAAAAGAACCTCAGAACTCGGGATAAATAGTGGAGTATCATCTTCTATCTGTGAAGGAAGGTTTAGTTGATACAAATCATCAAGAATGAAAGAAGTTGAAGTGGTTCGCCTTGACTATCTTCTGTGCTATCGACGTTTTCGCCGTACACTCTGGTATCATGCATATGTATCAACCGTCATCTAAACTCTATTCTGCGGTATTGTGCTCCATCACATTCAAGACTGAGGGCTGTGTGAATCAAATAACATGATTAGTTCAATCAAGAAGATACAGCATAGTGATAGTGAGCCAAACTTACGGGGATCTAGTGCTTTACTTGTATAATACTGTTCAGAAGAGTTTCATGAATTCAGGAGATTTCGGCATCTTCAGGGTTGATATGTGCGCAAGAAAAATGTTACATGTTTTGGGCGTGCGATTCAAACCATCTGGTCAAATTTGAGGAGTGAGAGATCATGGGGCAGCAGCCCGCCGAGTTGAGAACCGTCATGTGCGAGACATAATAATCCTTGCAGACAGTGATATACCATTGGAGAGATAGGTTGAACAATTGGCGGTGACGTGACAACCTGGGTTTTCAGAATTGCATCTCAGATATCAGTCAAAGTTATAGGACTATTGAGAGTTAAGGCCTTGGAAATTGATTGGTGTCGGCACATAAGACGACCGGCCCCCAATGCAGGAATCAAGATACTCACACTGTGTTTCAGGTCGACGAGCGCGTCATTACTATAATCACTGATAGCGAGGATAATTCCTGGCATCAAGTATAAAATGCCTGGGCCTAAGAGGTGTTTAGTCGCGGACCGTCTATCTTGAAAGAAGCAAGAACATACTGTCTCGTAAACGTTGTTTTGACTCCGGCTTATTTAGCGAGCTCTCGCAACTTTTATGTTTTTACTAGGGTACCCAACATAACGAGGATACCGAACGCTAGGCCAAGTGCTCCTGAGCAATCCAACACCGTAGCGAACAAAAACGGATTTAATGGTAAAATTGTTTGAGAGCTAGGAAAAATTACGTCTGTTTAAGGGTAATTGTTATGATATCGTTCATCAAAGGGATAAAATGCTTTCGATACCTAGTGGGCAGAGTTATACTAGTTGGAGCCATGATGCCACATCCTGCGTATGGTGATTGAAGACGAGAGAAATCTTTGTATGCCCTGCAAGATTTACCACCTAAAAGAATCAAATGAGCTTACTGAAGGACGTTGATTTAGGCCTATAATACCAAGGATCAATGAAATAGTTGCAAAATGAAGCCAACAAACCCGAATGGCACGTCTTGATTCTTGAAATGCGTGGCAGTGGCTCGGACTCGGAGGATGTATGTTGTTTGGTGATATTTACCAAAGGCTTTGGTATCTAACAAGGACAAACAAACATTTCTGTTCACTCTGACCAAACCGTGACTCTGACTCTGATTTGAATTTTTCATTCTCGCTAGTAAGTAGTGGGCATTCACTTCAATACTCGAGCCATCATATTATCCTTCTTTCTTCAAATAAACCCTGCTCTCAACCAAACTCTGCAGGTTCATAACTACTGCTCTTAATAAGACCAATCTCATATCCGAATATCACCTTTTTAGCGGATCTTGAATCGGACGGAGTAAACTCACCTTATTTCCTCGGTCGGATTATCACCCTCCTTGCTTTTTGTTATAGCTGTGATTAAAATAAGTTGCAGGTTTTCCCATTGGGATGGCCGGTTTTCCACCAGGTCTCTGTTGGTACAAGGGTCTATCCAAGGGGGTGAAGGGTATTAACTGAACGAGTCCCCCATTGGGATAGAAATTTCTCCCTTGGAATCACAATTTGGGAGACCCGTGGTTTTATCCGGAATCCCATTGCTTCATTCTCCGGGATGCGGTACTCACGACCGGTTCATTTCATCTATTCTAACAACCCACGAATACAGCAATTGAATGTTGCACTGCCAGACGCCCTTCCTCATTCGACAGCCTTTCGACGGTATCTTCCTCTCTTGTAGCTCAAAGGAACTACATTCATATCTTTTTCCAAAAGTTCATTGGCATGCTGTCGATCAACGATGAGGTACTGATCCAAACATGGCGGTATTCTGATCCTTCATGTTATTGCGCCTTGTGGAGATATAGTTGATTTCCAGAATCACACTTGTACAGGAGCGAACGGATTTGTATACGAAGGTACACGACCGAAGTCGGGTCATCTCATTTGCACGACCTCTGCCTCAGGGTTCCAATCATTCAACATCCCCTCTGGGATGGTACCAATCTCACAACTACGATATCGCCCAGTTTTAAAAAGCACTCGCATTTCGACCTTACATCTATCACAACTCCTCTTTTCGATTTATATTCTTCTCTTGACCTCTATCGCACATATCATCATGGCGGAACAATCTGGCCACAGAATCTCCACTAATGAATTGTCTGGACATCGTCGGGCTAAGCATTCTGACAACTCTGGTATTAGAATTGGCGATGTTGGATACATCGACAAGGAACATTCTGGAGTATTTTCCCGTCTCTTTAACGTGCTTGGGGACAACCCAGGCCACGACGTACCCGAGAGTTTCACACCTTTGCAGTTCGATCCAAAGTTGAGGCTGACAGAGGCTCAAAACCCGACCGGATTCTTCAAGATTTACACCATTCATGAAGTGTCTGGAGGTAGAGCGGCGGAGTCGTGAGTAATTTACAGTCATGCAGAGTCCAGACACAACCAACCTGCATATCACCCCTAGCACACCTGAAGGTGGAGGAGGAGAATATAACCTTCCCAGTGAGAACCATGGCGCAGTTACATTCCTCGAGGGAACAGCCTCACAAGATTTCGTTATGAGTAACAACACATTCAAGCATTGCATGTGGCCAAACTATGAGAGCTGGATTCGTTATGCAACTCAAGTTTGCAAAGTGGTTGTGACGCCTGACCAGCTTCTACTCGTCCACGGAGTACTATCAACCCCCGAGAACCACAAGGCTTCTGTTTCGCAGACATCAATTAATGAAGGCATGACGCAAACATCCTTTGAGAGACCCGAAATTATCGATGACTGTATCTTCATGATCTCTGCATATAAGATCAAGGAGCGCGGCTCCCCCGAACATGAAGTTGCTGCAACTCCAGGATTTCACAATTTACTTAATGGCGGTGACAGTAGTCCTAGCTCGGGGGGTAAATGTACCGACTCAAGTACTTCTGTACTCCTCTGAAGGATATTTTGTGCTGATACCAGTTACCTTGCTTCCACAGGACTCGCTTGAAGCCGTATTGGACTATATTCTTAAGGTGAGCTCTTATCATACTTCTCATTCTCCTTAGAGTCTTAAGGTCAATATATAATATTCAGGAATCGGTGGCCAATATTGCCATTACAAGTGCTCTCGATATAAACGCTCTATATCGCGTCAGTAATCTATCATTTCATTTTTTTCGTCGTTGCGTATTACTTAGCTCCACTTTTTCAGGGCTCTGACTGGCCTGAAGATGTCGCCGCCGATCTAGCCTCCCGACAGCCCGAGGTGGAGACCAGTAGAGATGGACAATGTGAGTAACGAACATATCATACATTCCCCGTTTTTATAGCTGACCTTGACATCGTGAACGGTGTTTCAGATGCATACCTTTCAATGACTGCTGTTGTCAAAAATAATTTTGCAGAAAGGCAAAGAGAACGGGCCGAGAAGTGTATCAACTATATCGCAACGAACGAAGATTTTAAGTTGGGCGGAGTTGATTCTAGAACCCAAAGTCTTATCGACGAAGCTACCATCTTGCTTCCTGGTGCATCAGCTCCTCGTCAATGGCAGAGTCGTGTTCTCCTTGATCCAACCATGGAAGGTGGTGCACCTGGGGTCACTTCTTTGTCCAAGGACGGATTGTTCTTTGGAATGGCAGTGGAGGACGACACAATCCGAGGTTGGAACTTGGACATGGACCTAATGGTGTACAAACTCGACGGAGACATGGAGGGTATGACAACGGTCTCTTGTTTCTCCCCAGATGGGAAATCCTTCATCTCCACTGTCGGTTCCTTGGTGGATATCTGGGATCTTTCTCAAGGGAAGCAAAGTGGTAAAATTGAAGATTCAGAACTGGTTACGGGAGTAGCATGGTCCCCAGATGGATTTCTGATCGCTACAGTATCCTCTAATGAAATTAACATTTGGGATGGTGAGGGAGATCATGAAAATCTTCTGAAAATACCAACCATCGAAGCTTTATCCATGGTCCAGTCTGTCACCTTTACCCCCGACTCCACGAAACTCATCGTCAATTCCGAGAAACAGGTTTTCATATGGGACGTGAAGACCGGCGATTTCATCGGAAAACTACAAGGTCACGAGAACGTTATCTGGGGTCTGGATGTGTCTCAAGATAGTGGTCGTATTGTCACTGGGAGTGAAGACCACAGCTGTCGAGTCTGGAAAGCTGCCACCGGAGACGAGTTGGTTACCATGCACTACCATACTGGTCCTGTCTGGTCAGTGGCGTTCTCTCCAGATGGAAAGAGAGTAGTTTCGGGATCACACGACGCAATCACAGTCATCTCCGATGCATATACAGGAGAAAAAATCTACGCATTGTCTACGAAAACCTCAACTGTGATCAATTCAGTGGCGTACTCTCTAGACGGAGATGTGGTGATTACGGGGAGCGCAGATGGATCTGTGAGGGTATGGGATGCACGTAGAGGAAAGTTTGAAGCAGAGTTACGGGGGCATGAGGACAAGATTAGGACGCTGCTGTTCACTCCCGACGGAAAAGATTTTATCTCTTGCGCTGACGACGGGACAGTTCGTGTTTGGAATCTGGTTGACATTTTACGCTGTGCGATTTGAATTGTTCCTTGGTAGTACAATTGTTGGGAACCCAAATACCCTCGTTTACGGTGTACGATATGAAGAGAAAGTTTCTATGGGATTGGATTAAGTATCGAGCGGACAATCAAAGACTCGGAATTTCAACCTATGACAAAATGCAACATATAAAATTTGAATGAAAATATAGTTCACGGTGGATCATAGTACAACTAAAGATACAGGAGTTACAGAACCTCGATGAATGAGGCCTGAGAAAACAAAAAGAAATACTAAAACATGCAAACAGAAAACGAGTACTAAATTTCACAACAGCCTTGTGACAAGAGTAAGTCTCGAAAAGAGAAAGAACCGACTGATATACCAATCATACAAGAGAGTCCTGTCAGTCAAAAATGATACAAAGACGCCTCCATGATAAAATTGACCTCCATATCCCTAGCCATATTCTGGATATGAGGACGACCTTCATTAATGTCATCTTTTGTTTCGTCGGACGATAGTGATTTCCTATTTGAATTAGGTTTGACCAGTTGCAACAATGAAGATCCTTGGCAAGAAGATGAGACTGTGGCGGTCCCGATGGCATAATCTGGCATTGTTCCATGTGTTGTAGAGTTGAGGTTTACGGGCATGGCAATTGCTACCGTCAGCCTTACTTCTGATTCGTTTGGCTCGGAGATTGGCAGTTGAGGGGAAGAGAGTGATGGTGTTTCGGTTTCGGAACTTGACCTTGGAACGAACCAGTAGCGATTAAAGATGTTTCGGAAGGTCGACGAGTGATGGTTACGACTCGATGGTTTAGGTATTCGATCCACATGTGCAGCAATTGGCTTTGTAAAACCAAGTTCAGTGGGATGCTGGTTCCACATGATATCCAACAATTCTTACCATGACATCCTGCCAATTCCACACACCATCACCCTTTCCATCAACTTCTTCATCCAAACTTCCCGGATACAAATCCCACAAGATAGGTTTCTTCATGGCTTTTCTCCTCCTCTTCCTTCCCGGGGAGACTTGTTCAGGATCAATCCGTTCAGATCCCAAGATGATAGGGACATCCCAAGCAGAACCAACACCAATAACATCATTCATAGTAGTTGGTTGGCCAAGTCTGTGTCTTCTCAAGAAATGATACCTCGTGACTGTAACACTCGTAGCTGAAATAATACAAAGCATGATGAACAGCACACCGAGTGCTATCCACGTTGCTGTATTTGGTTGAGCGAAGATGTTACCACCATTGCCCGATCCCGTGGGCACCGACGAGGAAGACGATGACGCGAGAGGCGATAACCATGGATCGATATGAGTTGGTCCTACTGAGGGCGTGGGCGTCGCCATCGCACAGTGAGGAGAGAGTGAAAAGACTCTTCAACCTCGAACAACCTATAAATAGGAGCGACAAGTCAGCTCGCAACCGAAGATCAGACAGCAGAGAAACCCTACCTCGGTCCACCCACTCGAGGGAGGAAATGGGAGGACTTGAAAAGCGTGGAGGTCTAAAAATCGGCGCTCATCCGTCAAGCCTGAACCTAACCAAGCAAATTCATTTAATTCCTCGTGTCTTTTGAAAATGGACCTGTCGCCCTGAGGAATTTTCGCCTGCAACTTCGGAGGACATAATTCGGCTGTATGAATCGGAACCTGTATGAACGTTGTTGGAAGTGGACAGGAACTTTTGAGGAATGTTCTGAGTACATACTGCCTTCTAGCGGTCGTTGTCTGTTTCTTCGATGACTAGAACTCTCGCGACACGAAATTTACAAAGGCTGGAAACTCCAGAATCACAGGATAAAGCGGAGTGAGAAAGGCGTGTTGATGGGATTGAAGATCACTCACAAGCTTCAAACGAGATCATATCGGGAACGACAATGTAAATCTATCATCAACGGCGTATACACATCATTACAACCACACATTATGTGACATCAATGAACGCAACATCTCTAGTCTAAAAAGTTTTTAATGTAGTGGTGAGGGGGTATGTGAGAGCAAAAGGAAGTCCAAAAATCCATGTCCGTTTTAACGTGTACAAACGATTAGTAGCAATGTAGGTTGGAAAACGAATATCGTGATGAGAAAGAAAGCAATCCGAGATTCAGGTGAAACGGTGCATTGGTGGCGGATAGGGTGGATGGAAGGTGACGGGTGAGAGGAACAAGAACCATCGTCTTGAAACGTGAGATTGACAAGGCGACGTGATGCTGGTGGCCTCCCTACACGGCAGACAACAATCATGGGTCTACCATGTGAGAGTCGATTGTGACAGCAGCATGAGCGAGCGCAGACATGCAATCTGGCGTGATTTACTAGCAGTAAAAATGTCCGTGGAGACGATGCTCTGGGAGAAAACGAAAGTTAGCTTTTTGCTTCTGGCAATGTGGTTAAGGAACTCACGATTTTTTTTACTTCCGCGAAGCCGTCGTAATCATCCCACCACATAACAACCGAACCAAGAGAGACAGAGACAGAGACGCGTAACATCATGAGCACAAGCAGCGATCGGTCGTCAAAAAATGAGCAAGAAAAAGGATCCATAGAGTCGTTCGCTCAAGCATGCGTCGAGCCCTTATCCTCCACCTGAACCACACAACCCTTCTCCAAGTCCACATCCATACTGAGATTTTTCTCTTTATTCCCCTGCCCTTTTTCCAGAACCGGCACAGTCGTCGACTGGATGATGCTAACTCCCCTGCTATGTCTGACTTCTCTAACTACAGTGCATCCCTTGTCTTGATTCTCTTCGGACATCATGTTGACTTCAGAGTCATTGTCACTAGGCTCTTTGACCTTGACGATGCAACGAGGTCTGTATGATGTTTTGAGCATACATCTAAAGAAAAGCGCGACGAGAGAAATTAGGACGGCGCAAAGAGATAAGGCGATGACGAGGATAGTTGTGGTGTAGTTTAACATTTTGAATGAAAATGTTTGTTGTAGAGAAATCGAGGAAAATTTGGAGAAAAGGACGAGGTCGTTGAGGAGGGTAGGAGAGGGAGGATCCAAAATGAACGTCGGGAAACCGAAGTCGAGGAAAAGAATGAGTGTAGGTATATGCGCTCCTTAAGTACAGACTCAGTAGTTGCTGGACCCTTTCTAATCAATAGCTTAGGGTGGTGAGAGGACGAGAAAAGCAGGTACTGAGAGTTTGTTCCCGAAAATACGAGTTAGACGATTTCCTGGACAGGGGCGAGAGAGATTGGTGAAAGGAACGAGACTAAAGTGGAACGATTGCAAGCGAAATATGGTCGCTGCAATTTGAGACTTTTAGTAGGTTAGTTTCTTGAAATGAAATGGAAACTAAACCGCTCACCCGACGATGAATACAAATTGGGTGCTGTACAGTGTGGAACGATTCAAATTTTTTCCTAAGACGGAACAATCCTGTCAAGTTTCTTGGATTCTGGCAGACTTCACCTCTTTTTTCATCGCTTCGCTTCCATGTGTACATATCTATTGGAGCCGCGAAACAGCGGACTCTGTTCACCATCTCCTTCACCAAATCCTATTCCCCTTCAATTCCCCTTCGTTACCAACCTAGGTGGTTAGCTTCATTTCCCCTCTTTCTCAGTAAAAATATTCATCAGCTTCAAGGGCGATCTTTTTGAATCCGCGAGCTTCTGGTGGAAGGTTCAAAATAAATGTGGACTAGAGAAGGAAAAGTGTAGCAACCGATTGGGCCAAGCGAAAACGAAATGAATGGAGAAGAACAAGCGACGCCTCCCAAAAAGATTGGCGTTTGCTACCGTCAAATTAGGGCGCTCCGCTTTGCCGCCATGAATTTGGAATTGATTTTGATTTTCGTGGTAGCTCCGAAGTCGTTACTATAGTAGGATCGCTTTAAATTCGACAATAATGTGGGAGGTACACGAGTTACAATACCTGACCTACTCGACCACCAAAGAGAATATTCTGTAACATAGTGAAGCTTTAGCTTTAAGTTTTAATTGGTAGGAATACTGAAACTCCGTGGAATCACATTCAACGTTACTATGTACATGTATACTTCCCTCTAAACTGAAATTCTCTGCGCTGCGGACGGAAATGTAAGATGTTACAATTAAAAAAGCTGTGATGAATTGGAAGCATTTTCCTGCACATTTCACAGTTGTTTCATAGATGCGTGAGCAGTTGTGAAACCGGGAGAAGATATTTCATTCCTTAACCAATTGTCCAACCACTTGAACACGTTGCTACCAAACGGCCGCACGCATATGAAAACACTGCTGAACGTAAGGCCGGTATATAGAGACTAATAACAGTATCATACCACCACCACTAAGCTGGGTGAACACTTGGCAAATAACTACACAACTTGGTAGGTCCTAGAAACTAAAAACAACAAGGGAGCAGCACAATCATCAAGGGTCGGATAAGTGGATATGTAGGTACTGTATACGGAGGCAAAAGTACTTATATAGTGTTAACAGTTATTGAAACTACAATATGAAAGAGTAAAAAGTCCATTGTTCCCTGGGAAGAAAACAAACAATCGAAAGAAAACACTACTTGACAAACAACAAATGAAAACCAATTAAAACAGGTCATACAAGAATGACTCGAAAAGCCCCAGAGGAAGAAAAAAAGTGAGGGCAGGGTACGTAACTTGGCAAAGTCCGTGAGATCATTAATAGACCGGAACATCGAAACAAAGAACGACAACAGGTCAAGGGGTAAAGCATCAAAACACAGTAGTAGAAGATATATAAAGAGTCCGTAAGAATCAGGTTCGTTATTAGTTACCATTAGTTAGCGAAAAAGGCAACGGTCCTCGACGTTTACAAAAATTGATTGTTTGACACCGTTAAGGGAGAAAGGTTGAAATCAAGGGAAGCGGGAGGGGAATGCTCAAAGCATTCCAACGAAGAGACCTAATAAACCGAGAACGATGGATCCACTTGTAAATCCAAGACCCAAAGCGCCGTTCGTGGTATTTCCAGAGTTAGATCCAGTAGTTCCATTGTTCGATCCAGATGAAGTAGTACCAGAAGTGGTGGAACCAGATGAACCACTAGTAGGAGTAGAACTACCAGCGGTCACGGAGACAGTCCCGCCAACAGTAGGTGCACTAGTGATAGAAGCGGTGGTAACAACACCTGAAGAAGCTGTGCTTGTCGTTACTGGTGCGGTGGAGTTAACTGCTAATGAACTTGTGGATGAGGGAATGGTGGAGTTCGTGGTGGCCGCTGAGGTAGGTGAGGTTGGGGCTGCTGTTGCTGCGACTCCATTTGCTATGGTTTGAAGGGGCACACATTGAGATGAAGCGGGTGCAGGGTGGGCTGCTGGTGTAGCAGGTTGGCCTTGGAAGAAGGTTGATGTTCCGTAGACACCCATGGGCTATCAAGAGAAATAACCCGTGCACATTTAGAAAAGATGGAAAAGAGAATAGCATTAAGTAAAACATACCTCGCCAGAATCACCTTTACATTTTTCAAAAGTACCAGCAGCGTAATTTCCAGGCATGTTCCATTGACAGCCCATAACATCGTAGATATGCTGACAAAGACCAGGAGCTTTGGGACCATCCTTGCAAGCACGGAAACAGAATTCGGAATCTGACATGAAGTTTGTCCATTCATGCATTTGAGCAAGACTACCGAACGCGTTGGAAAATACAAGACCGCCGATTGGGTTACCTGCAAAATCGAAATCGCGTTCGTTTCGTTAGTAACCGAATTGACGGGAGAAAGCAGAAGCGAAGAGAGTAAGAAAAAAAAAGACTATTTGAGAGATGAGAACGTACCGTTGCCATCAGCACCATGTGGGTCTAACTCTCCTCCAGCATCACCCTTTGGAACGTTCAACTTTGTCAAATCACCAATACCAGTGATTTGAACGTAATCGGGAGTTTGAATGAAGTGGGCTCCTTGCATTGTACCATCTGGAATGAGACGAGTACCGTATCCGCTCTTCATACACCACGCGACTTCAATACGCTCGGTATTACCAATATCAGAATTCGCTCCGGGGGAAGGGGGAGCGAAGAGACAAAAGTCATCAACTGAATTGACTGTGGGGTAAGAAAATAGACAATATCAGCATCGACAAATATAATTTTCGAACGAAATGAATAACGTACGGTAGGCATTCTGACACATGGAGTTCTGGTCTGATCCGCCACCACATTGATTGGTACCACTTTGACCTTGCTCGCTTTGTTTAGGTGCATTACTTGGAAGATACGTAGCACTATAATGTTGCGCGTTCGCGAAGAGGGAAAGCGAGAGGAGAACAACAGTGTGTGACAGCATGGTGATCAAAATGTTCGTTCTGGTTAGTTTAAAGGTTTTCCTTGATTAATATGGTTTGGGGTATTGGGAGGTGGGTATCGGGAGAAGGAGATTAGGTAGGTTGAGGGAAGGAGAGGAAGGTGTCGAAGTCCTTTGAAGGTGGTCGAGACGAACCTGAAGTCTTAAGAGGGAGAAAAAAGAGGACCTAGGTTATCTGTCGGGGAAATTGGATTTTTATGGCGGGCGACTTCTGGCCTATCGCACGGTCTGTAGAGGCCGTTATAAACATGATCAGGCGGTACAGAATGTCAAGAACCGGTATCAGATTCACGGTGATGGCAGCGTGTCTACCCGTGGGGGACGTTGAAAACGACGGCGAGGAGTGAAAATACGACGAAGAGATGGTTGTACATTGCAGAGAAGCTTGGCTGTCGTCATTTTGAGACCCCTCGAGGCAATGAATATTTTTAAACTTGGCGTTGACCCGCACCCTCGCAGCAATCTTGGGTTCTCAAACGCTGTGCAGCCTGCGCTCGATTTCTCATTCGACCCTTGCTGATGCCCGGAGAATTCCCAGACATAAGCGGTTTGTGGGTCCACAGAACGCTTCGAGTATCTTTGCACTCCCATCATCCACCACAGACGACGTGGAGAACAGATGCATCGACTATGAAGCTTGAAGAACAGCCTGGTTGCACATTTACTACCGCCAAAACAAATGAGGAATGTCAGGTGAGTCGCTCAATATACATCTAACAAAAGTCCAGGAAAAATCGGAGGTAATTGACCTTCTTTTCGATCTAGACTTGACTTACTCTCAGCGTCCACACCACGGTGTGAAGTCGTCGAAAGATGAAGCTGTGGTATGTCTTTCCGAGTCTCGCTAAGTATTACTCCGGCCATCTCACCAACAACCCAATATTTTTTGTGATAGATGCTGTTGATAACACAGCAGTCTCCACCTTGCAGCGGCGCCCTGTGCAGGTCGCAAGTACCGAATTGCAACTCGCATAAACTCCTACCTGCGAGCAATGCTTGAACCGCACTCAGACTAGTACTAACCTCGAAGGTGGCCATACTGTATATCCCAGACTGTAATCCCAGTCTTTTGACAGCTTGACAGCAACGACTTCTCTATGTCGGTTGGTCTAAATCGGTGCTTACGTCATCCGTTTGCGATTTCTGATTGGCTGCTTTCAGCCAATACTATCCTAAAAAGGGAAGAAAGAACAGGATGGGGTTTGGACTGTGTTTGTGGTGGTGAAGTTGGCAGCCTCTTAGTCCCTTGCTCTAGTCTAGCGGACATCTTCATCGTCAGCCCTGTCACATTCAGCCGCCTCCCATAAATACAACATTCTCCTCGATTTTTTCTTTCCCTCCACCCACCACATCCTTACTACCCACTACCTTGCCTTAGGCTATCTTCTATCCCCGGTCATACCACAATGTTGTCGCTTTCTTTGGTCCTCACTTCTCTGGCTGTTCTTGCTCAAGGTCAAACATATTCAGCGACCTACACCCCTAACAACCTTCCCAAGCAAAGTCAGGAGGGTCAGCAGGGAACCAACCAATGTGGTACTGGCTCGGATCAGAATGCTATGTGCCAAAACTTATACAGTACGTACCACACTGGGCGCATTGGAACGAGACCGAAATCTGAACATCGTCCCTCTAGTCAACGGCGTCGATGACTTTTGTCTATACGGTCCACCTAAGCCGGGTCCGGGGTCCGACATCGGGACTACTGAGCGTTATGAGGTGGCTTGGTGTATGAAGAGCGGATACGGTACTCGTCTCATCCCCGATGGAACTATTCAAGGCGCCCACTTTGTCCAAACTCCGGACTACGTCCAGATCACTGGTACTGGTGATCTCACAAAGCTCAATGTTCTCAAGGGAGATGAAGGAGGAGAGTTGGATCCTCATGGAGCAGACGGCAACGGTACGCCCACCTTTTGGTTTCATTCACATCTAACAACGCTTACAATACATTCGCAGGAAACCCTATCGGTGGTTTAGTCTTTTCAAGTGCGTTCGGTGGAGGTCTTGTTCAACTTCACGAATGGACCAACTTCATGTCTGCAACCGAGTTCTGTTTCCGTGCGTGTAAAGATGGTCCCAAGGCTCCCGGTCTTTGCAACCACATCTACGATGTCATGGGCTGTGACTGGAATATGCCCGGAAACTACGCTGCTGGTACATTCGAGAGATGTTTAGCTGATTCTTCGGAGGTAAGTGAACACTTTTGAATTTTCTGCGTTCGGTTTCGTTGAAGATTATTTGTGTTTGTTTCTTCCCCTTTAGCCTATGGGTGTCTACGGTGGTTCTACCTTCCAGCAAGGAAACGGTAACACTCCTCCTGCCCATCCCGCTCCTCCTTCTTCTAGCTGTACACCAGTCTCGACTATCAGCAACGGCCTTGTTGTTAGTTCATCGGCTGCCTCGTCATCTGCTACTTCGTCTGCCGTGAGTAATCACTATTCTTTGACCGAGTGTCTTCAATCTAATGGGAATTCCTTCAGACGCCCACACCTACTCCTAAGCCATCTAATACCACAGCCGCTAAGGCAGCCGCCACTACTACCACGCACAGCGGTGCAACTACATCTTACAGCTCTACACTCTTTATTGGAGGCGGTGCCATGGTCATTGCAGCCCTTTGCGCTGGATTGATGATATAAAAGATGGACATGACTTTCTTTTCTACTCTTTCTGTTCATCTAGAGACTTTTTTTTCACCGGGAACTTTACAGATTCTAAGGTTACGATTGCATATACATATATATCCTAGGTAGCAACGTTCATCACGATTCACGGACTTTATCCACACGGCATTAACTTCATGTGCAGGGTTGTTTCCTATCATCACTCGCTCACCGAGTTCACTATTACAGATCTATTATACCCACTAGCATTCTGCATCCTCAGGCCTTTCAAAAATACAGGACATATGATACTAGTACTGTAAAGAATACCTTCTGAAATGCGAAACTTGCGGCCATGGGTATTGAGACAGGATTGAATTTGAAAGAAATTAACGATGCCCTTTTGAATCTAAGATCCAGGATTTACTTTGAAAAAGGTAGCAATGTACTCTCGATTATCAAAATTTAGTCCTCGCAATCAACACGATGCATTTATCACTCTCGCAGGAACCGTTCTGCCACTGCTTCCTCTACTCTGCTCGGACTCGAAAAAGCGGGGTATCTTTTGGGTATTTTCGTCTCTATCATCTATATTTGCTACGCTGATTCTCAAACGATCTTCTGGGCCGGATGACTTCAGCATGTTCGACGCAGCTGATCACAATATTCTCTTCAAACGACAAACAACACACTCTGCGGCCTCAAGTTAGTTTACAAGTCATGGTCATACACATATTATGCCCTCCTTAATTCCATGATGTCAGTTCATCAAAGGACTTTATGATATATCCTTATCCACACATACCAAGCATGTTTTCACCAAGCGCGTATTGGGGGCGGAGTTTCTAGGCCGGTGACAATATTAAACATTCCTTCAGACTCAGCCATGTGAGGGCTGGACTGCCTGGGCAATAACGGGAAGAGGGGAAACGGAGGGAGTATATATAGCTTGCGGGGTCAGTAAACTCCAAACTTTGTGAACGTTTTTCGCGCGCACATTGCCTTTTACCCTCGACCACTCCCTCCCCTCCCTTCCCCTCCCCTTCCTACCTCCCCGAAACTCACCAAATAATCCCCCACAAAATTACCCTCTTCTGCTTGAGACGACCCACTAACGATGTTTTCTCCAATTTTGTTATTAGCTGCTGGATATGTTAGCGCTCAAACATACAGTGCTACTTATTCGCCTTCAAACGCACCTCAAACGAGTGAACAAGGACAGACTGGAACTAACCAGTGTGGAACTACCTCAGGTCAAAACTCTACCTGCCAGAATGCTTACCGTGAGTGTCTTTTCTGTCGCATTATTCCTTGCTTTCTGGAGGATCTCGGGAGTTGGGTTTGGTTGAAGTTCGGCTTCAGTGTGTGCTGCGCAGCTGCCTTCATTGTATCATTATCCACATTCCCAACATATCTGTCTGTTCTAAATCAATCCCTTGCATATGACTTGCACCACTAACACATGCCCTTTTTATTTGAATGTAGTGAACTCCGTCGACGACTTCTGTCTCTTCGCACCTCCTGAACCCGGCGCGGCATCCACCATCGGTGAAACTGAGCGTATTGAAGTCGCGTGGTGCATCAAGCCCGGATATGGTACTCGTTTGATTCCCAACGGTACTATTCAAGGAGCGCATTTCGTTCAGACACCTGATTTCGTCCAGATCACTGGTATTGGTGATTTGACCAAGATCAACATTCCTTCCGGTGATACTGGAGGTGAATTGGATCCTCACGGTGCTGATGGCAATGGTGAGTGGAGCTTTACTTTTCTCTTCTTGGTCATCTGGTTTGCGATTCGAATTACTGATGGTGGGGCCTTTCAGGTAACCCGATTGGTGGACTTGTATTCTCGAATGCTTTTACTGGAAATGGACAATTTGCACAGATGCACGAATGGACGAACTTCATGTCTGATTCTGAGTTCTGTTTCCGTGCTTGCAAGGATGCACCTATGGCCCCTGCTTGGTGTCAGCATATTTACGACGTTATGGGTTGCCAATGGAACATGCCTGCTAACTATGCTCCTGGTACCTTCGAGAGATGTGCCGGTGATTCTGGACAGGTGGGTTTCTCTCGTTTTGTTCCGTTTTAAGTGCGATCAATAGACTCATTTTTATCGTTTAGCCTATGGGTGTTTACGGTACTTCGACTTTCTTCCAAGGTCAACCTGTAACTCCGGACGCCCACCCGATCCCCTCGTCGTCATCTTGCACCACTTTGTCTTCGATCGGGAACAACTTGGCTGTGAGCAGTGCAACCGCTACGAGCGCTCCAACGGCTTCAACTGTAAGTTCTACATCTACGTCTGGTTCAGTTTCTAGTTCTAGCACTTCAAGTTCTTCCTCTGTCTCGTCCTTGTCACCGTCTTCTGTTACTGTTACAGTCTCTACTTCTATAAATGTTACGACAACAACAACGATGATTGTTACCTCTGTTTCTGTTGGTTCAGCTCGGTCTGGTGTTTCTGCTGCTGCTACTCCTGCTACTGTCATCAGTACATCTAGCAGCGGATGGATGACTCCTGTTACGGGTACCATTATCAATCCATTCACGGTGCGCAATTGATGCCTTCCCATTGCGATCTCTTTTTGTTTTTACTGTCTTTGGATCGTCCTTGTGGTTCGTCTCGAAGAGCAATGCAGTATAACTAACCAATTTTCTTTTCTACTCGGTTGTATATCTAGACACCTGCACCTACCTCAGCTCCCTCAGGATCAGGCGCAAGTACAAGTGGAACTTCACGTTCTGCAGCTTCCACTGGCGGTTCCGCTGCTGGTGCTAGTAGTGCCCAGTCTATTCTAAGTGGTAACTCACTCAGTGGAGTCCTTGTTTTGCCTGTGTTGGTTGCGCTCGGCGCAATGTTGCTGTAAAAGTCTAATATCTTCTCTTTTTACGTGACATTTATGCCCTGTCGTGCATTGAGCATGGTACATGGAAAAGTTCCTCTGTGGATAGAGGATTCCATACTCTGATTCATTTCGGATGGATTTTTGGGACTGGACCTTTAACGCTTTCTTGTCTTTCTTTACGTCACGATGAACTATCTCCATATCACATTTGCATATTATATATCATGGACTCTTTTCAGTTTTCTTTTCTTGTTATCCACGATTCCATCAGATGACCTTTAACGACTTCTTCTCTTTCTTCATGTAATAAGGAGTCATTTTTTTTGCTGTTTAAGTTCTTTTTGAAAGATAAATTTGATTCGAAGGTGTAATTCACTTTTTTTATATTCGTATCGTACATTTGTAACTTTCTCTTGTCGACGTAACTCTGGTTACGATATTCAATGGACTATTGTTTGTTTGTCTGCTTGATTAATTTGGAGACTGGCTTTGTTTGTTGTTGTTGATACCTGCTAATTGAGTGTTTTCTGTATTGATGTTGGAAAATCGCGATATGACAAGCGGGCGCCTTTTTCGAAATTGGTAGAATCGTTATCTAGATCACCAACTTTGGCCACCGTGACGTAGCGCTGGATCTAACTAGAACTTGCCTCCTCCGCACTTCACTAGTCTAGTAACTTGAATACAGTAGCATTTTACTCTCCAAAAATACTTATTTGACTAGGTTTGTTCTATACTGCTCTATCCTATGGATCTTCCTGGCTTATTCGGTTTCTGTTACAGCCATTTACCGGCAGTGATGCTGAAAGAAACCAACTTTCGTTTCAGCATCTTACATGTACACCCGTATTTCATACTTGTCATTTCTAGAATCCATGGGCCGTCACGACAGCCTGCATGTACCAACACTTTGCACGTAATCGATAATCCTTCCTCCAGAATTTGATTACCCAGAACTCTACCGGAACCGATCTGAAGACATCCAACGCAAGATCCAACGGATATGGTACTGAATATGTTGATAGAGATATGGTTTTCCTCCCGCAGCGCCATATCACTGCAATTGTATGGTGCATATTCAAATTGCTGTCTCAGGAATTGATCTATGGAGCTTTCATCTGAATCCTATGCAATGGATCTTCCACCTCTGAGCCCTAATCATAGCACAACTGGAGAATCACGGTCAACCGCCCGGTTTCGTGTCACTGACATGGTACATTTAGTGCGACAGAAGTCCCGACGGGAAGGTGTGTCTCCTTTAGTCCCCTCCTTTCCTCCCCGTTTCTTCCTCACCTTTTAATTTCTTCACCTCTGTCGCTCTTTTCTTTGTTTCTTTCTTCTGGCATACGCTATCTTCTTAGCTCCTTATTTCCACTCCTCCTAATTCTTCTTCTTCGATTTCTTCAGGATTTAAATAATGCCGACAACATGCGCAGGCATCCCAATTCAAGGCAGTTCATGGGCAACTTCATACAACGATCATCGTGACTATACATTCGTTCGTCGATCTTTGCCAACACGTTCGCCTAATGCCGATGATCCATCCTCGCAACAAACTGCATCAACGTGGATTATACTTGGCGTAGTTCTCATTATAGTGCTAATCCTCTCAGCATTGGGTTTCATCTCCGCAAGGCATCATTTAATGAAGAAACATCAGGATGATGTCGCTTTTGAGGATATCGACACATCTTATAATACGTCGACGAATCAAAGCGATTTGGAGGTGCTTTATTCAGGGGACAAGGTTAAACAAACAACTGGTGTTTTGAGAAAACCTGTCTTGTGGGAGTTGTATGCAGATATCAGAGAGGAAAAGAAGGTACTAGATGGTCGGCAAGAAATGGGTGACAACCATTGGGATAGTTTTTTGGTAGGTTCATTTGCCATAGTTCACATTGGAATGGTTTTACGAGAAGTCAGAAAACTGATGATTTACTGACTTCCCTTTGAACTTGTCATATCCCAATTTTCAGCCCGTTGGAGTCCATGTCTCTAAACCAATCAGGTCAAAATCCCGTACAACATCAGCCATCCCTTGCTCATTTGAAAAGTCTGCATTCAGATCAATCATTTCCATAGAACCATCATCTCCATCGCTTTCTTCACCTATACATTCCGCTGAATCTGATATTCAAGTAGCTGTTACAATTGCCATGCCGGTCAACCCGGATCTATCATCACCGTCGAAACGTAACCCTCATGGTACAATGCCGGATTATGCCATTGGGATCGTCAAAACGCCATCCAGTTGTAAAACATCGTCTCTCCTTAAAATGGCACCTCCGGTTGACAAGTTTACTTTTGTCACTATCGAAGAAACGACGCCTGCAGCAAGACCACTCCTGCAGAGGAATTTAGGGAATAGCTATCATAGAGCAGAGGAATCGACAGTAGACCTTTCTTATGTTTCAATGGCAACATATATGTTTCCATTTTAAACTAATGTTTTTATTTGTGATTGCTTGGATTTAATCGTATTTTGATCGGTGAGTTCTTTCCTGTGTTGGCACGTTTGATGAGTACTCATTATTTCAACTTCACCGGTGGCCGTTCAGTTTTAATCATGCAGCTTTTTGACACTCGTTTTAACACAATTATATTATGCAGACAATTCAATTATATATTGAATTTTGACATCAATGTCGCCTTCCTGGCACCGAGTGTCCCTGTCTGTGTAGCATATCATTTCGAAACTATATTTATTACAATCAATCCACAGGTTCAGATATATACGAGCACAGTGTGACATCGAAAATTTTTACCCAGTGATTTAAAACATGAGCAACAACAGTAAAATCGTTTCAGAAGTTTCGATGAGAGCCGTGTGGCGCTGCGGGGAGTCGCACGCCAGGCGTATGGTAGAATCGTTATCTAGATCTAGCTTCCTTCACTGCTCAAGCGCTCACGAGATGCTGCATTTTCTTTCGAGCCGTCACTGCATTTTCTTTCGAGCCGTCATATGATTGGCATGTACTTACAGTACTCTCTTTCACCGTCCTATCTGGCGAGAAAACAATTTTACTATTACAACTCGTTAAATCACTATCTCCGAAGGAGAACGTCTGTGAAGTTGAAATTACACGAGGTAAACAGTCACCGTGAACATGTTGTTGGTTTGGTATTTGAGAAGTAAGTCACTCACATTTTTTTTGATTAGTATCTACTCACAGTTGCTGCTTATATTCTCACTACCATCATCCCCAGATAGCTCAAGTTTCGAGGGAAGTTTTTGTGACATGAAGTCGGCGTCTTAGGGTTCTGACGGTCTCCAGCCTAAAACAAAGCAGCATGATTTAAGTTGAGCTCAGGCTGGGGCTTACACCTTATAGAGAACCATTTCGCTCTCGGTTATTGGGCTGTTCTTCTGAAACCAACTCGCCAGGTGAGTAAAATGATTATGATACAACTTCCATCATCATCTGTCTTCCTTTGCTGATTGGGTTAACGTTGCTTACGATTGATACAGTTTTGTTATCTTCAGTTCCCATCAGGGAAGTTTCTCCACTACATTGCGACTACGGCACCGCAGACTTGTCGCATTGAGATGCTAGAATATAATTCTACCAGCATCCCTGCATGCAAGATCATTCCGACATCAGCGTATGCTTATCAGAGGAGAATACCACAAGCTCCTCCTTGCCGGTTGCATCCACGAACTGTCAAGTTATTATACTGTACACTGCCAAGAATCCCGTGTCAGTCCTCAATGTCAGTACTCTCAATACGTCTCTTTATACTTAGCACGGGCCTCATCATCGATCACTAATAATCAGGTTTCAAATATGGCGCTTACTCATCTATCCCGCCGTTCCTTGTACTCTGTTAGGTATATATCACTTTCGGTCCCATCGTTCCACACGCAAGCTATGCTCATGGTTTTACACCTCTCCACGTAGGTAAATGATCGCTTTCTTCGTCTATACTATGACTCGTTCAGCCTTCTGAGTTTCGTCTACAGGTTGTCATGGAGTATCTCGAAACCGGCAAAGAAAAACACAATTTTAACAGCCTCACTGCTCACCCATGGTCTTTCAAGCGAGCAGCTATGGATTTAATTGTTTTAGAATGCAAACACGACTACACACGGAGAGGACATGCATTCCGATCTAAGGCTGGTCAATCACTCCTATCACCTGGTTGCCCGTTCTCGTTTGCCGAGTCGGTTAAACGCATTCGAAATCTCATTGAATGCGGTTATTTGTACAAGTAGTTTGTCCCTTCACGTTCACATCGACCAAGTCGAACAACGATCCTGGAGAGCTTCTCCCCCCACCCTCCTACCGTCATTCTACGAGAGACTCTGGAGCTCTCAATAATGCCCTCCGTCAATGCTACCTATTCCGACAATTCTCAACTAGGGCAACCTCCCAGTTTGAGAAAATTCTCAATGCAAGCGCTCATAGCTGGCGTTGTGACGACTGTTGCGGCAGCTTCGGTCATTGGTGTTGCTACTTTTCTATGGGTGTATATCTCTCGATCGAGGAATAGATCTCGAGAGGATACACTGAACGAGCTCTCTCGCACTTTTGGAGTAGATGTCCCAAATATCAGACATATGGAAGTTGTTGGTAAACAGCGAAGGAAGAATGCGAATCGGATACCGGAGCTTGTAGATGTACAAGTTCCTTCGCGGTGTCTGGTTGGCACTCATTTGACACTTCAGGATATAACGGTATGTTTATGTTGAAATGTTCATCTGGTCGGAGTTGTCTCTCATGTGCATACATCCATGTTTTAGCCGCTTTCCGGTTGCACGGTCCAAACGAGGGAGCTTGAACCGCCTCATTCAACTCCCAATGGTAACATGAAGGAAATAGAGAAGACTTTAAGATCTAGTACTTCATCGTCCTCGGAGCATCACTGGTCACGTAGGCTTGGACAGCCGAGTTTACATGTCGTCTCAAAGTCGAAATCTGAAGTGTCAACAAAAAATATACAACTATCCCTCCTTGTTGTCATGCCAGTACCTCCTGAACCGCCTTCTCTCAAAAAGGGGACTCGAAACGGTCCTCCCGATGTTGCTCTTGGGACTACACAGCTCTCCCTTGGCAGCACATTCATTTCGAAACGAGAACGGAGAATCGCTCGATGGATGAACGAATACTCCAATTTACCGTAATGCCGATTTAGAACATGTCTTCCGAGTTGTTCATACCTAGTTGTAGCCTAAGTTTGTCGTATGTCCCATTTCACCCGTACTAATTAATAATCACCATGTATCCTTAGCTACTTGTGTAGTTTTTCTTATAAACGTGTATGTCATCATCGCCATTGAGGCCTTGAACATGTTGTTGGTTTTCATACTAAGAACAGCCTTTGCGTTTGTCTTCCCCTCGCTGGTGAAAGAAGTCCTGGGCCAAGTCTTGTTGATGAGAACATGGCGGCCCGCTGGGCCCGACGTGGCAATTTCACGCAGTAAAAAACTTGAAGTTGAACGTTGGACTTCGAGTCGTTCTCAAGTTCTCCTCAAATTGCCGAGTCAATAGTCACTGTTTTCTCCGAAATTCAGCTGCAGATATTATTATCTGATGGCTAATTGCTAGTACTCGCAGGCAGATATGACGTGTTGAAATGTAAGGAGTAAGTACTTATCGATGGGGTACGTGTTTATTCAAGTCACGGTGTTGACCACTGAATTTGTCTAGAATTCCACACAGTTACGTTGTATGATCATCTCCGATAGTTAGCGGAAAGAAAAAAACATTGGATCAACGAGCAATGATATCCATATTCCTGAACTTTGTCTATACAGACTCCGTTGTGTTTGAGTCAAACTGCTGGAAATTCCCAAGGGATAATCTAGATCGGTACGTGATCCAGCGAGATTGCGATTGGGGAGCCGTTGATATTTAAAAGTACGCAAGGATGAGAAGAATCCTGCTCATTGGCATTCTCCATGATAGAGGAATATGTCAGACATATCTGCTGAGATAGTGGAGGGATTTTGGGTCGCGTAAGTCAAACAATTTTTCAGTGTCGTCGACTCATTTTTGATTCACATGGAATATATATCCTTCTACCAGGTTCTTCGGTACTGCCTCTTATGTGGCCATGGCTGGTATTTCATTCATAACAGTGGATGATGGAATTACTACTCATACTTCTCTAGCATTGGCCACATTCGACTATTGCATTACTTTTGACCAGGAAGTGGAACTGATCTGGCGTCGGAGGCTCAATCTCACGTCTGTGATCTTTGTCGTTAATCGATACCTTGTTCTTTTCTTCGCCATAGGATCTGCTGCATTCCAGCTTTTTGCTCGGACACGTTTGGTTAGCCCCCCTCTCTTTCTCTCTCAACGGTAGAATGGTAACGAATTGCTGACTTATTTTCGTAGAGGTGTGTGATTCGTTTGCCCTTGCACATGGACTCATTTAATAGAGAACGACTAAAAATTCATACAGTTGTCTCGCTCTATGGTTCTCCACAGCGGTAGCGCCACTACTTATCCAATTGTGCTACAGATGTACGTCTATTTCATTTCTATTCTGAATGTAAGCAGATAATTCTTCATCGTTGATAAATAGCCTTCTTTGTCCTTCGAATCTGGGCAATATGGGGCCAACATATCCTTCCATTGGTAGTGCTCATTCCATTGGCCCTTGGCATCATCGCCCTAGATGAAGTATGTACAGATATGAAACATTACTCAGTAGTAAACTCACTGATTCTGATAGGTGGCAAATCTTGGGAGGGCGTACAAAGGTGTTTCTCCTCTTCAATCACCATACGGAGGATGCATCATGGCTCCAACTATAACCCATAAGATGGCAACTAGGTATGAAAGGCATCTTCTCTTTCTGGTGGTCGATATTTCAATAACGATCGTCCGTTTCACAGACGTAATTATTTCTTCTTTCCGGTGTTGATTTTCTCACAATTAAATGTGCTTTTGCTCACTTTAGTGTTGGATTGTTCTGCTGCGTTCGGCCTAGCGTTCGGTATCCTAGTTTTGCTAGGTACTTTGGTGAAAACATTGAAATTGCGAGAGATCGCTAAACAAGCCGGAGTTAAAACGACCTTAACGTCGCTTTTGATCAGAGATGGTATGCGTTTAGATCGCTATATATTCAGAAACTAATCACCCTCTTGAACCCAGGTACCTTATACTTGATGTAAGACTCTTTCCTCGCTATAGACGAGGGTTATCATGGCACACTCGTTAATCTTGAACATAGTTTAAGTATCTTCATTTCCACATTGGGGCCAATTGTCTTGTATACCGATTCCAAAGTCGTACGTGTCTTGATCATTTCGTAACTCAAAATGCTCACTACATTCTTGACAGGCAAGCGTTGAGCTCTTGGCAGGTCCTCTAAGCGGGTAAGTGCTGAAACTTGGACTTCGTGCTTTATTTACAACCTAAATTTTGTTCGATGTGAATTGACATCTGGACATTTCCAGTTTCGGGCCAATTATCGCATCGCGTTTTATTCTCAGCCTGAGAGTGATTGACGCAGTGGAGCGCGAAACATCTCAACCAGGCCAATACTCCAGTCAACTTAGTTCCATTCGGATTGTCGGGAATGTCGGAGCACCTCTCAATTCATCCATCATGGACGATGATTTCGATGATTATACGGATTCATATGAGACAGATACAGATGCAGAGACTCGTGTCGAAACCAGTGGGATTTCTGCGAGACAGCTCGTCGAAGATCCGTTAACCATTGGATTGTTCGTTGACGAACCTGTAGGTTTGAACCTTGATAGGTGCGTGCGATAGGATTCGTCTGCTCAATCGCGTTATCGACTTTAACTGATGATGGATTCACTCGTAAAATCAGAGAACCTATCTCAAAAGATGTATGAATACTGGAAGCACCTAATACCTATACAACTGAATCCGGTTCCTACTTGCATGTGAAGTGACATTCGTCTGCCATCAGGATAGTTCTTATGAAACTGATGGGTTGATATTTGTAGATTGTGACTAACCAGAGTACTATTCATATCTTCATGCGTCGTATCCGATGATTGGTTGAAATAGACACTCAGAAGCAGAGATTAAAAAAAACCTTGCAACTGCTTCCATCTTAAAACCTCCCTCTCTCACAGTCATTCCAAGCATGCTGTACAGAGTAGAGTCCGACTCGAATGGAACTTTTCCCCGATCGCGAGAACCTCGGTTGGAGGAATCAACTGAACTCCAACTTAACCCACCGTCCCAACAAGATCGATTTCTCCAGGGCCCTCTGGTCAAGTACAGGTTTCGTGATGGACGGGAAGGTTGAGTGTCCCATCCCTTGATGCGGCTTTTGTATGGTATGAAAGCGATTCTGTTCTCACGACTCTGCTACTCAAGAACCTCGGAAGTATGCGACACGATTGAACGAGGTGCAGTAATCTAACTCTATCGTTTTATATCTTGTCTAACGCTTTTTCTTTCTTTTTTCTTGCTATGAAGCTTCGGTCAACAACAGTCAAACATCTGAAGAGTACCAGGAATATATTCAGGTGTCGGCCAAGAAAATAACGAGCCTCCTGAAGAAGCTCAAAGGAACCATGGTCCATGAAAAGTTCTTCATGCTGTCATGGATGGTTCGTATATACTAGGCCTTTCTGCGCGGCTGATAAGTTGAAGACGCTTGGTGAATTCTAAACTTACTTGTCACTTGGAAGGTATATAGGCTTCAATCATCTTCAGGATGGTCAACCCAAAATTCTAACTAGTCGCCAATCGATCCACTCACCACTCTAACATGTCAGACAGCTCAGACGATGTGGAAATGCTTTGGGGCATGTACGTCTAACAGTCATCATGCTACAGACTCTGTATTCTGCTGAATCTGACTAGAATTAATTACATTCTACAGATACTTCAATGCCATCTCCTACACTTCTATGGCTGGTACTTGTTTCTCGATATTTCATGCATACAAAGATAATACTGAACAGACGTACATTTGCAGCTTTTGCCCTACACGAATATTGTCTTACCTTTGATCGGGAAGTAGAACATATATGGAAGAAGAGACATAACCTTTTGTCAATTATTTTTGTCGTAAACCGATACACTGTCCTCATTGGCGCTTTGGGGGCGACATTCTCTCAGTTTGTTCTTTATACACGTTTGGTGAGTGTTACTATGTTGATCAAAATGAAGACTAATATGCTTATTCGACATGCCTGCAGAGGTCGGTGATTGCATACTCAAAAACCTTGGAGTCTCACTGTCGATCCATTATTTTAGCTGCCTTGGACTCATATTTACCGTCTCTGGTTCTATAATATGCTCAGAAGCTGCGTTAATATGTATGTATATCTCATCATTGATGCACCGTTGGGTATTTGGTTTAAAATGATCTCACATCGCAGCTTTCTTTGTGATCCGCACCTGGGCCATCTGGGGTCGACATCCTCTCCCGCTGCTGGTTCTGACCCCATTAGGACTTGGTGTAATCGTCCTGGATGCAGTATGTTGTTGATATCTGGAATTAGATTACGGCAACTGACGACTTTACTCTTATTGACAGCTCCTCAACTTTAGTCTGGGTTTCAGAGGTATCTCAAATCTGCAGTCTCCATATGGAGGGTGCATTATAGTTCCAACCTTTTCAGGAGATTTGGGTAATAAGTATGTGCTCGTTTAGGGCATGGATATAGTTCTCTCACATGAGCTTTTCAACAGACGTACGAGATATATTGTCGACTGTAGCAATGATTAGTAGAACCTGACCACAAGCTCATTACGGTTCATTTCCGCAGTTCAGGACGCTGCCGCCAGTCTCAGTATCACTTTCAGTTTTCTGGTTCTGACCGGCACTTTGGCCAAGACGCTGGTATTGAAGAGGGCAGCAGATCGGGTAGGAATCAAAGGGAATTTGATTTCACTTTTGATTAGAGATGGTACGTTTGGACCTATCAGCATGAGTCATTCTGGAATACTGTTGATCAATGGATATTGTCTGTCAACTGGCAGGTTCAGTATACTTATGGTAAGTTTTTAGAATGAGTTTTAGCTTTCACTCGTTGATTTATTGGCATACTAGTTTGACCCTCATCGTCGACATTTTACAGCCAGTACTCTTTAACATCGGCGGTAAAGATGTCAGTCACTTTGAAATCATCTGAACAACTTCATGTACTCACAATGCATTTTGTTGTGATAGACAAGTCTCTCGATAATCGCAGGACCTGTTACTTGGTATGCACTTGGACTCTCAACAGTGTAGCTGAACTTCTTATATTAATTGCTATCATAGGTTCCGCCCAATCGTCATCTCACGTATGATTCTCGATTTGAAGAATATCAACAAAATCCCCTCTGCATCTCACCCAAGTTGGTCCACTGCACAAATGAGTACAGTTCAATTTATGGGAAATGTGGGGGCACCTCTCGACACTTATCTCATGAACGATGAAGATGAAGATAATATCACAACTCCTACCTCTGTGTCGCCAAACAAATCACCGAAAATCCCTTATCTATTGGACTTTTCGATGAACAGTACGAGCCAAACTTGATTCGCTAAGCAAGTGTCCATTTTTTCTCTTCATTATTATCAAATTGAAATCTTTTTTGTCTTCGTTGTGACTAGTGAACATGCACGAACCAGCCCGCGTTAGGTTGCCCAAGAAAAAACGGAAGACGATTCACGATTAACGACCCGACATCTATAGTGTTGTGTATTTATATATCGGATGGATTGGTTTACTCCTAGGTTGTGATTTCAAAATTTCTTCAGATTTTTTGTGCCTTGGATAGAATACCTTGCGGAATAAGTATGAAAACCACTGGTTTGCGAGTAAGTATGGTCTTAATATCGTGACCTATGGCCTGGCGAATTCCGGCCCGCCAGTAGCCGCCAGGCTTCGAGCAGTTTCTTTTTTTAAAAATTCTATTGCTTTTATATACCGCATACCTAAGCACATGAGCGGATAATAACTGAACTGTAAAATTTGGGAGCCGATTTGACCCCACTGAAATTGAAGGCTTTACCGCATCGTCCCAGTTTGAAGACTTGCAATCTCCATGATAGCATTCTACCATCAAGCGCCAGATTACATTCGACTTACAAGAGCTACAGTTTTCGCTTTTAAGATTGTTGGAGGAGGAGGAGGAGAGATAGATTTCTGCTCTACCGTTTAATAACTGCCTTATCAATGTTTGACTTTTCATCAAACTGAGACGCATGGTCTCCTTCGAGCAGTTTCAAGCTGTACGGTTTCCACTTTTCACTGTCAATCCAATCATCATTCAATGTCAACAAATTCCCAATCACATCTCTTCACTAGCTTTCATTCGCAAATATACTCATGAATTGCTGTGATGCAGATGCAATCACTATGAACAATGAAGCGGGTTATTCATCTAAGAATGCGATGACGACAACGGTGTCACTTGGTTGTGTCGGTGAGTCTCTGTTCTTCATTCATCTCATCCAATCTCTCAATCATAGGATTTCTTCATTAAATATCAGACACCCCTTCTTAAGGATGATTTAAAGCAGAAAATAACAGGGAAGGATTGAATGCTTTAAATTCTTTTGACATTAGGCTTGCGAATTCCAACAACAGGACAGCCGAGCAAGTATTCGAACACAGAATCCCCGTTTCGTTGCCAAAGAGCTCTTTCGAACTAAATGTTCACTAGTCGCTGGATAGTTACTACTGTATGCAAAACGGTGAGCACAGCTCCTTCCAAATCAATTCTGCAGGTCAACCAGTATTCCGGCACGTTCGTTTCGATGTGCATTTTACCCTCGGAGCACAGTGCCCACTGTCAGTCACTTTGCCGCAGCTCTCTGGAATTTTTTCCTGCGCATATCTTTCATGATTTCGTCGCTAATGCGCAAATGATCCAGGAGATGTACCTGTGATGACATTTTCTCGATGGATTCGAGCGTTGGTGACTCGGATCTTGTACATTGGTACATAATAATGTCAAAACAGTTTATACGTGTAGTAAGCAATTCAGTATAGGTTGATATCGATTGCGATCTTCTAATATTGCTTCGCACAGCAGGCTGATCAGTACACAGAGATTTCGTGACGCGTTCTCCTCCGACCGATTCTCTCATTGCTCTCTCTATCTTGGCACGCTTTTACCCTCGAATTAAGGTACAATGGCTGTCCTCTATACACCACCGTCTAATTCTCTCATTACTTCAGCCATCATCGGGCAAAGAGATATCATATATCTGCCATTTCTCATCGCCCACCGCGAGCCTTTTCGACAAATTCGTTTCCGTTCGCGGGAACGTTGTATTGGAATCCTCAACGAGGCAGAGTACTTTTCATGTGTTGCAGAGAGAAAGAGAATCTTTCTCCCAGGGTTTGACTACACTTGGCGTTTTATCAGACAATACCCGGAGCATAATCTCTGATGGATTTGAAAGATTGGTCTCTCGGGTGTCAATTTCTTCCCATGATGCACCTCAAAGCCCTTCAAGTTCCAAGTCTCAAGCATGGTCGGAATTTTCGGCTACATCTTCGCAGGTATAAGTTGCTTACAAGCTATGTGTATCGATCCACCATTTTGCCCAATATCTGTCGCCGTTAAGGAACCCGCGACACATGTCGCATGCCGAGATAGTAGAGGGGTTTTGGGTAGAGTAAGCCAGAAACTTTCTCCACCAGCTTGTTGTCCCATAGGTATCATCTTACTGACATCTCGATGGCAGTTTCTTTCATGCAGCTTCTTATTTCTCCGTGGTAGGTATGCTTGTATTAAACAACACTAATCTAATATCACAATAGCTGATCGGAGCTCTCTCATATAGCATTGGCTGTCTATGATTGTTGCATAACATTCGACCGAGAGGTGGAGCATATCTGGAAGAGAAGATCCAACGTCTCAACTGTAATATTTGTTGTCGTCCGCTATGCTAACCTCTATAATCTGATTGGAAACACTGCACTTCAGTTTTTGCCCCCTACACGCTCGGTAAGTCTTCCAACTGCTTTTTGTAACGAGTACATCAGAAATGCTGATTTGTATTTTCAGAGGTCAGTCGCTGCTGTATACTTTTATGATGTCAATGACTGTAATGCGTTTATAGCTGCCTCGGTCTGAACTTTTCCACTTCGGTGTCAATCACTCTAGAGCAATTGGGTATTTTGGGCTAGTATACTGTACCACTCCAACTACGAATATCATCGGTTAAACGAGTTCTCATTGTTAGCTTTCTTTGTTTTACGCACATGGGCCATCTGGGGACAGCATGTTCTGCCTATCTTGGTTCTTACTCCGTTGGGTATTGGTGTCATCATTCTCAATGGGGTGAGTGTACTATGTTCGGAAAGAAAGAATACTGGTCATCTCATGACTTACATTCTATCTTTACAATAGGCATTAAACTTTACAATTATGTACGGAGGTTCCTCTCCACTTCGGACACCATATGGAGGGTGTGTCTTCCTTCCAACGGTGTCGGATGAACTAATTAATAGGTACGAACATTTTGTCTTGATGCGAGCAACTTTTCTTTTGACATCATATCCTTCACTAGATGTATGAAACTCTCTTCGTCCAACTGTTGTGATCACTGTCTTACGGATCTATTGCGCTCACAGTCGCAGATGCCACCACTGCACTCAGCATCACGTTGAGCTTCCTCGTGATGTGTGGCACTTTAGTAAAGACGTTGACATTGAAGAGGGCTGCGAAGCGAGCCGGTGTCAAAGGGACGTTGATAACCCTTCTCATCAGAGACGGTATGTTCTCTATCACATTAGCGGAATATTGCTCAGTTGTATTTCTTATCACAGGTACGACATACTTATGGTGCGGTAGTTGAGTTATGTCAAGAGTGCAATGTTTTTCTTACGTTACCTATGGCTCATCACAGTTTGACGTTCATTCTGAGTTTATTACAGGCAATTGCTGTTAACATTCAAAGTAGAGTGGTTTGTCGACTGGTGATTTTATTACAACTACATGCACTTATCTCTCTACGATCACTCTCCTGGTAGGCAGGCATCGTGGTGATAGTGGGACCTACCAATAGGTATGTATATTATATTTTTTATCTAGAGGCTGTTTCATTGATTGACGTTTGGTCGTTGTAGCCTACGGCCTATCATCGTCTCACGTATGATTCTCGATCTGAAATCGATGGACAGGGTATCTATGGCATCTCTCTCGCACCTACATTCCAGTCGATTCAGCTCAGTCCATTTCGTTGGGAACATTGGGGCTCCCCTGAACACCACGTTGATGGGTCAACCCGAAGGTGAAGATGTTTTCACTAATTCCGATGGAACCGTCACTTTCGTCTCGGCCAAACAAGTCATCGAAAATCCTTTGTCTATAGGATTACTTGATGGTTATTACAAACCTGACTATGAAGTCACGAGGTAAGTATATTTATCTTCATCCTGATATTTTCCGTGATAGAGATACCATATACTCTTAGACAACCAAGACAACCAACCTCGATTCCTGAAATTGAGATTCAAGGGGCAGAGGTGTAATGGGACGCAATGGATCTGTGTAAGTTGGTCTCCCTGTTCAACTTCCATCCGACATTTGTTTTCTTATCCCGCATTATCAGTGCCTTCTCGTTTGTATTCATCCAAATATATTTCTAATCATCTTAAAGCACAGACTCTAATAACATTTGGTCCCAATGTATTTGCAGTCGTGTTGCATTGCTCGGCCTCAACTCTCAATGCATCATGGCTTCGATGAACATCTCGGATGCAGTGTTAATCCCTACAATGCCAAGTCCCTAATGTCCACTGCCACCAACGTAATGCCTAAACGTCAATTACCGTCTGAACCCATGATGTGTCGAAGACATGATTGTCTTCGATACGACAGGCACCTCAGATATAGCCAAATAATGTCGAATTTCACACTGACACTGGTCAAACCGATGCAACAATTCTTGCTCACGTTCCCTCCCGCCACAAAATCAACCAGTTTCCTCTGACATTCTGACACTTACTTAGTCAAAGCTCCATTACGGATGGAAGGCGAGGTAATCTCCTGAGTTCATGAAGCGTCTCCAAACAGCATCTTGCACGCAGTAAATACCGGTAAGTTTCGTCGACTGTCTCTACGCTGTATTCTCTTGAAAAAAGCATATCGATGAAACCCGACCACTGATACATATGTGTTAGCACAGAAATGGTAGTTAAGGTGAACCACTCCGACTTCTTTCATTCTTGATGAGTTGTACCAACTCAATCTTGTATCTGCGATAGATGATGATGGTTTTTTTTCTCATCCGAGGTTCTGGCCATACACCGCTAGTCCTCCATCCATCCATTTCTCTATTTGCGTGATCGAGAACAATTCAACTATTTATTATCTTAAAGATAATAAGCTCAAATTCGATCCCTCGTCGTCAACGTTCGAAACTCAGTAATATCCACGCCATTCGAGAAGGTCCAATCCAGATCATTCCCCCCATGCTTCTGTTTGTGTACTGAGCGGCGATGACTATTCACAAATCTTATCATGTTCTTTGATATTCGCAGCCTGGCAGGCTTCTCAAGTCTCACTTTGACAGGGAAAAACACGATAAACTTGAATCTTTGATATTGCGGTGGGAGGCCCCGATACAGCCGGATTTGGTTGAAAATGTAATTGGTAGGTGAACAAATTTTGCTTTTCACCACCCATTGATCTAATTATTCTCCTATTAAATCGCAGATTTCAGCAGACTTTCCGAAGCTCTCAGAGCCAGAAATTTTGTGCGTCGGCTGGTTGATAACCATGGAACGGTCAGGGATTAAGAGTGAGTTGATCTTGAATTGCTTTGATAAAGAATGGCATGTTGCCCTTCCAAATCCGCTCTACCTGATGCTGTTTCGTCCTAATTTTATTTTTAACGTAGATGATATAAAACCACTGTCGACATAATGTCATGATTCACTCGATTGTGTTTCTCAGAACTCTACGTTGGAGCCACTCTCTGAAAAGTCATGTCGAATGAAGTAGCCGAAATAATAGAGAGTTTCTGGGTCGCGTGAGTCCACGCTAGCTTTGAATCATGCCATGATCTTCACTCACCTGACAATGGTTACTCAGTTTCTTTGGGACCGCTTCTTATGTTTCTATTGCTGGTATGGCCCGTTTTATATTCCGTTATACTCCCAAACTATCTTGAAGTGCTCAGTGAAGTATTTGTGTAGCTTTGGCCTTATACGACCATTGTATCACTATAGACCGAGAAGTTCAGCATATATGGAAGAAAAGGCTCAATATTTTATCTGTGTTTTTCATCGTCAATCGATATGCACTCCTTATCGCCACATTGGGAATGGCTTCAACTGAGCTTTTTCCTCGCGCACGTTCAGTAAGTTTACTTCTCATTCTATATTAAATGATATACTCACTTTTGCTCAAGAGGTCGGTGATTTTAATAAGATGGCCATCACATAACAAAGATACCAAGTCATTCATTCAGTTGTCTCGGTCTCGACTACCTCGTTTGGGTATCTATGATTTTCTCCGACATTGCTCTTTTATGTACGCATACTCCATTGGCCTCCTTCAAACATTTCAATCTCATAGAATATGGATCTTTGTCAATAGCATTCTTTGTTGTGCGTATATGGGCCATATCTGGGGTCGCCGATTTCTTCCAATTGTGGCCCTTGCTCCCTTGGCAGCTAGTATAATGTCTATAAATGCGGTACGTAGATCTAGAGGACACGATTATTCTTGAGCATCCCAGCTTACACTTTGATGTCATAATTTACTGAATAGGTGAACAACCTGAAGCCAACGTATGTGGGCATATTTCCTCTCCAATCGCCATACGGAGGATGCATCATGGCCGGCATATTATTGAAAAATGTCCCAATCAGGTTTGAAGGCAGTGCTCCTCTCTATCAGTATCTCACTCACATTGTCCCTTGAATAGATGTACGAAATTCAAACTTCGTTTAATTTGTCACCCTCATCATCTGACATTTTCCTCATTCTTGCAGTATGGGATGCAGCTTCTGCTCTCAGTATCATATTCAGCTTTCTTGTGCTGTGCGGAACTTTGGTTAAGACATTGAAATTAAAACGGATTGCGAATCAAGCGGGACTGAGGCAGGGTCTCACAACTCTTTTGATTAGGGATGGTATGTTCATAATCGTCGTTTTGTGAGATTCTGTCAATGCCGTTCCCTTCTTTAAACAGGCACGATTTATTTGTGGTACGGATGTAAACTGCATCCATGAAAGTCATATCTCACTCACCAGCCATTTGTTCGTGCTAAAATTGCAAAACAGTCTAACATTCATTTTGAACATCTTACAGACAGCCATTTTCAACGTTAGCAACAGAGTTGTGCGTCGTTTTGAAACTTTTGGGGTGTCGTGGTCAAGTACTTACACCTTCAATTTATCCTCTAATCAGCCGGGAATGGAGGTATTGCTAGGTCCTGTAGGCTGGTATGTTATATGTACAATATTTTCATTATAGCTGGCTTTTCCTGAGGAATTTGGACTACATCGGCTCCGTCCTGTGATTGTATCGCATATGATATTGGACCTTAAGGAGATTGATCAGGTCGTCATGGGTTCTCAAGCAGAAACTGGACATTCTGGTCGATTCAGTTCTATCCATTTTGTCGGAAATGTTGGAGCACCTCTCAATACGTCGTTGATGGGTGACAACGATGAAGTTTCGAGGCCTTGCATCATCACTCCAGTCTCTACGAAGCAATTCATTGAAGACCCACTGAGCATTGGGTTATTCGGTGAAGAAGTTATCGATCCTGATTCAGACAGGTGAATTTCTGTTGGCTTAACCATATGATGAAAGCTAACCGATTCTGTCTCATTATCAGACGACCTGGGCCAATATCAGGAGCTGAAAATATTGTCGTTGAAGTTTGAAGCTAACTCTTCGAGATTATACTTGTCACCGATTCGTTTCGCATAGAATAAGGTAATACATGATAATGTAGATCGATGTTGTGCTTGGGGAGTTATGAAAAGGAGACATTTCAAGTGACAAAATTGAGTTAGATCGCAAAGCGCAAAATATCAGCCAGATTCCAAACACGAACAGTCCCATCGTCAGAGCAAGAGATAAAATCTTTTCCATCGGGAGTGAACAGCAGCGTCCTAACCTTGTCCTCATGCCCCCGTAACTCTGCTTCAAACTTTCCTCTACGTGCATCCCATACCCTCACAGATCCATCTGCGCTCCCCGTAATCACCACATCTCCGTCTAGAGAGTACGCCACTGAATTGATCACAGTTGAGGTTTTCGTAGACAATGCGTAGATTTTTTCTCCTGTATATGCATCGGAGATGACTGTAATCGTGTCGTGTGATCCCGAAACTACTCTCTTTCCATCTGGAGAGAATGCCACTGACCAGACAGGACCAGTATGGTAGTGCATGGTAACCAACTCGTCTCCGGTTGCAGCTTTCCAGACTCGACAGCTGTGGTCTTCACTCCCAGTGACAATACGACCACTATCTTGAGACACATCCAGACCCCAGATAACGTTCTCGTGACCTTGTAGTTTTCCGATGAAATCGCCGGTCTTCACGTCCCATATGAAAACCTGTTTCTCGGAATTGACGATGAGTTTCGTGGAGTCGGGGATAAAGGTGACAGACTGGACCATGGATAAAGCTTCGATGGTTGGTATTTTCAGAAGATTTTCATGATCTCCCTCACCATCCCAAATGTTAATTTCATTAGAGGAAGCTGTAGCGATCAGCAATCCATTTGGGGACCATGCTACTCCCGTAACCAGTTCTGAATATTCAATTTTACCACTTTGCTTCCCTTGAGAAAGATCCCAGATATCCACCAAGGAACCGACAGTGGAGACGAAGGATTTCCCATCTGGGGAGAAACAAGAGACCGTTGTCATACCCTCCATGTCTCCGTCGAGTTTGTACACCATTAGGTCCATGTCCAAGTTCCAACCTCGGATTGTGTCGTCCTCCACTGTCATCCCAAAAAACAATCCGTCCTTGGACAAAGAAGTGACCCCAGGAGCACCACCTCCCATGGTTGGATCAAGGAGAACACGACTCTGCCATTGACGAGGAGCTGATGCACCAGGAAGCAAGATGGTAGCTTCGTCGATAAGACTTTGGGTTCTAGAATCAACTCCGCCCAACTTAAAATCTTCGTTCGTTGCGATATAGTTGGTACACTTCTCGGTCCGTTCTCTTTGCCTTGCTGCAAAATTATTTTTGACAACAGCAGTCATTGAAAGGTATGCATCTGAAACACCGTTCACGATGCCAAGGTCAGCTATAAAAACGGGGAATGTATGATATGTTCGTTACTCACATTTCCGATCTCTACTGGTCTCCACCTCGGGCTGTCGGGAGGCTAGATCGGCGGCGACATCTTCAGGCCAGTCAGAGCCCTGAAAAAATGAAGATAAGTAATACGCAACGGCGAAAGAGAGTGAAGTGATACTAACGCGATAGAAAGCACTAATATCACTAGCGCTTGTAATGGCGATATCTGCCTTCGAATGCTGAATATCATACCTTGACTTAGATGCTCTAAGAACTGCAGGTATGATTAAACTGACCTTAATGATATAGTCCAATACGGCTTCAAGCGGGTTCTGTTGAAACGATGCGACTGGTATCAATGTAGATTCTTGAGGGAAGTACAGAAGCGTTGCTACTAACGAGGTTTGGTGAGTAGCCAGAACTGAGGTCTTCGTCGTCATCGTCATTATCAGATAAGTTGTGAGCACCTGCAGCTGCTTCAACTTTAAATCCGCTTTTGAAAAGACGATGTTTCATCTTGTATCCAGAGATGAAGATGCAGTGATCCTTGACCGTGGAGCGCTTGATGTCCGTTCTTGATCTTGAGAAGGGTACTTCTGCTACTGTCGTCTTGTTGTATTTCACTTTGACATTGACTATGCTGGATGAAACCGAAGGCGATTCTGCGTTATATTCGACTTTTTGGCTTCTTGAGGATGAGGACCATGCCACGGTAGCCCAATGCGAGTCCGTGGTCGTGGTCGCATTGACGAATAGTAATTGGTCAGGCTTTAAGGTGACACTGAATGTATCCTTCGCGAAAGTAATCCAGTCTCGATGATTGTCGAACATGTAACTTTTGAATGCATCGTTGTCCATGACGCGATCCGCATTTGCTGGTTTCCCGAGAAAGAGGACAGCGCCGCGGTCTTTATCGGTACTAACGCTGAATTCCATTTTTCCACCCGTAGATGCGCTGGTCCTAGCATCAATAACACGCTGGTCATGGGTACCAAACAAAAACTCACTTTCCTAGGGTGTTACTCATAGTTACTTGACACTTTGCGCTACTCTTCAGAAATCCATCCGGTACACAAGCTTCAACGCTTTCTCTTAGCTTGTCGTGAATTTTGAGGGGCTTGAAGTTGGGTGGTACTGTAGGGACACCCGAGTCATCAGGACTTCCCTCCATCGAGTTTTCTGGATCCGCAAGTGCATTGAAGAGACATAAAAATGCACCAGAACCTTTGTCGATATACCCCACATCCCCCACCTTGATCTGTCTCTCGGGGTACCACATAGCTAGACCATGCTGAAACCTGGATAGTTCATCGGTGTAGATTTTATGGCCAGGTTGGAAGGCCATCGTGATGTCTATAGCGAAAAGGCCGGAGTCAGAGATAGAGGATAGATGATGGGACTGGTTAGGGACTCACCACCTCGCGAAATTGCTTTTATAGGCTATGTTTTGGTATAGTCATCCAATGGAGGCGATACGGTATTTGGAACCCTAAGAGACCTCGATGCTATTCACTAGAATAGAATCCATCGATGTGGTCCCTGTAGATGGTTACACTCTTCCTGTACAGGAAGAAATCTCGACCTTTCTCCTAGCATACGGTTAATCTAACGCCATGATAAAAGATCACCGTCCTGCCTTCCAATCGATCGCGTACATGACCTTCTCGAAATTTGAAGGATCCTGTGAACAGCGCTTCATAGCAACTTCAGTAAAGGTACCGTGAGACGGAGGAACCAAGTGTAGGTAAGTGACCCAATCATGTATGGACCCTGTCATGCAAGAAATTGGTGGAACACGAAATTGCTTTGAAACTTGTAACGCGCAAAACCAATATCGCAGAACTAACATGTATCCTTCATGGGGCGATTGAACCGAAAGAATCACAAGAATCTTCACCGTTGGATTGAAATCCTGTCCACTTCACTGGTTAATAGCTTGCCTCTTGTGAATTATGAGAGCTGCTGTTGCACATACTGCATCGAAGGCTTTAGCGTGATGAGAAAAGAGCGTACTCGCTAAGACTGAAGCTATTCAAGCACGGTGTGAAACAACTGCAATAAATGAATCAGAGATGCAAGCTGACATAAGTTGGACTCAGACCCTGAACGCACCGGTGGCAGCAGCGAAAGAAACCATTATCAACAATCTATAGACTATGGTATCAAAGAAGATATATTTCAATCGCCAGATTGAGCGATTACTTACAGAGACCAAAAATTCCCAATATCGACTATTTGAGGCTCCTCGTATGTTCATGATTGTGCAAGGGGCTGTAATTGAGGGAGTGTAAACTTGATTCAATCCGGACCCTTCAATAGACCAGGAAAACTTGACAAGTATGAATTGAATTGAAGATGCCAACGTGAAGGAGCATCAATGTACTCGTACATGGCATATGTCGACTTGAACAATCAATGCAAGGGCCCACCAAATAGATGACCAGTGAATATAAGATGTTGTTAGTACTAGGTACTAAGGTAGAGATAGGAAGAGATCGGTAGTCCGCCGTAAACTAGGCTCGTGCTTTCAAACTGAGTCACGTGAGAGAGGCAACACCGTCACATGATTGGCTAAGACTCAATCCCTCTCTCAAGCTCCTCCTCCTGGACCTCATCACCTTCAGCATTCTTCATGTCCTCGATTTCTATTCTTTAGTCTACAAACCAATGAAATTTACCTTCATATATGGAAACTCTATAAATTCAACCTCTTCAAGTGTTCCTTACAATAACATCTCAGTTCACTGATCTCATCGTTGTTAGTTATGTCTTTACAATCATAGCCATTGTTCAAGTCGTTTGAGGACCGTAGAACTCGGTTGAGGTCAACCTTCAATGTCGAAAAAACCATTGCTGCTGACTTGATATTGCAAATTCCTATCCAATTGAGGCAGAACTACGACCATCCAGATCTTGCGTCAATGTCAGGCTGACCCACAGCAAAAATAAACTGGAAGGTACGTATGCTTTGTATGCCTCTCTCTCGGGTAAAATTTATCATTAACACTAATTCGTGCTACCTTCAATTCTAGATCGCAGCTTATTATGCGCAAACCAGATCAAACAGCGCTTTTCAACCTTTTTAACTATTATAAAGTTTCGAATAGTTCATCAGGGATTCACAGCATTCGTCAAACATTTGGTCTCGTACAACACGCAACATCTCCCTGTTTAATTTTGCTTTCCTTCAAGTTGTTCTGCTCAAACATCTCACTTGAAATCTGCGCCTTCGCAACATCGTTTCATTAATAGTGATAACTTGCTCATTCCTTATGATTTAGTTCACTCGCTGTCGACAAAGACAAATCCTATTCATGGGCGTATCATGATCCCAGGATGGAAGCGAAACAAGTGACACTACTTAGTACAGCTAACAGTTCAAGATAAAAACAAGACTTTTCATTATTTCAGGTACTCGTCTCCAAATCTACCTAGATTGTTTGCCTGTATCTTACCGCAACTCACTACCATTTCCTTCATGGCCGCGTTCTCCGATAGTTTGTATTGGATCATGTACGTTTCACTCCTTGTCTCCTCCATTTTTTGACCTGTATTACTTACTCTTGTTGCAGACAGTATCAGGCGATGGCGCGAGTTTCAGCTTGGGGTGCGTCGGATCCGCGGGACAATGTCTCTCTCATTCACAGAAAAGCTATCAGTTTTAGCTGTTTACGAGCATATTATTACTTTCGATCGCGAAGTTCAACAGATATGGTCCCGGAAGTTCAATCTGGCTTCCATTTTATTCATCATCAATCGGTACAGTTTTTTGATCAGTGTTCAATGCTTCCCCGTACTCTATTTATTCGCGGACGATCCAAAGGTAAGTTTTTCTGCTTCGAAGTGTACTAATACTCTTACTTTGACATTTCGCAGAGGTATGCCGCACACCTCACTGATTGAAATTTTACCTCTCCACTGACTAAAGAATGCCTTAGTTGCAATGCAATGTTGATCATAAACACGATAACCTATGTTACGATCAGTGTTTCATCGAGTAGTGAGTTTCTATGAGATTCCTATAATACTTGAATTTACTGAATGCAACAATTGTCCAGTTCTCATAATTGTGCGGACATGGGCAATCTGCGGGAGACCCATATGGTTGCTCATCCTATTGAGTACCACAACGGCTGGAGGCATAATAATCGCGACGGTATGTGTTCCAGAGGTCTATCCCCAATTTGTTTTGGTAGAATGGTTGCTATTAGGTTATCGATGTTTCAACGAGCCAGGCTGCCAATATCGTATCACCTCTTCCTCTCCCTTATGGCGGGTGTATTCAAGAGATTAGTCTCTCGACGACCATAATCAAGAGGTACGTTTGCTTGTTCTTGATATGCAACTTGGTACCGGTCTCATTATTCTCACTATTCGTCGTAGACGTGAGCGATATCTCTCTCGGGAAATAACTTACTGATTTTGTTTCTGCCTTTCAGTTGAAACATCCTCTGCAGCTTTGAATGTTCTCATAAATGTGCTCGTATGTTCGCTCACCGTGATACGAACTTACAACGTACGACAGCTCGCCCAGAGAGCAGGCATCAAACCTGGGCTAGCATCAATGATGATACGATCTGGTCAGTTAATTGTGTAGAATTCCTCCTCGACTATATCCGCTGATTGTGATTTACTATTGACAGGATCTTTTTACCTTTTGTATGCAATATCCACACAACTCTTCAACCAAAGCACTGATATTCTACAGTATTTTGGCTGTAGTTGCCATCATCGATACCATTATGGTTTTTAACGCAGAATCGGTGCGCCCCAAGTCAACTCTCTCATACATATTCTTATTCTAAGTCCAAAATTCTGAAGCTAATACTGCAAGTTTTACTCGCTTTCGTTATGTACGTTTTTCGACTTTTACAGCTGATCTCTACTCAATCGCTATCACAGAACCATCCAGCCCATACTTGTGAATCGCATTATCCTCAGCTTTAGGGAAATCGACGCTATCGACAGTCATCTTGCCAGTCGTCAAGGATCAGTAGCTGGTCGCGTGAATTCCATCGACTTCATGGGTAATATTGGCGCACCGCTCGATTCAAATTTATTGCCTGCAGATATTGATACCTCGGCGAGGGGTAACAATAACGGGAACGAAGATGACCATGTTTTGCAGGTCACTACGAGGCAGCTCTTGGAGAATCCCTTGACCATCGGAATCCTAGACGAAGACCTGAATCCAGTCAGACATTCAGGGTAAGTTTTCATTCTTTTTTCGAGAAAAATCTGTTGAAAAATTCTTGAAACACCTCCATTAGAAATGGAGCGACATAAATTCCATTTCAAATACTAAACAACTTCTATTACAACCTATGCTGCCATCTGAGAATAGCCTAGAAAGAAAACTCGATGGTGTAGCATGGGTTCGTGACGATAACTTGTATGGTACCTTCTTGATTGTGTCATGTTTCGAAAATAAGCATACTTCAGTCGCATCCTCGTGCCTTCAATGCCTGTACCTACTGATCCACAATTCAGCACCAAGAGTCAATCTTCCGAATTTCTAACTCCTTCTCCGCCTCTGGCACCTGTACTCGTACGAGTCAGTACAGTCACAATGTCACATGTCGCGCACTCGCGCCTAAGTCAGAAGGCGCGCGCCGACAAAGCTCTTTACTACAGACCTAGTATTTATTTGCTGGAAAATGCCCTCAGTAATGTCCTCGCCAGTAATTCATTCATGATCAACATTTGGCACAACCAAAAAATATTCGACTCAGAGGTTGGTTGACTACTCACTTCCGTGACTAATAATGTCATTAATGTCATTCTTTTTCCCCAGTAGCCATCATATTCGAATTTGGTGGGTGAGCAGGTCTTCAATTTGAAACTACACCCAATTAACACCCAATCTGACATTGACAGCTAGATGGCTCGATGCCTTTTCGCTTCTCAATAGGTGCAGATCAATTCGAGTCTGCAGAACAGATCCGTGAACAAATTTCGAAACATCGCATATACTCGTTCCCTAGCAAAAGCTGTATCTTTTAAGTCAACCGAGGAGCTCCCATCATGAAAACATCTGCACTTCAGCTGTCTCTGATATCCACCAACACGAATGCATGCAAAAGCTCGTGTTGCGAATGATGGATGAGAATTGCGTTATCTCTCTAACGCCTCTAGCTTCTATCGCATACTCGGTAAGTACACTGCTTCCACGGAATCTCCACACTTCAAACCGTGTTTGCTGAGTGCTATATATAAAATAGACTCACCTGTTCATGTCTCCCTATCTCCTCCCCTTACGATTTTCTTCCTCGCTCAGACGGGAGCGGACTGAACCTCGAGATCTGCAGCTTTCAACATGTCTTCGACATTTGGCAAGTTCATTCCATCAAAGCTTTCCAATATGCTCCCCGTTTCGGGAAAACAACCATTACCCAACGAGAAAAGCCCTGGTTCAAGCTCGTCACTTCGATCCGATTCCAAAGACAAACTCGACGATGCTCAGAACGTGACCCGCGTATCCGAAAGCGATGATGATGAGCTGAAGAAATTGGATGAAGATGAAGGTATCCGGCCAGGCACTTTGACCTTGGAAGAAGGTACGTACCAAGTAAGTATACGTGAAGAGTATTTGAGTTGATATCTGATTTACAGATGCTGCTGGAGGAATGGGTCGCCATCTTGGTGTGTTCAGTTGTACACTTCTAATGTTTGTTGTTTTCAATACCACTTTAAACACCTTCATACGGAAGAAACTAAATACTTCTATTCGCTTCTTGGCAGAGTGGGTCGAGTGATAGGCACTGGGATTTTTTCCACGCCTTCGTCAATTCTCTCTTCTGTTGGTTCTGTTGGAGCCTCGCTCATGCTATGGGTTCTCGGTATGGCATCCGCTCTTCATGAATTCATCATCTCAAGCACTCATCAATTCTCGTAGGATTGGTCCTGTCCTTCTGTGGGCTTTTCATTTGGCTCGAGTACGGGACCATGTTCCCTCGCTCTGGAGGTGAAAAGGTATATCTCGAAGCGGTGTATAAAAGACCAAAATATCTTGCAACTGTCATCTTTGCGGCCAACGCGATTCTACTGGGTTTCACTGCTAGTGGTTGTATAGTGAGTTGTGTCCCTTTCAAACTAGGGTAGACAACACTTCTCATATTTTTGTTTCATTCGCAGGTTTTTGCACAGAAGTGCGTCGTTGATATAAAATCACTGGGTTCAATAGTTTGTACTCAATGCCATCGCAATCTAGTATAATTGTTGCTGCAGGCCACACGGCAGGGAGATGGGAATCGAGGGGTATTGCATTGGGAGGTTAGTCTGACCTGTCTCATATTCCATTTCCTGTCATCCATCTAACATCATGTCTTCCTAGTGATTGCATTCGTGACCATCCTTCATGGCTTCACTCCACGACTCGGTATTTTCGTTATGAACGTAAGATCTTGGATGTTATCTTTTTCTAGTCCCGTTTGCAAAATGATTTTTAAATTCAGGCTTTGTCGGTATTCAAAATCGTCATCCTTCTGTTCGTTGTTATCACAGGTTCGTTGACGATCCCATTCTCTGGGGAATGTCCAATATTAAATGCCTAGTCAAGGCTGGGTTGTACTAGGTGGCCATACACGGATCAAGAATCCGCACATGAACTTCCACGATGCTTTCGCTGGAAGCTCACACAGTTCAAATGATGTGGGTATCAATGTTACCTCATACATAACGTTTCACATTCAAATTCAGTCATATCCTAGTATGCCACGGCAACTTTCAAAGTCCTTAATGCTTACGCTGGCTGGTCGAATGTTAACTACGTCTTGAACAACGTCAAAGATCCCATTCGAACACTCAAGATTAGTGGCCCTCTAGGACTGGGAATTTGTGCGATTCTATATTTATTGGCTAATATTGCATACTTCTCGTGAGTATTTCAAGTTGCTCTTTCTATCTTTCAAATTGTTTGTAGCCTGTCGGCACTAACCAGAGGAAATTCTTGATACATCTAGTGCCGCATCCGTTCAAGAAATCAAAAAAGGTGGTGTGACTGTAGCTTCGTTATTCTTCGGAAAAGTATTTGGAAGTACAGCCCAAAGGGCGCTCAGTGTCTTCGTTGCGCTTAGTGCATTAGGGTACGTCTGTCTCTTCTTCCATTTTGCGTCACTCTACCATCGTCTGCGTGTGTGCTCATTGTTCTCGCTTTGGTTTAGGGTATGTCCCCCTCTTCTCCGCTTCTGGATTGTAATTTCCGCCTTCCTGTGCTGATGCATCTCCGAACAGAATGTTATCACGATCACTTTCTCAGCCGCTAGGATTAACCAAGGTAAGTTTTGTTATCCTACAGAACGGGTACACCATCATCAATGAAATTCGTAATTCTACTGCCAATGCAGAATTAGCAAAGGAAGGTATCCCCCTTCCGTTCGGGTCACGTTTTTGGGCTTCGAATTGGCCTACAGGCAAGAGTCCTTTGCCTGGTTTGATTGTTCACTTGATCCCCTCTGTGAGTTCGTCTGATGATTTTGTGTCATAGTGAGAACTGAACTGCTAGCGTAGATCATCGTCATCATCGCACCTCCACCTAGCGTAGCGTATCCATTTATTTTAGATGTCGAAGGCTACCCTCAACAAATTATCAATTTCTTCATTGTCATTGTAAGTACCTTTCACCCCCTCTCTTGTACTGAAACTGACCATTTGCGTGTAGGGCCTATTCTGGTTAAGATGGAAGAAACCTAATGCCCATCGACCATTCAAAGTTTGGTGGCCTGTGGCTGTTTTCTTCTTAGCTGCATCAGTATTTCGTACGTCCCCCAACTCGTGAACAACATTGTTAAGCTATATCTGACCTATCAACTAACAACAGTGCTCGTCGCTCCATTCCTTCGTCCAGCGAACAAAGTTGGAGATACCCCTCCGCTACCTTACTACTTGTGCGTATCTTTCCCGTATTTCTTTCTAGCTTTCACATTCTTCATGTTGACTTCCACGTGTTTATTGCAGGTATTGTCTTGTCGGAATTGGTATCATGGCATTTGGTGTGTTTTACTGGGCTTGTTGGAGAATACTCTTGCCAAGAGTGTTTGGATACGAACTGGTAGGTCGGAAAGAGACGTTGGACGATGGGACTGTTGTTACATTGGTGAGTATTCTGCCTTATTTAGGCAGGAATTAACATGGATCTAACACTCACTATATTACTTCTTAGTTTTCCAGGAGGAAGATCTCCAAGCTTCAGTAAGGCCCGAGCGATATTGCTGTACGACCTGTAGTTCATTCAATGAAATCATTTTGTGTTGATCACGTCCTGATATCGAATGTTTTCTTTTTATATCCCACTGCGAAGTAGTTGATAATAATGAGTGACTGGGTACTGTTACAAATGCAAGTTTTTAGATGCCAAATCAGTGCGAGATTGTAGCGGATGCGATGATAATCTACATGGAGTTGTTAGAAACGATACCTTTGTACGATCATTAATATCCGAGAAACACATACCATGAAGATGAAGTGTGCATGCATAAGCTCATTGTATTCTTCCACACAGCCTATCGACAGCAGTGCGAAGGGTATCCATCCAATCTTCTCCAGGCTTGACATCATCCCAAGCATCCTCACCATATCCTCCCCAACTGACACACCTCATGACAGGACCAGCACTCTCACATTCGATGAAAGTGGTGATAGTACCTATACAGCCGACTCTAACATTTTCCTGATGATAAACCTCCCCTTGATCAAAAGTCCCCTTCAGTTGAGCACCATGTTCCTCCAACAACTTCTTTTTCTCTACGCTCTTTCCCCCTACGATACGATACCTAGCCCAAGGTTTCACCGTCAAAGCTTTAGCCATGCTGACCCGTTCCACATTTAAAACGAATACATGAGTTTTCCAAGCGTCCGGTGAGCCTGATTTGATTTGTAAACAACGATAACCCGCTTGGCAGATCAATGGACGAAAACGTTTGAGGAAATCTCCAACTTCGACCGAAACTTGAGAGGAAAGGGGTTTATCGAGATCTTCTCCGGAGAAAAGTCGAAGGGCAAGCATAGATTCGTCGTGTTCTGCCATTTGTTCCCGATATGCTTTATTAGCTTTACAAGCTTGTTTGTGAAATGGCCAATCCGCTCGCTGACATGTTACACTCTGTATAACAGTATTTATAGAAGATTTGAGAAGATATATAGGAGGAAGAAGAGGACTGGAGATGCTTACGCAGTAGGATGTGATTTTACATGCTCCACAGACGAATAACTTCACATCGTCTGCTCTTCGTTTCCAACCTACATGTTTCAACAGCAGTTCTCAGAATTCCAAATTGAAAATGACGAAATTAGAATCGTTCTCACATTTCTGGCATTGTCTGTAGTAGTGTCTGACTTCCTTTGATTCAATATCAGCAAGGTCATCGACCGCAGCGTTCGGAACCAGATCAGAGGAAGCAGAAGCAGCGGGAGCGGGAGTAGCTGAGGTAGCAACCATAGTTAATTTTTATAATAGAAGCAATACAGACAAACAGACAAGGTAGAGATGAGTAAAGGAAACAATGAGAACGTGGAGGTTACAAAGAAAGAACGCAAGTCCAATCCCGCAAATCCGAAAAGTTTCGATTTCGGAATTGAAAACCAAATTGACAAAAATGGAAATAAAGAACCACGGGGCAATGGGGAAAAGCGTCGTCGCCACGAAAACAGCTGAGTCCTTTCGACCACAACGATGATATCGACGTCGGCAATGCATAATTCCTCCTTTTTTGACGTTTTTCTCCTGCTTGATACTGATCTCGTCTTCCGAATCACTTGAGTGGTGATTTATTGGCAGATCACTAGTCCCTGGCTAGATAACCTGAAGAACGGCAATCGAAGTCGACGCAGCAATACGACGAACACGAACGACACAATAGCGAACACAATGTAACAAGACAATCTAATAATGGAGTTTGTGATGGGAGATATAAGTACGGGGGTAAGTACAAAATAATTGTAATGATAATCAGGAGGGTCGGGGGTTACGACGTCGGGGATGGGTATTGTTCGATGAATGGGTGTGTGATAGATGCAATGTGTGCTATGTGCGTGGGGTGCGTATTACGAGTGTGGTGTGAAGAAAGAGGAGGACACGCAGGATGGAGTAGTGAGGGATGGGTGACGCGTGGAAAGGGGGTGAATGCAATGGTGAGTCAAGTCATGCAGTCAAAGAAATAGATGATAAAAGTACAAACAGATGCAAGTTAAAGGAAAGAAATCGTGGTCGAGTCAAGAAAAGCATGTACAAGGGATATTCTCCAAAGGAGAAACGCGGTATGCAAGTAATACAATGCGGAGAATGATATCCCAAATGGAATGCAGGTAAGCCTCGCATCCACATCATTGGTTGAGATAGGAATGAAATGAAAAAAAAATTGAAAAAGTCGGTTACAGAGTCCTATATGCAACATCGGGAAGGAAAGTCAGAATAAGCACAGCGGCCAATGGAAGTAAAAGCACAAGTTAAAGAACGTAGTCGTCAACGAACGCCCGCGCACGTTGACCGATTCATCACCAGTTCATCGTTGAATTATCGTATGCGAACAGGCTCGCGAATGGGTCATGGCCGCCAGGGTTGTGTTCGTTAAACTCGCTCTCCTCCATCATCCCAACATAGGGACTGCTACCTTCCATATCTCCGCAATTTTGGGGAATACCTTGATCAAGAGCTGAAAGACCAAGTTCAACAGGTGGTATCGCATCTAAAACGAAGTCATCGGGTAACATCGTCTCCGTGTTATCAGGCCAAATTGCAGGACCTTGCCAGGCGTAACCGCCGTAGCCCATAGGTTGCGACTCGAGGTCATCGCAGTTGTCGTTGATGTACTGCTCTCCATGATGGCCGATGGAGAGGCCGGACAAGGCAAGATTGTCAGAAGGTGTGTATGGACCGTTGGGAGGTGACGCTGGAGAAATGGAGGAAGCAATTGACTCCGCTGGAGACAAGAAACTGGAGGCGATAGATTCTGCGGGGGACATAACGTTGGAGGAAGTATACATTGACGGCTCTGGGGGTATGGTGAGGGAGTGCAAACTCTGCCTTCTCTCTGAGTGCTGGCCGCTGAATCGGTAAATCTGGAAGGAATCGTTGGTCTGTGAAACAAGAAGTGAGTATGATTTCTTTCGAGCTCATAACAAACTTTGGACTTACCGGTGTCGCGTCGAAGCTATGTCGGTGGTAGGGCGGTAATAAGGATCCGTTAGGCATGTACTCGAAGTGAGTAGATGGATCCGCGTCCGTAGGAGGGGGAATGGGGTGAGTTGGCAAAGGTGTCCGTCTGCTTATCCTCGGTACCAGCGAAGGGGAAGCAGGGCATGAGGGCATATAGACAGATGGAAGCTGGATAGTCTGATATGCGGGGGGTGGAGTTGGGGCAGAGGCAGCACGACGTCCCTGGCTGTGGAAAGTAGCGCGACCAGGACTGTGTGGCGGAGATGGTACAACCGGAACGACGAAGGAAAGAGTCTCGGAATCGGTTTCGAGCTCACCGTCGTACTTCTTGCCCTTACCCTTCTTCTTTGACTTGTCCTTTACGCGTTGAGGGCGATACACGTAATTTGGGTACATCTGCTCATGTTCCTTCTTCTTCTCCTTTGCTAGGTCCTCCCAATACGACCTCTCTTCCGCTGGTAAACTCTTCCACTGCTGGCTGATCGTCTTGGAAAGATCAGCTTGCCTCTGTTTCTTTGTAGGTGCGTCGTCGCTTCCCTCTTCCGCGGCTGCCTGACGATCTTCACAGCACTTGCGTCGGAAAAGGATGAACGCGTTCTCTGGACGTTTAATGTAATCTTCGTCCCCCTTCTTTGGACGTCGCTCGTTCTCGCCTACAACCGATCTACGGCGGCGGTGCGAAGCCTGCGAGGACATTGCTGATGGAGTTGAAAAGATAGAAGATGTTTCAGAGGAATCGAGGGACTCAGAGACGGAGGATGGCGTTGGTGTCCTCAGAGGGGGTGGCGTCTGGATGGACTTGTGGATGACAGAGTAGGGAGAGGTAGACCGGGAAGCATAAGGAATTTCGTGGTTGACTGGAAAGACAAAAGCCCGAGGCGTTGGAGAAACGATGGCCACAGTGGGAGTGATGGGCGCGTCCGTTGTGAGATCTAAAGACACTGGGTTTGAAAGAGGGATTTGTCGGACGACAAGGGTGGGAAGGCGGTGAGTACATTTATGCATTTGGACATTGATCCTAAGAGAGAATGCTTACAGCTTCGTGAATGTGAGTTGCGAGTGCGGTAGGCAGGCATGATGGGTTCTCGTGATATTCAGGAAGGCAGTGATGTGACGCAAGGGATAGTAGGACGCCTCGAGTATGTGGCGGGAGGAGTTGTAGGTGGCTCAAGGCCCCGGGAGGAGAAAACAATTGCGAGAGACGGACAAAAAGGCAGACAATACGGGCATGGATCTTTATAGGCTAGGATGCTCAGGCTGAGGAGGACGCAGTGGCCCGCTTGGTTTCTGAATTTCGCGAGATTACTTTCCAGATCACTTCTCAAAGATCACTCACTCGATCCAATCTTCCCATAGATCTAAACCCAAATCGGGGGTTCGCTAAGGCCACCTCTGCATTCTATCGCCAAATAGGACCAAACAAGACTTTATTGTCTTTGCCATCTCCTCTGCGCTACTTTCCACCGGCTCACGCTCTCAGCCTCATCCTCCCTGCTCTCTATTGTTCCCCCTTCCAATATGCCGTTATCTCTCCTCAAAATATTCCTCTCTTCTATCCCCGTCTTCCTTTTCCCTCAGCCCACGCCTAGTCACACCATCCCATCCTCTACATTCACGGCCACTTTCTCGTGCTCTTCCCAAACGCGTGTTCCATCCGTCCCTGCCGACTTACTCATTAATTGCTCCTCATGTCCTCTCTTCCTCGCTCCTTTAGAAAATCTGTACATACTGCCCTTTTCCCTACTGACATCCCGATGACTCAATTTCAGAGTGTATCTGTCCATCTTGAATGGCTGCAACCCACGCTTCTCCATTAAGAAACACCTGACCTGTCCCACCCTTTCTCTTCCATCCTACGTTGTATAGAAACCTATCCCCCAATCTTTGGAGAGTATCTTCTGTGGGCGCAAACGCCTGTAGATCACATCATCCCATTGTCTCAATGTCACCCTCTTTCTATTGCTCACTGTTATCTGCGTTCCGCTGCTTGTCTCCAGAGTCGGTAGGATGCCGCTCGACATCGGTATTTCTTCCCGACCTAGACTTCTCCACACTCTTTCATCAGCTCCCATCCCCTTCCTCTTTTTTGAACATGTGATCCTATTTTGGCCATACGGTAGACACGGAATAAATTCCTCTCGTTATCCCGCATTTTCGCTCCGTAAATCCTAACATGCATGATGAGTTATGTCAAGACCTGAAGACGGATCAAGAGTTCGCCAATTCGTTCATATGATGATGATGATTCGGATTATACTTCGAGGTCGATGTCTTTGATTCCTATACATATCGATTTCGTGGAAGTCTAATGATTTCTTCCTGCCTTTGCTTTATAGACTTATTTGGAAACAATGGGGACTTCACCCGGAGACTCACAGAGGCTCATAGCCTTCACCTCGGATCCCTCGCACCGTCTACATACCAAGCTATGAAGTATACTCAACTTCGATGCTTGCTTCATTGTACGGATCTTCATTCGGTGTTCAATAATGATAGATGTTAAACCCTCTCCAACGCCCCGCCCTCTGTCAAACTCCTACTCGAAATATCTCAGTTCAAAAAAACGACTTTTGACCCTCGAAGCTTCATGTCATCTTGAACTTACCATTGTTTTCCGTTAAGTTTCTTTTGACTATGAGCTCCGTGATCTATGATAACATTTGACCGGTCCTGTAACTTGTTCCAACAAAACCATCTGGGAAGGATGGTCATGGATTGATTTTTAATCGGAACTTACATCCGGAGTTACACATCGCGCTCCGCTCTTTCTGAATCTGTGGCACAGACTAATTACTGTGCAAGGCTTGAAAACCTCGAGCTTGCCTCAAGGCGTAGGTTGCAATCGTGATAGCACCATGCTTCAGAAGGTTATATCTCCCTATAGTCTTTGTTGCTGTCATAGCAACAGTACCTCCACTAAGACATGATCGTAGGACTATGCTCTTCCCCTTTACCCCATCCTCCACACTACAATTATGTATACGAAATTATCGCACAATTCCGTCCCGCTTTATTACTCCTTCCGCTCCGAGAGTATTACATAGGTGGCATCGATAAAACCAAAGGGTCTTTTATCTAATATCCTTGATTCCGAATCAGTTTCTTTCAGGAAACATTTGGTTACTCTGAAGATATGCATATGTATGTATTGAGTACTCCAACGAAGATGCCCATAACCACCGCTTGAAGCCAGAAAAACATATGCTACCATGAACTGATTGTCCTGAAGATAGAGGCGTTTTCTCCGATCGTGTTCCGCGTCACGCGAAACAGACTACAACCGCTCAAGGAGGACCGTATGCTTGATATTCTTCATAGGAAAAACTCCATACTTGAGAACATGGGGAAAGGGTAAGCAAAGTATCATTGTAAGGCTTACTGTACTCGTACAATAAGTTAGTTATGATACAAGCGAACCTGATATTGATTATATTTTAGAAGATTCAGTTCAATCATTTGAATCCACTACAGTAATCAGAACATCCTTCCACAACCAGAACAGAAAAATTAGAAGATGTTACTATCATATGCATGATAGCTAACTAAAAGACAATGGTTGATCGAAATACACATGCAAGTCCCCAGCTTCCTCCTCTAGCGAAATAAGGAGGGAAGGGGCGTCGGCACTCATTGTGATCACTCTGATCAGGGTTGGTAAAGGAAGAAAGTAATAACGAATTTGATCGACCAAAGTTGATCGTTTTTGATGCAAGAGGGATGTGAGGTTCATTGTTGTCTGCATCATGGGGCGCGCGGAAGCAAAAAAAAATCAGATTTAATCGTTAATCGTAACATGGCCTCATTCCTTGATGCCGAGGCTGGAACGAGCTCGAGAACATGCAGCTTGCACTTGGTGCCATTGAACATAAACTTTGGAAACGTTCCTTAGTCTACTCGGACTATAACCCGCCTTTCCGCCCCCGTGTCGGGTACAGTGAGAGCTTTGAGATTCGTTTGCTTATCAGAATCTTTTTGATGCGCCGCTTCGAATTCTTTACCTTCTTCTGCTCGTCATTACACGAGTTAGTTGAATGAGCGGGGTCGCTTGTTGAGCAATTAACAATACCGATCATCTACAAGTGATATCTTGTGAACTTTTCGGTGAGAGGTTTCATTGTAGTTAGCTTTGCCGTTCGATCAACTTGAATACTGAGTAAGACAGGAAAAAGAATTATCAATTTGGCCTTAATTAAGAGGGTACCCATCGGTGCAACGGAGCAACAGAAGAAACATAGGCGATGATGATGTTAATGTCCAGAATATGAGACCTGTTGAAGAATGAGGATGAGTGGCACATCCCCTCTTTCTCTTTCCCCCGACGAATACCCTCCCGGCGCATGCTCCCCGAGCAGAACGATCGTAAGAAAAGTCGATATCGTTCTACGATTATCTTCCTAGCGATGAGTCGGGTCCATGCAGTCCGAGGTAGTAATGCTTGCTCCGTCGCTGTATTCCGACGATCGTTCACGGATCAAACCAGTGGCACAGGGGTTCTGTAATCTTTGTCGTCTTTTGAGCCACTTGGGACATGATTAACCGTTGTTGTGTTGCATGCAGGCAAGAGGTTCGGAAGTATTCATTAGAAGAATATCATCATACTCTCGTGAAAATCTGAACCATCTCAAATCAGTTCGGCTTTGACGATGAAGGGAAGGTCCAGGGGAAAAAAGGAGGAGGAGACGATATATTCCTATCATTAGCCGTGAATTCAATCCATGACGAAATAGTTTTACTGGAAAACAAGGAACGTGGTCTTCATGGGCCCATGTGCCAAGTATCCCCAACGTCTTCCTTGGGCCATTATCCTAATTTCAGAGATCAATCCCGTAGTTCCGTGAGTGAATACTGAACAATGATAGCAAAATCAAGGATAATAAGACGTACCAAGACGTAAGATCCTATACGGACGGAAGGAGAAGATGGAGTAATTTGACCTAACAAGCGAGAAAGCGAGTCGGAATACAGAGCCGATATTCCTGAAAATTTCCACCATGATTATTGATTTTGTCAAGAGGGACAGTGCTCATCGAGGAATTTAGCGAGCTCGGAGCATAAGGTATGATGGACGATGAACGATAAACATTCAGATAGTATGAACGGTCAGGTCAAGGACAAAAGACTGCGGCGGAGAGGTGTGGTACGCTTGGGAGAATATCGATGGTATACCAACCGGAACCATATCTTTTTGGAAGTTTGTTTGTTTTCCGGCAGTCGGCATTGAGTTCGAGGTTTGTCGACGATAAAGTTGAACACAGATTAAGCATTTGCGTTGTGTGATAACGAGAATTAAACTTCTCAATGGGTGAAGGTTGAAGACAGAATATCGATGTGGATATGTTCAAAGCAAAGTCTGCAGACTGCAACGTGTTTTAGGGCTGTGAAAACAAATGATATAACGGTTGATATTGGCTAATAATTAAACGATAAAAAGAATAACAAGTGCTTAACTTTACTGACACATGTAAATTGGTAATAAAAACTTGTTAGGATAGCAAGAATGGGAGCTTTTGCCAGGAGCGTAAGAACAGGAAAGCGAAAAAGGGCGGGAGGCGGGAAAGACGCTCACCGTGGATGCCACGTGGATGTGGCAAATAGCTATATCTGGTAATTCGGGGATCAATCTCGATCCGTCCGGTATGGCGTCACAAGATCTGCGACTTCGGGCGGCTTTCCAAAAGGCAAAATCTCAAACTGTCCTGGTTACAGCCGACTTGCGACGATCCATCATCTTGACCGACAACTCAATCAATTCAAGCTTGCTCAACACAACCATCCACCGTTTAGCCATCATCTCTGCTGTAATAATGCCTGCAACTCGACGACAGGGAGCAGGAACAGCCCTCAAACGGCCACGTTCTCCAAGTCCTGCACTCTCGGGGCCGCAGCCGCCAAGTCTTCACAGTGACGGACTAGGAGAGCCAGGTGGAAGTAATAAAAGCAAGAAACTGAAGCTTCTCGCAGAACACGCGTTAGCCTCACCCTTTCCTGACTTCCCACATCCAACGTTAAAAGAGACGTATGAAATTCATCGAATTCTAACGAATGAACATCCTGATATTACTATCTCTGCTTCTGCTCCTACCGACTCGAATAACTCTGCGAAGACTTGTGGAAGTGTTCCTAATGTCTTGGAGTCACTCATTGGCACAATTCTATCACAGAACACTAGCGCAAGAAACTCCACCGCTGCAAAGCGCAGTCTGGATCAAACGTTCGGAAGAAATAATTTTGAAGCTATAGCTATGGCTTCCAAGGCCGAGTTGGTGGAGTCAATAAAGATGGGAGGTTTAGCTAACAAGAAAGCGGATGTGATCCAGAACATTTTGAAGGAGGTGAAGCAAAGATACGGGGTTTATTCATTGCAACACCTCGCTGGAGTCATTGAAGGAGGCAAAGATGCCAAAGGGAAAGGGATTGCAGCTTCTGATGAGGAAGCTATGAAGGAATTGGTCTCATACAATGGTGTAGGTCCGAAGACAGCCTCCTGCGTTTTACTGTTTTGCCTAGGCCGTTCCTCATTCCCAGTCGACACCCATGTTTTTCGCCTCACTCGTTTACTCGGTTGGGTTCCCGACAAAGCTGATCGAGTTACTGCTCAAGCACATTTGGATTTGAAAATTCCGGATGAACTCAAATATGGTCTTCATGTCCTCATGGTTGGTCATGGACGCAGGTAGGCATATTAAATCATTCATGCCGTGACGTGTCGTTTGATGAGTTGAAATTCTAGGTGCAAAGGCTGCAAGGCTGGAAAGTCGAGCAGCAAGTGCGTTCTCAAGGATTGGTTGAAAATGAGTAAAGGGATCAAGGAAGAAGAACGCTTAGAGACTATCAACGATCCCGACGAACTGGTCAAGCTCGAAGAGACGATTCCTTGAGCTATCCATGTAGTTCATGTCTTGACTATGGACTTCACGGTTTAGCTTGATTTCTTGGATATACTATTATTGCTAATGTGTACAATTTATTATTGTAGCTGAAATACAGCATTTTCTTGATTCACGTCTTCTCCGCGAAACGTGTGACTGTGACTATCTGCTTCGCGATCACGTGGAATAGTGACCGAGGCGTGGTTTCCTCATGGCATCGTTGGTCAAAGTTTTATTCAAGCAAGCCGAGACCAGACTAAACTCCCGATTTCTGCTGAGTCGACTTCATTGTCTTCAAAGACTCTGCAAGTATTATCTTTACAGGTGCGAAGTCATTCTCTCATCCTGCATTTCCTCAGAAATCGACAGGCATCTAAGGCGCTGTTCTCAGCGCTCGAAGGATAAACACACCTTTATCTGCACTGCTCACTGCCTTCTGGCTGTTCTTCTCGGGAATCTCCTACCTGGATTGTCAGATGGAAGATACCAATTGTGGTAACGTTTGCGTATAATTCAGAGAAGAGGACCCATATACACAAACCTATCAAAGCACGCAGTCGCCTCAAGGCTGATACAGCAAAACCACACAGCGTGCTGAGCCACTCACTGCATTCTCCTCTCCCTCTACTACCTTCTGACACATTGAGGCGTACTAACAGACACAGACTCTGACAGAATCTTTATCCTCATGAGTTCTGCCGATCGTCAAAGTTATCCTAGGATGTTAGATCCAGCTGGTTGTAACAGACCGCTGATACGAGAATACGAATCTTTCCCTGATAATGTCGTCGATATGCGACGATGTACTGTTGGATCATCCACTCGATCCTGGATACCTTCCCCCAAATCGACACCATTTCCGTTACCTGAACAAATCGAAGAACCCCCTGCTCAATCCAGTCCTCCGATTGTCCCGAAAACAGAAAAATGGGAAGATCAAACACAGCTACCCCAACTTTTAACTCCGAGTTCACCTTCAAGGAAACATACACGAATCAAGAATAAAGGACTACGGAAATCTTGGTATAACCCTAATCGTTGGATTGATCGTATCAGTGAGCGTCTTTGTTTTTGTATTCACTGCCTTATGAAACTCACCATCATATTTCCTCGACACCAGAGGTGAAAAAACGCAAATTGCAACCTGTAGCTGAGAATTGGATTCAGTCCGAACGACGTCAGGCTACTATACAGGAGTGGAGAGCTGAAGGATATTGGGCACGTCCAACCGTAGACGGAGTAATGGTTGACAATCTTAGTAAGTCTCGCCACAAAAAAAAAAAATTTCTCCTCTCTTCAGTTCATCTCATGTTTCATATCCCTCTCATATAGCACCATCTATAATTCCTCGCGATTATCCCCCGACTACAGAGGAGATAGAATATGCGATTGCGAACGTCGGGACTAATCCAGACGTATGGATTCCTGGGATCTATCACGAATCTCTTCCCGAGCGACCCTTATTATGGCGTGAACTTCCACTTCAAATTACTGGTCGACTTCCGGCTGGTATTCAACTTAATCCAATGCTCGAACATCGTCCACTCGGTCAATCACCTATCGAGTTCGATATGAGACTTGAAAAAATCGATGGAGTTCTCATCGGTTATTCACCTCCCATCCCCGATGATCCAAATCCCCTTCCACTATACATGATTCCAAATGGACCAAATGGGTTACAACCTGCTACTTATCCTGGAGTTAACTTTCTTCCGGTGACGATAATAGCAGATGAAACATCACCTCGATTTCCTTGGCCATTTGCAGTTGTTTCTGCAACTCACGCTTCGTTGCATATAACCATACGAGACGTGTTAATAGCGTGTATCACGAATTTTCACCAGCGTATGTCGATGCAAGAAGTGGAGTCACTTTCGGCTGTGAGAAGAGAACATTTATATCAAACGTATTATTCGAGACTTAAGGCTGCTGGGATTAGGGACTCGGATTCTGGAATTGAGAGGATTGATTATTTGGGAGATAGACATTACTTTAGAGGGTTTGAAGTGGCTCCTAATGGAACCCTGATTATGTTTGTAGGTCCGCCTAGTTGATGGTGGCTCACTGGAAGTACGATGCGTACTATGTACGTTTATTGTTTTCTTAGCTTCTTTGGCTTTTCTTTCTTTTCATTCTTTCTGCGGAATTCTTCGTTGTGATGTGAATTTTTGTGTTTGTTTGTCATGCATATGCTTGCTTTCGTTGTTTGGTTCGCACATTCCCTCTTTAATTTCTCAGTGCTATAGAGTTGCTATCATACTCAGTATCTGCTTCCGAGTCTTTTCACACTGTCCCATCTATCCATCCATCCCCCCGGAGATTATTCACAATTTGTAAATTAGGTTGTCATTCTGCTCGGTATTTTCCATTACAAATCTATGCAAAGTCTATTCTATTACACCATCTAGTTTTTACGCCACAGTTAGAAGAAATAGAATGATCCATAAACGCATAAACTTTTCAAGCTGGTGTTCAGTAGCACGAGGTACATACCCTGATGATGTTTTTTATCATTTTCTCAATCTACAATATGATATCTCGCTAACATTCAAATAGGCCGATTATAAAAACTAGGATACAGATAGATCTTCAAAACCCTTGATACAGTAGTGTAACACTGCATAAAAATCGAGATAAATCGCGATGCTTGTTTTAGCTCCATTTTATTCAACGTATCATGACAATGTACCTGTACACGAGGTTACGGAACTGTGAAACGGATTTATCGTCCCGGAATGATGATATCAGGCTCAAAGCTTGAAAGTTCAAGTATAAACAGGCCACTACACTGTATACTAAGCACTGGAACATATATATCTTCGGCACAACGGCAATTTGAAGAATCAGATTCACAGCTGAGCGCAAAACATCTTCCGCACACAAACAAATATCAGATTTGAACTTACAAAAGTTCCGTCATACGTCGGTGACTTGACCTGAGCGTACAGTACGTTCGGCAAAATATCATTCAGCATTCAGCATCGGGATTGCTCGCTGTTACGGTTATAGTTAGCTACATAAGGCTGTAGCTGAGATAATAGCCAATCCGACCTCGGAAACGTTAATGATATTTTTATAATGAACACCGTTGTTAACGTTATTCGTTTGTTCAAGACGCGTTGGCGGTAACATTGCTCGTCGGGAAAGAAAAAGACGCGACGAGAATGAATATTCTTCTCCTCCTGGAATCATACAAATTCCTGGTTTAGAACGGATGATTGAGCGCGTGACAATCAAAGATCACATGAACGTTACGATTCTGACCCTCCGTCTGTCCCCTTGTCCTTGTCCTTGTCCTGTCACGGAACCTTCGGTGCGGTCGAACGGGTTTGTCACATTGTGTGGAATTCCTGGAATCCTGGAAATTATATGAATTATGGAATGGAATTGTCTTCGGCGGACATAAAATAGTATGAACGAATGAACGGACGGACGAAAAGGATATTGATATTGATATTATTATACTAGCAAAAGAACGAGAATTTCTCCCACTGGCCCCAGGTTCTGAAGTGAAACAAACGAAACGCCTTCATGAAACATTTCAAGTTTCGTACTCCCGACGTCTTCAACAAAAGCCAACTTCAGTGAAGTAAGTACTTGAGCTTGAATCTGTGAATCAAAAGGGTCCTTGCGATAAAAGTCCGATTCCGATTCCGGAGCCAAAAGTTGATGAAGATTATCATCCATCCAACAAGCGAAAGTCGGAAGCTTTTCGTCGGGTAGATGCAGCCTTCGCAGGTGCGAAAAAAAAAACAGGATGCTGAGTGACAAAGAGAAAACAAAGTTTTGACGATGAAGCTAAAGTTTCCGACTTTTTCCAAGCCCTTCAAATTGTGCCGATGTATCATGTTCGTAATAACATACGAAATTACCCATGTATAATGAGACTTGAGACTTGAGATACTAGATAGTGGGAACCCGTCTTTATAATATAGTGTCCGGGATCCGATTTTGATTGAGTGTGAGTGGATGGGTGGATAGGTAATGAGCGAATTGGATGGTGGCGAGGACGGAATTGATGATGGTGGGTGCTAGACTGTTAGTAGACATTTGACAATCTCGGCGGAATAGAAGGAGATAGGATGGGTTTTTGAGAAATCAAGATAAAGTGCCAGTGTGCAAGTAGTATGCGCTTATGTCATTCGGTGAATTTTACTGTGGAAGTAATAGTAGCCTTAGCGTCTCCGAAACGATGATATAGATTCAAATCGTAGCCAAGGAATCTTCCGGTGACTATACGGAGAACTGAGAAGGGGGAACTTCGAGCGCCTAGAAGGAAGGGTAAGTGGCGTCAATGAGAAAGTCCGTTTGATGGTTTTCTAGGCCAGAATCCATCTATGAATCATGGTTCCTTGAAGTCGAATGACGAGAAGACAATATTGATAGAAATTAGATGGTGATGATGATGCTGCGCATTAGTGAGGTGGGTGTTGAAAGATGGTGGCGTATGTATGAGAGCGTTGAGCGACATGTTCGAAAAAAGAACGAGAACCACCGACAAGGGAGAAGATATCAATTGTCACCATTGTGCGAGTGTTTCACCACATGATGGAGCTTGAAGCTGAAGAGCGAGGTGCGTATCGGATAGAGCCTAGTCAGTGGAGAAAGACGATCGTGTTCTCAGCACTAATCCATTAGGAAAGCCTCATGTTAGTGAGAAAAGTCAGATGGCCAAGCTTATGGGTTATGAACAATGAAGTTGTGAATCGAAACTTACCACCTCGAACTTCCAACCTTTGCTGATGAAAAAAGGTTGAATCCTCGTTCTGGTTTGATTAGTTGCCTAAAGCTTCGAACAATGAAAACGTCAGAGCAAAGTCACCACATAGAAGATCATACTTCATGATCCAAGGTTTCAACGTTTCAATACCGGAACCACATGTGGATTGAACGCGGGGGATATAAATATTGAAGTGGAAGAAAGGGGGATTTCCGGAACCAAGAACAGTATGGTTTGAGGGAGAAATTTGCTGGATTAGAAGAGTATATCCGTCATGGGTGTAAGGGCGGAGCCGATAGCCAGTGAATGAGAAAATTGGGTAGAACAAGTCATTGTCATAATTTGAGAGGGATGTGAACACGCTCACGTATGGACAGAAGGTTTGACGCAAGGGAAGGTTTAATAGACAGTAGATGATAAATCCATGAAGTTAGCAAGGGAATGTGGTAACTCGAGTTTTGATAAACCCTCTTAACTTAACCAGTATCAGTCAGAACACAACTGGACGGACTTGGATACGAGCCATCATGGGTAGATTCCTAAGGAGCAAGTGGACGACACCAAGCGATACTCATCATGCAAGTAGATCCGTGGAGAGTTTGAGGAACACCATCGGCGAAGTATCCGGAAATGACATCTATCCACAAATCGGTTGACAGTGAGTACAAGCTAACCAACGCTTTTGCACAACGTGAATACTTTACCGGCTTCATATTATTACTCGAATTTGTATTCTCTGCTTTCCATTCCTGTTGTTTTTGATCCGTTTTCGTAGTGTGGAGAAGTTACCGTCGATTTCAATCGCGGTATCTCGTTTTCCTGCAGCGTGTTTGTGAATACCAATTTATGGTCGATTTAAAATAAGAACAACAGCGAGCGTGGTGATGGTGAGAGGGAAAACAAGACCTAGAAAATGGCGTTCGGAGAGGTGAGTGATACGCAGTTGATTTACGTTGAGAAAGGCGGTGCAATGACGACTGACCTAGGAAATGTGATGAAGGTGCACTTTTATTCAGATAGGCTGAGACTACGAAGAGTATTGTATCGATAGATTGGCAAGTATCTGATATTTAGCACTTGAGTCTTGAGGTGGAAAGAAAGCTTCACAATATTTTGCAACAAAACTTTGACGAGAAAGGACGTGTCGGCGTGAGGAAAAGCCGGATATCCGAATATCCGAAGAGGCCATAAGGTTAGAACGACTCCAGTTCCGAACTTGAACAACATCCACCGCCCTTGATGATATCTATCGTTCTTCAGCTTTTTGAGATCCTGATGATACTTGGCTTACCGTTGTCAAGCTTCATCTCAGAATATTTTTCGGGACGAGTATCCGTTAGTCACGAGAATATTCAGCCTCCAACCTAGCTGGTAGTATTCGGCGGGATCCTTGTCTATCACGAACATGTCGCGGATCCAGCCACCAATCCGAGACTGTGCCACAACGGAGGATTGACGCGTTGACCTCCTCACCTTGAACAATCTCATGTAAGTGGCTCAGGAGTTTCGTATTCTAGACTGCATGGCATGGACGCTGGTTATTCCGTCGTGAAAGTTGTAAAAAGGACCGGTTTCAGTACAAAAACTTCCATCCTGTCCTCTCTTGTCACACGGAAGATATTCTCTTTATACCTCGTATTTCTGGCTAGAGCACCTTCTTCCATCTTGGGAGCTTTCAAAACTTGGTCCCTCACACTGAATAACTCTAATCTTTTGCTTCTACATTTCAACGACCCTCGGGTTCGTTATTGAACCCGATTTGTGCTGCTTGACTCGAGCTCTTCTCCCTTTTAGACCAAACTGCCTCCCGCACAGCACTTCTAGCCACGCATTTCCAACGACTTGGGTGAGTGAGGCTGGGAAGTCTGCCGGCAAGCATCACCTATTTGACGCAGTTGCCTAGAAGAGAATAAAGGCAGAATACTCACAGGCTCTGGCCCGGCTGATTTCATTCAGATTCTGTACTCGCACTCCTTGACACTCAAGCTCCTGGTCTTGGAAACCATCCCTAGCTGTCCTTTTCCCTTCTGCTCAGCGCACAAAGCGGTACACAAGATGTCTACCCCCGACGTTCAAGACCCTGTCTTCAGCGAGCTCGACGATGATGGTGCGTGTTGCCGACGTTTCCTTTTTAGGAACATTTGGGCATGTTGCACTCACCTCGCGGTTTGTCCAACAGATGGTATGCCACCGTTGGTAGACAACCCGTACCCATCCATGACCTTTACTTTTGCAACGGATATGACTCCAATCACGTACAGCAGCGACCCTACACGTTTTGAAGTCGTCCCTGAATCAGCAACTCAGCAAACTATGTTATACGACCCAATTTCAACTGAATCTATCCCCGAAATTCCACAGACGCCACATTCAAAGAAGAAAGACGCGTCTTACATACCTAGACCTCCAAATGCATTTATTTTGTTTAGATCCTCTTTCATTCGTGCTCAGCATATTCCAGGAAAGATCGAGGGAAACCATAGCTCTTTGTCCAAGATTATTGGTGAGTTTCTATGTTCTATTTCTATCTCATACATGTGACTCTCAACGTTATTCTAGGTAAATACTGGAAGTCCCTTCCTCGTGAAGAACGTGAGGTCTGGGAGGCCAAAGCTATCGTTGCCCAAGCTGAACACCGTAAGAAGTATCCGGACTGGCGTTTCAGACCCGCTGCCAATGCTCTAGCGAAGGTGAAGGATGGACCGAGGCGTCGAAGTAATCGGAAGGGGAGAGGTCAGGCGGAGAAAGAGGTTAGAAGTAGGGAGCAGAGGTGTGCAAAGATTGCGGATCTTCTGGTAGCGGGGAAAATGGGCTCTGCGCTAGAGGCTGCAATTGAGCAGTACGATTGTGAGAATGGGAGCAAGGGGGTCAAGCAGGAAGGAGGGATGATCATCATGCAAGTTCAGGATCTCATGGATGTCAAGAGTCAAGTCACATTGGACGAGAGGGACAGTAGCAAAGACACCAATGACTCTTCTGCAGAAGTCAGGCGTAAGGATGGACGGTCGCTCTCACCCACTCCTTCCCCCAATACTTTGTTGAAGACACCGTTGACTGCAATGTTCAAACGCTCGTCCTCTGCACCTGCACCTTACACCCGCAGTCCCATCCCCAACCCTTCCGCCGGAAACCTTGCTCGACGGGATTCCATCAGTTCAGCCTCTAGTGCTTACTCTCCAAACTTCCTCTCTTCGGTTTCTGGATCGCCTCTTGTTAACCTCGAGGATCAAACACGTGTCGGAGGTGACGTCGTACTTCCGAATCGTACATTGTCCTTAAACGTAAACGGATGTCATGGCATGCACGGGACCACTGGTGATTCCTTCTCGGACTACACAGATGTCCCACAAAATTTACATTGGGATGATGTGAGTACATTCTTGCATTCATTCTCGACGTTCTCATGATGATCTTATCTCGGTTATCTTTCAGACCTACAACAGTACACCATATACCCCTAGCTTACCGGCGTTTGACCAAGACGACGGTTCCTCGAGTCCTCTGCACTCTCCCATACCGTTCTGTTTTGATATCCAACGTGACGAGCAATTCAGCAACCCCTTGTATAGCAATCCACCGACCCCAAGTGATATAGCGCCCACCGAGGCGTCTTATATTCTCTCTTCTAATAATTACTCAACTGTCGGAGACTGGACCGGGAATTCTTACGCAAAGGTAGACACTGACCAGCAGCAGTCCCTCCTTTCCCCTCAGTTTTTCCCTACGCCACAAACGCCGCTGTATTACGATGCGGCGAGTGTCATGAAGGACGCTTTCGCTGCTGCTGCTATCGCACCTTTCGATTGGAACACCTCTTTTGTCTCCACTAAACAAGCTGCCTGTCGTATCTCTTGTATTGGCGAATCTGTCCCTTTCTTTGAATCTGGCCAGGCTTGGTCAAATATGCCTCATTTCCAAGGAGACCATATTCAATTGTTCTAAGGCTACTCTACTCTATCTCGACTCCAACTTCAACTCCTCTCTGCTCCTCGTATCTATTCGTTCTGAATTGTTCTTAAAGTTATCTCTCCATGCCCGAGCATGCATGTATGCATGTTCCACGCTGATTGCTTAGCGGAAGATTCAACTCTTCTGATCTCTCTCTCTTTCCTCTAGCAAATCCATCTTCCTCGATTTCTCGATTTCTGGCCCTCCCGTTTGGACGATCGTTATCATCTCCTCAGATTATTGGAAAAACACTCCCGATGATTCACACATACATAGGGTCCAACTCATTCGTCAATCATCACATCGTCTCGACTCTTCCATAAATTCACGCATTTGGCTTGACATAGAATGTCTGATAACTCCCGTCTTGCCAATGCTTCTCTTCCTCTCTCTACTTCTCACCTCGCCGCGTCTTTCCGATCCGGTTTTGTACTATGCTCATCACTGCTGTTGTATCATTCATTCGTTCGGTTTTCTGGATTTTCGTTTGTACAAGTATGAACGATGATGTACCACAAGAATGGAATGTTTTGGTATGTTTTTCTGTCTTTTTGATTTTTTCATTGTTATGTTCTTTGGTCTTCTTCCATTGGACACTTGTTCACTTATGCCTTTCCTCCTTCCCTTCTCCTCCCAGTGTTATGATCATGTATGATCCATGTTATCTCTCTGTATAGGTCTCGATTATCAAATATGAAGAATATTCGACGCCCATGACCAGCTATTCCACTTTCGCTTTCAACGTTAATCATTCAGATTCAACAAAGTGATCATAGGTATATATTGCGGAGGTATCGTTCAAACGATCATACGCAAATCATGATGAACGTCAATTTCAAGCTTCAACGTTCCAACATTTTCACTGCTTTATATTCAATCCCGATCCCAGATACCCACATCCCACATACACATGCGTCTATCAGACGGAATCCTACATGGTTTGCTCTCTAGACATATATAAAGAGTGGAAGGCACAGCATGAGGCCTTCAGGCGTCACTCCATGCGTTCGTGAGTAGAATCATGCAAATATCTCATTGTCCCGGTGGCTTCTATGCTCTATCAATAACACATCATCCCCGGAATATCGGGGTGTTTTACAGGCTGCTATAACCGCAAGTTGAAATGAGGTATGTTATTTCCTTTTGGATTTTACTATTCTGGATTCTGGAATGTTGCCCTTGATCATGATTTTGTTATTTAATAGAACTTGTGGGTTTGGATTTGTTCGAGACTTTTTTACTTGAACTTACAGGTTGATGTGAATGCCATGTCATCTACCGGTCAAGTGCGAGGGTTCATGAAATCGAGTTCTTTAGGTTAGGCGCGGCGATTGTGCCTGTTGATATTGGTGAGTAGTACCCCCATATCATATGCATATCTTTGTTTTTTGGACCATCGAGTAAGCACATACGCTAATTGGTGGGTGATCGTGATTTTGTATTCATGATCATAGTTCGCAATCTCCGAGGGGACTAAATTCACCGAAGACGTTCAAGATTATTGAATATGTATGTAGACGAAGCCGCCACAATCGACAAAATGGTGTTGTATTATATTTCGCATCGGCGCGATCGAACGTCGGTCTCGTGCAACACAAGTACTAGTGGAGATATTCGAATTCTCGAAATGTATTTGCATCTCCCGCGATGGAATTTTCTGGGTTTTATTCGGGTTTCTCCCACTGCGTTACATCTCCGTCGTAATAACAGGGGTAAGAGTTACTTCATAAGATGACAAGTCTTTGCTAAACATTCTCATGCACACAGGAAGTGTCTGGGCGAGTTTAGTTGGTCATGATGGTATGGTTCAGTTCTTCAGCCTTTTTAGAGCTTTTCACGGTTCATTGACTTTTTCAATTTGTTAACTATGACCATCTAATCAGTAAAGAGTCCCTGCAAACCCGTACCCTTTACCGGGTGCAAATCGGTTGATGATTCAAATAGAATCTCGATGTTTCCCATTATTATTTTATTGACACCGTTTGAAGGGAGCATCATTACCAATTGAGGTACGGTGTGTGTATTTCGTACCTCTTGTCCTTCCGGTATTCTAGATCTGCTGATCAAAATCATCATACAGGTGCAAACGCTCGACAACCCAACTCGTCCTCCAGCTTCATTACAATTTGAACTTCAAATAACATCAAATTCATCCATCGTTGGTTTGTCTCGTATGGGGATATCAGGTTTGTGGACAGATCCTGCGTTTCTTATCATTATTATTTTTTGAATGATTTTTCTTCATTTTTATGGCTTCCCAAACATTCCTCAACTTTTCATCATGATTTGTCAAATTCAACCTTAACGTCGTAAGTTTCGCCGAGGAATATGGGGCATATGGGAAGACTTCTGACTTAATGTTCTCTTTGAACTCTAACTTTGTAGTGCTCTCAACTGCAACCGAATCGGTGGCTCAACTCATTCACAGTCAGACATTCCCCCATTTCTGTTCAAAGCGAGACCCACATGGACTCTCGCCTTCCATGAAGATATCAAACTTCGCGCTTTGTAATAATCTCAAGTTAAGTTCAGGCCTAAACACATTTATGATTTTCTTCTTGTATGTTTTGATGTTTCTATACATTCCACCCTCACGGATCTTGGATACTAGACAGGGCGAGGGTACGAACCAACGGTCCATGTAAAGTACTTCGTACCTACCCTATGTGAGTCATAATCAGACTAAGGTTTTCACCTTGAACTTTCTGACATCTTTCTAAATTCAGTAGACTTGTGAATAAGTTGTTCGTTCGAGGGATTCTCGGACTCGGTGTACCAAGACATACCCGAAAGAAATACATGCATGTACGTATGCATATGGTTAGTCCCGCAGAACCGTCCGTCCGATCACCCTTTTCGATTTCATGAAGGCTGTCCCTTTGGCCTTCAAAAACGAGACACGAGGTATTCCTCGGAGATGCTTACATGTGAGACACACTATCCCCCCATCCCCACCCCCCTGAAGAGTTCTTTCTTATTGTCTAACGTTGTTGCTATGGTCCCCTTACACTTTTCTAGATCGTTTCTGAACATTGGCCAGAGCTTAATTTTACCGTCTGTCACGGAGCCGTTTTTATTCAGACTGACCAATCTGCTGACAATCTACTATGCCAGTGTTTGGTTGAATGCCGATGGTCAAAGCTGCGGTGGTATCTCAGGTTGTTTACGGGGAAGTGAAATATCCGGTTCAGACACTACTTTATTTTATTTACTGATGTTGAATGTCGACAGGAAATCTAGTCTCTTTCGTACCTGATAGCCTTCGGACTAAAAGGGTATGTTCCTTCGCTCGTTGAGTATTTAAAAACGAAACGCACTAAAATTGGTTCTTGACATTCGAACGTAGAGGGCCGAAGAATGGGCAATTCTTAGGCTCAGGCCGTGAGTGTGCAAAATATTAATATTCTTCATTCTCATTCTCATCGACTTCGTATTCAGTACTTTGACCAAGGATAGCACGACCGAATCTGGGTACGACTGAGTCACTCACTGATCGTCTTCTGGCTGGTTTCAATTCTGCTTCGAACTGTCATCAACCTTCTAGGATTGTTATAGCCTCCGTTGATGAAGACCTTTTGTCAATTTCTATTCCTTATGTCAGATGCCAGAACCTTGCATTTAGTGCGTGCTTCTCGGTATCCAACTTTGATTCGGATTCTTTCGACGACAGATTGTCTAGAAGCATTGGTTTTGCTTACAAGCTACATGATCCACCTGTCGTTGTCATTGCTCCGGATGTCAACATGTCACGGTGCACTGTGGAATGAGTTTCATACGGGTTGTAATTCATTATTGTCTAAAATTGGGATGCAATGAATGAAATTAGGATATTATTGAGAAGGCAGCGAAGACCTCCTAGGAATATAGAAGTGTTGCTGTAACGGTATGATAGACCCATTTATGATGCTACTGACATCCTCGGACCAATGCACTGAAACTGTTATTTGGAACTGGCAAGATGAATTGGAAGGACATGAAGGTGCGTTTTTTGGCATACCATTCACCTTTCATTCGCTTCGTCCGCTGGTGACTCTTTTGAAACTTACTACCCGCAGCTTATACCTGCAACGCCGGACAATAATTCTGTCACTTCCAATAGTTGCTTTTCTAGCAACGTCCTGGATTTGGATAGTTTACAATACACTGGAATCATCTAGAGGCTAGCTACGGGTACTGTAATGTACACCGTGACGTTTACTTAGCTACTAGACTCTACCAGCTACTGTGTAATTCTTGAAATCTCAGTTGTGTGACTTGGCCATCATGGTGCATGGTGCTTGATCTTATGTAGGTAACATATGACTGTCACATAAGTTTGCAAGCGCAACCGTAGAATTGTTTTACACAATTCGATACTGATCAAAGGCAGGGAAGAAATCACAAATGCGATTGAACATTACTTTATAATTGCCTGCGTGTTTCAAAGGTGATTGATATCCACATCTTTGACCTCGCAAAGCAGAGGTACGAATACGGCTCACCAAAGGGATCTACCTCGACCACGATCGGGGAGTAACATCTAAATACCAGGCCATAGCAGCATATTCCATCCACGCAGGATAGAATCCAGAAAACGCCCAATCCACCAAATAAACTTTTCCATCGTCTCCCAGAATAACGTTGCGCATACTAATATCATTATGAGTAAAAACCAGAGGGTATGATTTATCGAACGGCGGGGTATCAGGATTCGTCTTGCAAAATCGCTTTCCGACTTCAAGTTTATGATTGAACCAGTCGACGAATTCCGAGTAAGTCCAGAAAGGACCTGCACCATCCTCCATTAAGAAGACTCCTTGACAGATTGAACCATCTAAGTTGCCTGGCACAGTTCGCCGGATGGATCGTAATTGCTTTACATATCCACGCAACGTCCAAGCGATATAAAATTGGCGGAAAATACTGAGTTCATCCCAGCATTCACGCAAGGTACGACCAGGAATATTTTCCATCACAAGGTAGCCTGTTTTGCCTTTCATTGTGACTTGACGAATTTGGGGGACAGGTATAGTGGTGAGTGTCCGAACCATGAGGAGATTCAGCGATTCAACGTATGGAAGATGATAGCCATTGTTGACCTTAACGATGAGATCATCTCTGATTCTGAATGCAGATACTCGTGGTGTTATTGATTCAGAAGCCCCAGTCATTTCGATGAGAGTCTCTGCATCAAGATATGACACCTCCATAGGAACACACGTCGCGTGTTTGGAATACTCCTGGAGGCAAAACGTTCAGCGATGGACAGAAATGGTGTGAATACAAGTAAAAACTACCTCAAGTGTGTTCCCCATACTTTCAAACGGATACCGTGTGATGGGTATGTTGAATAAAGAATGCAACCAGGTCAAACAAGAAACAAATAGTCCGTCTGATATGTTGCTCTTTTGCAAGTTGGGACTGAACTGAGGAAAGAGATTTTCCAATCTATTCGGATCATAGTCAGTATCAGACTCAAATACAGGGAACTCCATCCCAGACTGTTCAATAATCTCTAAGAAAGTGGCCATGTTGAACAGAGCTGGGTGATGTGGCGAGAGCGAAGTTTGGATAGTCACCGGTCACCTGTACAGTAAGTGTCACTAGGTGCTATTGTCATATGTGACATGTGACAGGAACAGACGATGCGTCGCCGTTCCACCGATGCTGTACGTTGTCGGGACCATACTTGCTTGTGTCTGATTGTTTTTTATATATTTACATCTTTATGACTCTCTTACATGATATATATAACATGGCATCTCATTGCCAAGTTTGCAACGACAAGTTTTGCATCGCTCAGCCTCTATCAACTTGAAGTTAGGAAAGTCAGCCACAACCACAGAAGGTCGTAGAAGGCATCGAAGTCAACAGATCTCCGTTGGCTTCGCCCACCTGGTTGTTGGTAGAGAACAGGGGTTGGCATAGGTCAACCTACCTGAACAAAGTTTGACTTCGAATATCTTTGCGTATCTTCACTGTGTCGCAGTCTGCAAGCTTCACTGGGCAGACCTTTTTTTGACCTCAATAAGATAGCCATGAACCGCAGCGGGAACTGAGTGTGTACCAAATGGGTTTCGTTGAGCAACGAATTTGAAAAGCTTGAGACATATGAGAAATGATATGAGATTTCTGGTAGGTCCTTCGGACAGACAAGCTCACCGAGCAAGATCTCACTTTGAGAAACTTCGGGCTTAGCATGTGCGGTTTGATTTCTTACTAGGATTGCTATGATCAAGCTATGAGTATCAACAGAGATCAAAAGATTCAACTTCATGTGCTCACCTAGTCCAGTGTAGTGACAAGAATCCTGCCATGTATTCACGAGGGAAGGGCATTCCTGTAGAAAATATACGAAGCCAGCCATCCAACTTGACTAGGCCTCGTTCGCTTTCGACGAAGCTACGTGACGAACCGAAAAGATTACGTAGCCTTACAGTCATTGCTCATTTCCAACAATGAGCCATCCCCACCTGTGACGTTATCCGCGAATCCACTGGCGTCACAACTGAGCTCAATAGTCCCAGTACTTGACATAGATAATCCGATTGTAAACACGGTCGTTCAGAGGGTAGGTGAACCAGTAACGAGATATAAGACTGTCGCAAAGTACGAATGCTCGCCAGAAGATTGCTCCTAATAACCCAATCATCCCGATTTCAAGTCGGCACACTTGCAAATACTAGATTCATCGCATCCTCCGTTATTCCGAAAATGTCGGCACGTGAAGGAACAACCTTGAAGCAGAACATCCCGAAGCAGAGTCAAGAATTGCCTGGTTCGCAGAAGGAGATGGCTCCCGAGCCTATTGACACAGAGTTGGAGACTGGTTCGGGTCCCAAGAAATATGTCGGTGTTGGAAAGCTGAAGGACAAGAAGGCTTTGATTACTGGCGGAGAGTACGTCGATATATATCTAGCTCTCTTCAAGTCATTCCCGTTGATCTGACTCTTGACCCGCAGTTCAGGCATTGGTCGAGCTGTTGCGATACTCTTCGCCCGTGAAGGTGCAGACATCTCCATCGTCCATTTGCCAGAAGAACAAGAAGACGCAGATGATACTGTTGCAGCTATCCAAAAAGAAGGTCGCGAAGCCTTGTCCATTCCGTTTGACCTTGAAAACTTCAAGCAATCTTCAGAAGTCATCCAAAAGCATATCAATAAATTTGGAAAAATCGACATCCTCGTCAATAATGCTTCGAAGCAAACCATGGAACCAGATTTTTCTAAGATTGATTTAGATTCCGTCGAGAGCGTTTTCAGGAGTAATATCTTGCAAATGTTTGCGATTACCAAGTTTTCGTTGCCGTATATGGAGAAAGGATCGAGTATCATCAATACGACGAGTGTTACCACGTTCAAAGGAAGCCCTGGGATGGTGGATTATACGAGTACAAAAGGAGCCATCGTTGGATTCACCAGGGCCTTAGCGAAGAATCTAACACCGAAGGGAATCGTAAGCATTATTACTTAGCTTTTGTTATTCATCATACCTTGACTAATCGAACACGTATGTTTGCGTTTACAGAGGGTGAATGCTGTGGCTCCTGGGCCAGTTCATACGCCTCTTCAACCTGCTTCACGACCTGAGGAACAGATGGAGGGCTTTGGAGAGAAGACGCAGATTGGACGTGCCGGTCAACCATCTGAGGTTGCACCTTCTTATGTCTTTCTTGCAAGTGCGGAATCCGAGTTGTATTACGGCCAAATTCTTCATCCCTATGCTTTAGGTGACTAAATGTGCTATGATTCTGGAATGGTCGCGGTTACTTCAATGCGATTGTACGATTAGGTCTGTAGAAATGACCCGCCGCTTCGTAGCAGTTAGAAATATTAGACAATTTCTACTCAAACGGAGAGAAATGAACGATATGTACCTCATATATACTATATATATATTAACATATATGTCGCATACTCCTTGAGAGATGTACGTCTAGAGTAAACTTGAAACTTAAGGGGAGATTTGAGAGCTTGAGAACATTGTTCAGTCGGTTGTTCTGGTCCCTGGAAAACACCGAAGGTGGATACACACGCCACGTATCCAGCGCTCCCGGGGATTGCCTTATTCAGCCGTTCGGTCATGCATTAGAGCTATCCACGTTAACCTCAAAAGCTCACCTCAACTCACAACCACCACCATCTTCCCTCATACATTCTTTCCTTTCTCTTTCTTACGACCCAGAAGTTAGAATCCCGGTATAGGCGAAAAAGAGGAGAATTTGTCAAAGCTTTCTCCTTCACCATGAAGTTCTCTTTGGGATTGTTCACCGCGTTGGTTTCGTTTGGAGGTGCATTGGCGTCGAATGTTCTTGAATTAACTCCTGATAATTTCGACGAGCATGTTGGGAAGGGACAACCTGCTTTGGTTGAATTGTACGTTTCTCGATCATTTTTGTTTTCATCTTACTGTCAAGCTAATGGCATGTGGTTGCATTGTTAGCTTTGCACCTTGGTGCGGTCACTGCAAGGTACGTCCAGTTACTCATTTGGCGTTGCTTTGAAGCACTACTGATAATGATAATCTCTTCAGAATCTTGCTCCTGTATATGAACAACTGGCCGATGCATTCTCACATGCCAAAGACAAGGTCATTATTGCTAAAGTGAATGCAGATGAGCACAAAGACTTGGGTCATAAGTACGGTGTCTCTGGATATCCAAGTATGTGTTCATTACAACTCCCTTTTGATGTGCCCTAATTGGTCGCGTATCATCCAGCTTTGAAGTGGTTCAAAGCAAACTCGGCAGAGCCAGACAAATACGAAGGTGGTCGTGATTTGGATACATTGGCCAAGTTGTGAGTACATCCTTCTCCTACTTTCAAAGGCATTTATTCATTGTTCATGAATACAGTATTACCGATAATTCAGGAGTCAAATCAAACATCAAGCCTCCCCCTCCTCCCGCTTTCAAGGTTTTGGATGTTCATGACTTTGACAGTGTTGCCCTCGTGAGTTTCTGTCTTGTCAAAATTTGCGCTCTATCGATATCCCCAAACACAACCGGAATCCCATGCACTTTCCCGCGCCTTGACTTTTTCGTCCCTTTTCTCATGTTTGTGTGAAATGTTCAATGGACTGACATTCGTGACTTCATTTCACAGAATGAAGAGAAAGATGTTTTGGTCGCTTTCACTGCTCCTTGGTGTGGACACTGCAAGAGACTGAAACCTATCTATGAGGAAGGTACGCATGGATGAATACTTGATTAAATAGCATACTTGTTCCTGACGTCATGTCTTCCAAACAGTTGCGAAGGATTTCGCCTCAGAATCTAACGTATGTCTTGCTTTTGAATATCTCACTGTTTGATACTGACAATGTAACCATTAGTGCGTTGTAGCCAACGTTGATGCCGATGCTAAGAACAACCGTGGTTTGGCTGAGAAATACGAAATCGGCTCTTTCCCCACTATCAAGTTCTTCCCCAAAGGCAGCAATGCGGAAGTTGAGGATTACGATGGTGAACGTACCGAGGCTGCTTTCGTTGAATTCTTGAACGAGAAGTGTGGTACACACCGTACCCCTGGTGGTCTCTTGGACTCCAAGGCTGGTCGTCTCCCTGAACTCGATGCTCTCGCTGCCAAGTTCTTCGATGCTACTGCTTCAGCCAGGGATTCCATCCTCAAAGAGGCTTCTACTATTGCTGCGACTGTCGGTCCCGCCGCTAAGCACTACTTACGTGTCATGGAGAAGGTTGTGAACGGAAGTGACGAATACCTTGAGAAGGAGTCAAAGAGGTTTGTTCTCGTTTTCTTTTCATCGCTTGCTGCTGGATGCTTAATTGTTTGTCTCAGACTCGCTTCGATTCTCCAAAAACGTACCCTTCAGTCTTCGAAGCTTGACGAGATCAAGATCAAAGCTAACATCCTCGATGCTTTCAAGAAAGTGCAAGAGAAGGTTGAAGATGTATTGGGCCGGGATACCGCCGAGTTGTAATCCGTCTTTTCTCAGTAAAATCCTTGTGTATCAGAACGGAATTGACTCTTCTCGTGCGTTAGTTGCACTACCTTACTTCCACCGTGCATACCAGTATCACATACTGCTAGTTATCGAATTTGCATACACACCAGGACTATATATGTGCTTTGTTGTCGTACAGGTTTTGCTCTATATTTATTCGGATTTCTTTTCGCGGTATGCATTCGTATGTATACGTTGTAATGTATGTGAGGTCCCTCATCAGTCCATGTAAAGTGATTCACAAAATTTGGTACCGTCTTTGAGAGGGGGTTGAAATATTGAGTTCTCGGAGTCTCAGTTCTACTAGTACTCTATAGGCGCTTCGAGAGTCGATACGGTGTGACACGTGACTACCAGAACTTCACCCACTCTCGCCACCGTGACACAGTGGTTCAGCAGAAATCTATCTCTCCTCCTCCTCAGCTCGTTCAATATGCCTACTTTTTTCGACTTCAATGAAAAGCCTGACATGTCCTTCCTTGGGTTGAAACCCGATCCAGACTATGATCCCAATAAAGTGGAAATTGTCTTACCTCAATTCAGACCCAACTTGCAAAAGACCAATATACCAGACGGACTATTTGCCTCTTGTTTGACCTGGCTGCACTCTTTCTTCAACATATATCCCATACGGTATCCATTTGAGTATACGGGAAAGAAACCAGAGGTGATTGAATGTACATGCATACCTGTTGCTAGTCGTATTCTGAAGTTCAATTCCTAGGAGTATTCCAAACATGCGACATGCGTTCCTATGGAGGTGCCGTATCTTGATGCGGAGACTCTCATTGGAATGACGAAGACCTGCGAATCTGTCTCAGAACGCGTATCCACATATCGAGTTAGAAATGATCTCATCGTAAAGGTCAACGGAGGCTTTCATTCTCCATACGTCGAATCGCTGAATCTCCTCATGGTTCGGACACTTACTACTATACCTGTGCCCCAAGTCCACCAGCTCACAGTCAAAGACGATACAAGCTACCTCGCAATGGAGAACATTGCTGGTCGTACCTTGCATGATTGCTGGGACAAACTCAGTATTTTCCGCCAGTTTTATATAGCTTGGAGGTTGCGTGGATATGTGAAGTAATTACGGTCTATTCGGCGAACCATTCCAGGGACACTGAATGGTTCTCTTGGCCAAGGAATTTTCTTGTCAGACGACGGCGCAGGCCCTTTCTCCAGTTACTCTGAATTCGTTGACTGGGTACAATCATAAACTTGACGTTGGAAAGCGATTTTGCAAGACGAATCCTGATACTCCACCGTTTGATGAATCGTACCCGTTGGTTTTTACTCATAATGATATTAGTATGCGCAACGTTATTCTGGGAGACGATGGCAAGGTTTACTTGGTGGATTGGGCGTTTTCTGGATTCTATCCTGCGTGGATGGAATATCACAGCAAATCCAGTCCAAGATTTTGCGTGAAAATATCATGAAAAAAGTGGCGAAAATGTTCGGACTTGTCTAACAATCTTATGAACCCAAAAATGTGTAGAAATATTGTGAAATATTGTAAAAATAATAATGGATTTGTAGAAAACCCATGAAAAATGCTGAAAATCTTCTATTTTTGTCTGTCCAGAAAAGCGGCCAAAACTTCCAAATATTTTGGCCAAATTTTACGCGATATTTCTACCTGAAATATTGGACTGGATGTCCTGTGTATGCTGCTATGGCCTGGTATTTAGATGTTACTCCCCGATCGTGGACGAGGTGGATCCCGTTTATTACTGGTGATTCGTATTTACTATTCGTATCTCTGTTCTGCAAAGGAAAGAAGTCAATGCTGATCATGCCCATGTTAACCCACAGGAAATCATGAAGTAATGTTCAATCGCTTATGTAGCTTCTTCAATGCTTTCAATCTGTATCGTATGGTGTAGAAACAAATAAGATCTAGACAGTTATTACTTAGACTTATACTCATGCATACGCTAGCATTGATGACTTGACAACACATAGACACGAAATGGTGGGGATATTTAAGGCTTTAATCCTGAATTATGTTGAGAATATGGAAAACACTGATGATACAAGGAAAAATACACGCAGACAATAATAAAGTAGGGATATCAGAAGAGATGAAGAAGGAAAGCCAAGCCAGCGAAATGTTAGACTTCCTGGCTGTCGCCCTTCTTGCCTTTCTGAGTTTTACTTGGGAGAAGCTGGAAACATGAACGTCAATATCGATCACAGCGTCGAGAGGTGCCAGTAGACATACCTCTGGGTTGATGAATGGAACAACACCACCCTGTGAGATGACAACATCACCAAGCAGTTTGTTTAATCTGATCATCATGTGATTAGATCAAGACGATTGAAACACCAGAACGGCACTACTCACTCTTCATCGTTTCGAATGGCAAGTTGAAGATGTCTTGGAACAATACGTTGTTTCTTGTTATCACGAGCGGCGTTACCAGCCAATTCCAAGATTTCAGCCGCCAAATACTCAAGTACTGCGGCGAGATAGACTATAAAAAGCAAAACCATAATGGTTTAGTCAGACTTCTCAGAGGATAGATGATATGCGATAAGAGACTCACCAGGAGCACCAGCACCAACACGTTGAGCATAGTTGCCCTTCTTCAAGAGACGATGTACACGACCGACTGGGAACTGTAAACCAGCCTTTGCAGAACGAGATTGAGACTTGGCGGCTTCACCACCGGAGGCAGCCTTGCCAGACTTGGATTTTCCGCTTCCTTTGCCAGACATTTCGATATGTGTTCGATAAGTTGAGAAGTTAAGGTGGGTTTGGGTCGTGTGGTAGTGGACGAAGAGCAAGAGGGGTAGTGGGCTTCATGGTTGGAGTCAACGGTCTTTATAGTTTCCGGAAAATAGGAAAGCAAAGAGACCGTGAGAACGTTTAATGGGAATCAACAAATTCTGGAGCGCGTTTGGGTGTGTGACATAAGACCACGTGATTCTATCAACAAGGACAATGTCACGCGTCACTATATAAGGACGGCTTCTCGCAGATGGCCTTTTCCCCCTCTTCATCCACAACCACCACCCGACCTCTCCAGCGTCCCTCCTCTACCAACGAGTCAACCCACTATATTTTTAATCTTTAAGTTCTCAAATGGCTCCCAAACCTGCTTCTACCGCTGGAAAAGCTCCCGCCTCCACTGCCTCTAAAGCTCCTGCAAAGACTACTGAGGGTGGTTCAAAGGGTGCAAAGAAAACTTCAAAGCCCGCTGCTTCAGGTGATTCAGAGAAGAAGAAGAGGCGAAAAGGAAGAAAGGAGACTTACTCTTCTTACATTTACAAGGGTAAGAACTATTTGTGCATTTCTCTTGGGAAACTCGATCTGACTCATTCTTCGCGTTCTTAGTGCTCAAGCAGGTGCACCCAGATACTGGTATCTCCAACAAGGCGATGGCCATTCTTAACTCCTTTGTCAACGATATCTTTGAACGGATCGCCACAGAGGCATCCAGTGAGTTTCAATTGTTCCTTTTTGTGACCTTGACGACGCGATTGCTCATCAATATAACTAATCTTCTTAGAACTGGCTTCATACTCCAAGAAGTCAACAATCTCTTCGCGCGAAATCCAAACGGCTGTTCGTCTCATCCTTCCTGGTGAATTGGCTAAGCATGCTATCTCTGAAGGTACCAAGTCGGTGACCAAGGTATGTAGTAATCTTAATTTAATTGTAAATCCCTTTGATCTCATGAATATGTTCTCGAACCCAGTTCTCGAGCGCTGGTGCCAAGTAGGGTGTTTATATGGTCTCGATTTTTATCTCCTGTGTGTCATCTCTTTTGTATCGCATTCTCCACTGTTTGTATTCTATATTGTCCTGTCTTGTCTTCTGCATCATGGATGTACGATCGAGTTTAATACACTCACCATCCTTTCGGGGTATTTTTAATCATGCATGCCTGCCGTCTGAACATCGATGAATATTGAGGGCTTGTTTTGAGATCGCAAAGCTCAAAATATAGAATCGGCAAGTTATATCTGGTCAATTTCGTTTCTTGTTGCTGATATCTCTTCTTAGTGTACTTCCGGGACACTGAGGAAACACAAGGTCAGTTCAATTCGTCCGTTGTACCCTCTGAAATTGAAGAACTTTTGACCAATATTGTACTCACAGTAGGTCTTTAATCTGTCACTCATCCTCGTCTCTTCTTCACATTGGATCGGTTTCACAGGTATACTCTGCCTTCCTCCTCCGTCGCTCCGAATAACAGGTTCCCCCTAGGTAGCAGTGTGAGCGAGGCTCCAGTCGAACCAACAGAAGAGATAGTTGACGAAGGGGTGGAAAGATTCCAGCGCCTATCATTCGGCCAAGAAGGAAACGGAAATGTTCTACATGAAGGTGTCAAAAGTGGTATAAGAAACAACGAGCATTAGAAGTGTCCCATGCCTCCAACAGCATTGCGAACTAGATATCAATGCAGATCCATTTTCATCATGCTGGACTTTGAAGCACCTTCTACGATGTCGATATCCTGCACCGCGCGTTACAAGTTTCGAAGCAACTATTCCATGGCAACTTTGGCAAGGTGTGTGCACGATCAGGGTTACTTATCCATTTCTCAACTTGGTTGATACACCTCACGGTACCTTTCTTAATGTAGTTGTAAGGCGCTGTTCACGGGATTCTTCAAATTCCGAGAAGGTCATGTATATGGATTGGAAGCCTTGGAAGAGAGGACTCTGATCAATCATGGCGTTGAACCGACCGCATGTCAGGAAGAACGGCATGTATGGGGAAAGTCTATGCATCTACTAGGACCGCATCTATGGGCTCTATCCTAGTGGACAACATCGAAGTCCATGTCCGGGATAGGGTTCCAACTATCGTATCGCATCGATTGGAAGGCGATGCCAAAACGTATATAAAAGCAATTTCGTGAGATGGTTGAATCTCATTCTCGTTCTCTATCTCTGACTGTGGCCTTTTTGCTATAGATACCGCAATGTCCATCCAACACGACTATGAAATGTATACCGATGAGATGTCTAGACTTGGGAAGGGGATAGCCATGTGTAAACCCGAAATGCCTCGAGGAAGAGGGATACAAATAGGGGATGTGGGGTATATTGACAAAGGCTCTGGCGAATTTTCCCTTTTTTTTAATGCACTCGCAATAGAGAATGGTGAAGTCACAGACTACGAACAGCTAATTTTCTCTTCCATACTCAAGACACAGGACGAATCTCGTGTTGCAGCTGGATTTCTGAGGAGTAGTGCAGTTTCTGAAGAGATTGTAGGTGGCGCTGCTGAAGAGAAGTGAGTATCTATGTGTTATCCATGATGCATGCCTGTGTTGAATGCCATGATGATCCCATTACGTTCAAAGAGTAAAGTTCAGCATCAGTAGCAAGAATGATTACGGTGCCGTTCTCTATCTCGAGAAGACAGCAGTTGAACATCGGGTGAAGGACAACGATTCATTCAAGAATTACATGAACAAAAATTATAAACACTGGATTGACTTTGCGAAGAGGGTCATGGATGTCACGCTCACAGAGGAACAACTACTGCTCGTCGATGCAACAACGACCACAAACAAGCTCTGGTCTATGACGGCGTGGTCCTCAAGAAGCCAAACACTCGAATTCACTGTGGGCCCAGAAATGAGTTCCTCCCCCACAGTCAGTGTCGTACCCAGCAAGGTACCCAGTGACCAAGAGATGGAGCAAACATCCTGGTTGGGACGGGTCGGGTCATACACCAAGCGCTCCAAAGAAATCACAACCCCTTTCAAACGAACAAGAGCGGACATCACGGATCCCACGTTTAACGATCACTGCATCTTCATCTCTGCATACAAGCTGAAGCATCGTCGTTTCAGACGATATGCTGAGAAAGCAGGTGCGGGGTTTCACAAGTTACCTGATGGTGGTGGTGGTAGTCCTGGGTCGGGGAGTTCACCAAATGTCGTCAGTGCTGACTCGCTTGTACGCTCCACTCAAAAATATTCTATACTGATACTAGTTACATTGCCTCAATAGGACCCACACGAAGCTGTATTGAACTATATTCTTAAGGTGAGTTCTCATCATCTTGACAATTCTCCTTAAAGCCGTAAGGTCAATGTATTGTTTTCAGCATTCGAACGCAGATATCGCCATTACAAGCGCTAGTGATATCAGTGCTTTCTATCGCGTTAGTATCGCTTCACTCTTTTTCGTCGTTGCGTATTACTTATCTTCATTTTTTCAGGGCTCTGACTGGCCTGAAGATGTCGCCGCCGATCTAGCCTCCCGACAGCCCGAGGTGGAGACCAGTAGAGATGGGAAATGTGAGTAACGAACATATCATACATTCCCCTTTTTTATAGCTGACCTTGGCATCGTGAACGGTGTTTCAGATGCATACATTTCAATGACTGCTGTTGTCAAAAATGATTTTGCAGCAAGGCAAAGAGAACGGGCCGAGAAGTGTATCAACTATATCGCAACGAACGAAGATTTTAAGTTGGGCGGAGTTGATTCTAGAACCCAAAGTCTTATCGACGAAGCTACCATCTTGCTTCCTGGTGCATCAGCTCCTCGTCAGTGGCAGAGTCGTGTTCTCCTTGATCCAACCATGGAAGGTGGTGCACCTGGGGTCACTTCTTTGTCCAAGGACGGATTGTTCTTTGGAATGGCAGTGGAGGACGACACAATCCGAGGTTGGAACTTGGACATGGACCTAATGGTGTACAAACTCGACGGAGACATGGAGGGTATGACAACGGTCTCTTGTTTCTCCCCAGATGGGAAATCCTTCATCTCCACTGTCGGTTCCTTGGTAGATATCTGGGGTCTTTCTAAAGGGGAGAAAAGTGGTAAGATTGAATATTCAGAACTGGTTACGGGAGTAGCATGGTCCCCAGATGGATTGCTGATCGCTACAACATCCTCTAATGAAATTAACATTTGGGATGGTGAGGGAGATCATGAAAATCTTCTGAAAATACCAACCATCGAAGCTTTATCCATGGTCCAGTCTGTCACCTTTACCCCCGACTCCACGAAACTCATCGTCAATTCCGAGAAACAGGTTTTCATATGGGACGTTGAGACTGGCGATTTCATCGGGAAACTACAAGGTCACGAGAACGTTATCTGGGGTCTGGATGTGTCTCAAGATAGTGGTCGTATTGTCACTGGGAGTGAAGACCACAGCTGTCGAGTCTGGAAAGCTGCCACCGGAGACGAGTTGGTTACCATGCACTACCATACTGGTCCTGTCTGGTCAGTGGCGTTCTCTCCAGATGGAAAGAGAGTAGTTTCGGGATCACACGACGCAATCACAGTCATCTCCGATGCATATACAGGAGCAAAAATCTACGCACTGTCTACCAAAACCTCCACAGTGATCAATTCAGTGGCGTACTCTCTAGACGGAGATGTGGTGATTACGGGGAGCGCAGATGGATCTGTGAGGGTATGGGATGCACGTAGAGGAAAGTTTGAAGCAGAGTTACGGGGGCATGAGGACAAGGTTAGGACGCTGCTGTTCACTCCCGACGGAAACGATTTTATCTCTTGCTCTGACGATGGGACTGTTCGTGTTTGGAATCTGGCTGATATTTTACGCTTTGCGATTTGACTCTAAATGTTTCCCTTTACGACTCCATGAGTTCAAAGTCGATCTTCAACATGTATTCAAACTTTGTTCCATGCGAAATGTTGTTCAATCTGATTCAATTAATTATCAACACGCTCATCTCCTGTTCTTACGATGGATCCTCCATCCCTCTCCAAATATCAGGGGCACCTTAGCTAGTAGTGTCATGCAGCGCTGATGCTTTTTCATACCGTGCAAACGTTGGATTGCATTCCGTATGGCCGCGGAAACGTCAATGGCCTTGGGGCGACCATTGCCATTGCAAGACACCGACAGTCGTTCTCTCGTAAAAATGCACGTATGGATACAACGAAGTCAAAACTCATGTTACACAGGACTGGATCAATTCATATGAAAGTACAAGAGATCCCTGCCCCGACAAAGAGGCATCGTCTCTTCCGTAGCGAAAGATAACTGAGGAAGTAATTCTGTGCTAGTATGATATTCACCCTTCCTCCAACTATAATCTTCTGGAGATTTAGCCATGATACAAACCCGCCTCAACGCCCTAAACTTATCATCACCCAGAACGTTGTCTAAGCTGTTCCAATAGACCAATGATATGTTCTCGGGATCATGGAAAGTGAGGAGTATATCGACACGCATAAACCATCGTGAAGTAATGGTGTCAATGAATCGTGAAAGGTTTGGCATAAATTGAACAAATCCATCATCAACGGCATGGTATCGAATGGCCATCGATGTTAAACGGGATAAGTGGGAGAGATTTAGAGAATCTAGTGGAGAATAGGAATAGTATCAATTGTTTGAGTCGTGGTTGACCGATTATGCAGGCTTTTACAACGAAGAAAAAAGATCTTACCAATGTGTGAGAGAGGCATATCGGGGGAACTATTCCATATCTCGAGGACGAACCTTTCCAACGAAGTACATGCAGCTATAAATTTCTGCAATTCCAAAATTCCTCTGGGAGTCAATTTATCATCATCTATTGCAATCCGGGTGATGGAATGTGCGAGAGGTGATAATAACTGGAAAAGTATCGGAGGATTGTCCTCAGAGGGATCGGCAAATATCCTAAGACTTTGTATGGGTACCTCTCTCTTTCTAGAAGATGTTGGTCGTGTTGTCAATATTGATTCTGCAAATTCCAGATCTCTTAGAACCAGTTGATTCACATGACGAAGTGAGTCAATCAATCTCTTGAATTGGTTGCCTGAGGCAAACCTAACATCTGCCAGGAATATTGACTCGAGTGAACGTGCGAGTGATAATAATGGAATCAACTGAGTATGAGCTTGATTAAAGTCGAAATGATGAAGGGTTAAATCTGTGAGAAGCGGAAGTGCGACATTGAGTTGGATAGGAACTGATGAGACCCATGAACATTTCTTCATCGACCTCGGTTTCGAAACGACTTGTCTGCAAGGTAGATCGCGTGGTGGAAACCTAGCTTTGAACCGAGAAACCGAAGGACTATCTCGGAAAGTGACTATATGATTGAGGTGATAGATACTTCGATAGGTCCACGCCCGGCAGGTTAGAGCGCATGATTTCAGTGTCAGAGTGCGCCAAGAATGTGTTGTATAGTAAGTTGCAGCATCGTTTGCAACGTAGTCGATGATCCTTTCCCAGATCTCGACTGGAAGAGTTACTTGGGCCATTAGAAATTGCGGCTCAACGTGGCTAGTTACTATCACTGCTTGTGAACTTGAAAGTCAGTAAACCAGCTTTAGACTTATATCATCACTTACCTTGTATAAGCTTATTCGCAGGATGTATTTTGACTTTCAAAGAATATGATGTGCCAGGATTTGGATATATGGTGGAAGGAGGAAAGACTCGATGTCGGAAATACAGCGACAAGTCTAGCGCCCGTCATATTTGGATGCGCAGCTTTAGAACTTCAAGTACTTGTCGTTTTGGGAGAACGATTCTAATTCGGGCTACGGATGATTGCTCAAGGGTATATATTCTTGAGACCAAAAAGAAAAAAGAAAGCTGAGAGATTGAGAGAAAGAATAAAGAGGTAGGTAGATAAAACCAAAACAGACAAAGGAAAAAAAAGAACAGAAATAATGCACCTGTATGTGACAAATGACGACGAGACAAAACAATGGATGGATAGAGGATGGTCATGATGGATGATGGACGACAAAGAAGCCATTCGAGAATAATAAAAAATGCCAGCAGCACAAAAGCGAGAATTGCAGGATGAGAGGAGTGTGAATAAGAACGGCGGCTTCAGAGGAGTGCAGTGAGGTAGATTGTAGTAAAAGGCAGAGGAAAGACTCGTTACTTCGAGTACAAAGGGAAGAACTCATGACTTTATACCGATGAGTCAATGTAGTATAAGATGTCGATTAATAGATAATCCAACTAATAAAGAGAATTAAATCACCATGCACGAGATGAGCAACGGTGAGGAGTTGCGATATTTTTTGTAGAGGTCATCACAATGCATATACGGTCCTGAATATTGGGCTTCAGTATGGAGAAATGAACGAATGGAGTGAGAAAGAAGTCGACTCACCTTCATGAATCCCGATCCAACCAGCCCAAAAACATGAGTAATTCTTCGATATCTACCTCCATACCAAATCTACAGGTGCCTTGGCTCTCTCAACATCAATCTCAAGTTCCGTTTTCCTTTTCGCACTCATACTCCCGGAAGTTGGCCCTAGTGAATTCCCGTTTGAAGAATTCGCTGGATCTGAATCTGCCCTACCTGGCCCTAATCTTCCAGTCATACCAACACTATCGACAGATCCGGCTGAATAAGCTCTCTGCTTCAAAGCCAAGTTTTGGCAAGCATCATCGTCCCCCTTTCGAACATTCAGACCTTCAACAGAGGAAGAAGCAAGGTTTAATTCCCCAACGGTCTTCGTCAGTCCTTCTATAGCTTTTGACTCTCCTGCTTGCGATGAAGATCCAGAGCCAGACCCGGTATGCCAAGAAGTACCTCTTGAACTCCCAGGCCTCGTTCCGCTTCCGCTTGTCTCATTTGTGTTCGTGCCGGAACTTCCATTGTTTACACTTGGATCACTATTCGGTGCAGATGCTAAGGCGGGTTTTGCTACTGCTGAAGAGTTCTGCTGACCTTCATTATCTTGATCATTCGGAGGAGGAACAAATGGGAAATAACTATCTGGTTCAACAGCTCTTCCAGTCCCAGTACTTGCGCTAGGACTACTTCTGACCTCCCCTCCACCTTGCTGATATTCTACATATTGACCCGTAACAGGTGGGAAGTATCCACTGTCTTGTTGGAACCTCTGCTGGGGATGTGTGACATGCACGGGGGCACCAACTGCAGGATTCAAGTACGGATTGATCGATGATCCTCCACCAGGCGCTCCGCCACCAGGACGTCCCCAGAAGGGACCGGGAGACATGGCAACACCAGGCGAGAAAGGCGTATAAGGAGTCATAACGTGTGCATGAGCGTGAGTGAGATACGGAGGAAGTTGTTGCATAGTTAATGGATGCTGCGTTACCGCTTGTTGTTGAGGATAGAATTGTGATGGAGGATAACCTTGGCCATCACCTTCAACTTCAGTCTGACTATCTCCACCTCCACCTGAACCATCATTATCTGTACCATCACCTTCTCTGCTCTTGCCCAGGTTTTCACTACCTCTCCTTCTACTCAGCCCAGGTGCGCCCTCTCTAAGAATACTCAGATCAATCTGATGTGAAGGTCCCATTCCTCCCGGAGAAGGTTGAGGCAAAAAGGTGAAGCTTGGCATACTAGGGGTAATAGGTGGCAAACCATGAGGAGTCATTCCGACAGGTATACCAGGCGGATGATGAGGAGGACCTGTCATAGAGGGATGGTATAAAGGTGACATATAGGGTGATATTGGAATATGGTGGTATGGTGATAGTGTATGCGGCGGGGGAATTGGGAATCCTGACATCGGCTGCGGCGGAGGTAGTGATATCGGTCCCGGATGTGCAGGATGCTGGTGATGTTGATGTTGGTGATGGTAGCTTTGAGATGACGATTGCGTGGTTGACGATGATGGTGCAGCATTGATTGACTGTAGGGGAAAGCTGCGAGTACGTTCAGTCATCTGTGAGGTTACTGGAGGTGAGCCAGCACGGACAGGTGCAGAACTTGTCCTCACAGGAGAGTGCGATCGGGCAGGTGAAGTCGAAGGTCTGATATCTTGAGCTTGAAGATGTGCAGTCCGACTTGTGGGCGACGTCGGTCTTGAAAGCATTTGTGATTGACCACTGATTGCAGTCGATATAGTACCATTCTGTAACCTAGACCCCATGCCTAAAATCTGGCTTCCACCCTTATTAACATCCTCCGCCGCATTCCTCTGGGTCTCATCAGATCTAAACCTTCCAACCAGAGTAGGCTCTAACGCTGTATCGTCTGAATTGAAGCCTGTGCCACCCCGACCAGCTGACGTCCCTCCTGAAGTAAGATTAAACTCGAACGGTGACATATCATCATCTAACACTCCCTGGAACGTCCCGATACCAGTTCCGAACCTGGAACCGGAACCCAAACCTGAGGTAGAGTAATGCTGGGTAGAAGGTCTTGTTAGCGATTGAGGTGGAAGATCTAAATCCATCACAGGACTTGGAGCGCCGAAGGGGAAGGTCGATATTGACGAGGAAGCTCTATGAGGTGAACGTGCGTTTGCTAGACGGGACTGAGGGGGAGGCTGATCATCTGACAAAGGAGATGTGAACCTAAATGTCTGAGAACTTGACCCTAACGAGTCTGAATTAAATCTATATGAGGCAGGATCTGTCGAACGGCCTGAAGGGTTACCCCCAAGGCCACCTAAAGGAAGCGTAGGTTGTGAATGATACTGTTCATGTTGATTGAGAAGCAACTGCTGTGAATAAGATGACCCAGACAGCGATGCGGGGTGGACAGAGGGATGAGAGTGGTGTAAAGTATGTAGATGCTGTAGGTGAAGATGCGGGCTCGCGGTTGCATTTAGACCACTAAGAGATCCGTGAGGGAGAGGGGACTGAGGGGTAGATAATGATAAGGGCGATGGAATCGCGTTTGTTGAGGACAGGGAAGAAGCAGGATTTGACGAAAATAGTGACTGAGTTGACGACGCAAATTTGTCGAAGTGCACTTTTAGTGGACGGCCACTGAATTCATACCTTATCAGACCAGATATGTCAGTTAGACCAAGAGATGAGTACAGGTGATTATTTACCCATTGAACATTACTCTGGCACGCTCTGCATCAGCCTCTGTAGCAAAACTCACCATGCCAAATCCTCGGGAACGACCGTCTGGTCCCAACGCGACGTCTGCCCGAAGTATAGTACCGCCCGACAATCGGAATAAGTCTTTTAGATCCTGCCATTGGATGTGGAACGGGAGCTGAATTTACATAATGAGTGGTGTAGAAAGGCGCATACAATCAGTATATCGATGAGATGAAGTGAGAAAAACTCACGTTTCCGACAAAAAGACTTCTTCCAGCCAGCGACGCGTCATCATCCATGATTGTTGGAGTTATAAAGGGTGATGGAGCAGCAGTGCTACTAGTCAAGCGAGGGAATGCGGTGGCTTGTGGCTGGTTGTAGGCAGAAGCAGACTCATCTTGGGCAGGTGCAGCACCCATACGATCCGGTCTAACTTCCAGTGCTCTTGTCATCCACTCATAGCCATTGAACATATCGACAGCTCTTCCAGCATCTTCGGCTGTCGCTAGAAGAACAGTACCGTAGCCTCGTGAACGATTGTCGGGACCCAATGATACATCTGCCCGCAGCACTGTGCCCGCTCTGCGAAACAAATCTTTAAGATCTTGCCAGCGTACCCGATAGGGTAGCTCATTGAATTAACATAAATTATAAGTGCTGAATGAAAGAGGGAGGGAAATCGAAAGCGCTTACATTGCCTACAAACAGTTGAGTCCGAGTATCTCTGGGAGGATTGGTCGGTGGTCTACTGGACGACGTAGCCATCTGGATAACAGCCTCGATATCATCATTACTGAGAACACCTTGATATCCAGCGGGGCTGTTTGAGCCAACAGAGGTCGCTCGTGTGTTGACTGATAGACCAGTTCCTGTACTCGGACGAGACAATGGATTAGAAGGAGCTCCGAAAGACGTCCTCCGCGATGTTGATTCCTTTCAACGAATACACACAAACATTCTTAGAACAAGCTAACCAGGCCATGCGAAAAGAACACAACTCACCGAGGGTGGAAGAGGTATAGCAGACATGCTGCAAATCAAAAAAGCTCTCGGTCAGGACCGAGAGTAGAGTGTGAACGACGGATTATTCGAGGACTGATTTCAATTTTGATTTGGTGAGAAATATGTGCGCGTGTCGAACGTAAAAAGAGAGTTGCTGTCGAAAGATAGATGACGAAGAAAGCAAATCGGAAGGGGGAGAATTTCGCAGAAACGGATTTGGTCGGTGCTGTTCGTGGGAGGTAGTCCGTGCGTGGGGTTTAGGACGTGATGGCGGACGATGAGGATAGGGTTGCTGGCGTCGTGGAAGGGTCTTCTGTCGCCGTTGTCCCCAGCGTTGCCGACTCCAGCTGCCGCTCCACTCTTGCTGCCCAAATTGTATCTCGGCTGTTCCCGACAAAATATATTCACCGCCAGTGACGTCACCGTTGCTATCACCGTGACAACTCGCACGCCGGTCACACGGATTTCGAGCCTTCAAATTTTAAAGTCCAAGCTTCAACATACTGTAAGCTTCAATATTAATCACTATCCGACATTGAATATTAAATACTCAATACTCAATATTCATATAGATTGCCAGCAGCGAGTGACCTCGCCCAATTTTATGAAGTTAAATCTAGGCTACAGTACTTATATAATTTTATTTAAGTGAAAGGCGTTTATGTGAAAATCGGGGATATAGGTTCTAGACATAATACTTCCTTCTCACAGGGGTAGTGCACAGATAATTGACGAGCCCTTGCAGGGGTCAAGCTTCAAGCTTAACCTTGAGGCTGTTGTCAATTTCATGCGATAAAGATTCAAACGTTTAAATTGATGGATAAGCAAGCCAATTATAACGAATGAATCATTAGATGCATTATGATTCCTCCCACGTATACCGCTAGATTTTGTAAAACGTTTGAATTCTACGTGAACTCTACCTGCCTTCTAAGGAAGTACTTACTTCCTGATTGGGACTCACAACTTATAAGACTGCAAGCTTCACTTTTCGACGGAAAAGCGACTTATTCTCTCCCCACCATATTCTACTCAAATTCAACCTCTTTGTTTGCAAAATATCCAAGGGAAATAGCTGTAAGTACTGTGACATTGTCCGAGCACGAATCAGCGGATTATAGTCTATCATCCATCATTTTCTCGGCATACTTTCTCCAAAACGAGCCGAGGCGACGTGAACACGCGAGGTTGCTACTCATTATATCTGACCACAACCTGTGCGAAATGAAATTCTCCCTACCTCTCATGAGGCTGAGGCTATTCGCGACTCACCGCATCTCTGTTCACTTCTTTAACAGTTGACCGCAGCAGAACCATCGAAATTATCAGCTTGAAAATACAGCAAATTCTTACAACAATGCCAAGTAAGTAATGGAAGCAATCCTCGTGCTGGTCGACGCCAGGAACATCTATCATGCACGCGTTTCTAAACGCTCATTGAACGTAGACGCTCCCACCTCGCTTGCACACCTTTGGCTTATACTCTCCTCTGTGTTTCGTCACTCTTCCTGTTTGCAAGAGCCCACGACCAATTACGAACGACGCTATACGATTCAGTTAACTCTTCCTTCTACGAAACAACGCTTGAACGTAACGCGATATCTACGAAATTAACGTCTTTGTCAATTACTACCCTCGCGTGAGGACGACAGTGAATGAAACATGGGTCGAGGAGGTAAGCAATCTCTGTCGACTTGGCTCTTTTCAGACGTCTAACATCTATATACACTTCAACCAGGTACAGCGCCCGCTGCGGAGACAGCAACGTATCCGCCCAATGACCTAACTGACTTACCGACTGGAGCACCCGGTCAAGCACCCGCCAGCCAGGAAGGTGGAAAGATTGATTCTAAGCGAAAGCAAACGCTGTTGAGTTTGTTAGAGGCTTTGCATGAGTTGAGCAAAGAAGAAGATGGTTTTGGTGCTGGTCCGTCACCTCAGTTTGAATTTCATACTTGACTTGCTAATTACTTCAATTATACAGCTCCTACGCAACAGGCAAGCTTTGAAGATGATCGGGATGTCCGTGAGTTAAAGTTGCCTATTTCAAATCTGGTGAACTGTTGCTCATAGTCTACGTTCAGCGACTGTCGATGAACATCTGCAGAAAGTAGGAGCAGAGGCGTTCAACAGATTTGAGAGGTACGCACTGCATGCCTATCTTATGCCAATAAACTGATCTCCGCTTGCAGACGAATCACGAACCTAGACAGGGAGCTCCGGAACTTTGCCAATGCTGCCCGTCAACTGGGTTCCTCCGTCGGAATTCTCTCCTCATCTTTTCACCTCCGAGAGCGTCTTGCGCAAATCCTATTCTTATTCAGAGAAAACGCAGCTGACCTCTTTCCCCGTAAAATCAGTCACCAATCTAGAGACTCGATTGTCAACCCAAACACGCATTTCAAGAGAACCAAGGACTCCAGAGCGGCGGGATTGATCGTGAACCCTACGGTAGTGAGCAACATCGAGGCGGAAGATATCCCAAATCAGCTGAAGTGGTTTGCAGCGGATGTTCGCACGTTTTTGGACTGTTTGAATGAGTTTCCGGAGTTCACAGATGAAGGTGTAAATTCCTCTATCTTGTCGTTAGAGGGAGATTTGAGGGTACGTTTATCCCTGTTACCTCTCAATACTGTTGCTCATATTATTATGGGCGTAGTACTGGGCATCATGTCTAAAAGCTTATGATGGTTAGTTCCATTCAATGCGTTTTTCGGAGCCACTTTGACTTGTTTGGATCAGGTCAATTCAAATATGCTGCAATCCAACGCTACCTTCACGACCTGACCTCCGAGATGGGCGAACACCTGGACAGTATAACGTCCTCTCTGTCTATCTTCATCGAGATCGGTCCGTCTTCTCATCTTGCTGACTTTTCTGTTCCTCCTTGAATAACCTGTAGCCCTCTCTCCTCCCAGGTGTCCCAACTATCCGCTTTGCTCAAAAGCACGCTGCAGCTAATCTTCTCAACTTGTCAACAGTGGCAACATTCTTCTCAGCTGTTACTGCGACAACTATGCAATTTTCCTTCGATCAGACTGGAACTCCTTTAGCTGATTCTGTAAACGGATTTTGGTTTACCAGTCTAGTTTTCAGTATTGGAGCTGCGGTTAACAGTCTGTTGGGTTTAACTTGGAAACAAGCGATGTAGTAAGTTTGTTGCTCAGTCGGTTAATTTAATTCATTAGCTAGTACTAAAAATACCTCCTCAAGCCGTTCCCCGGGTCATCGAGTCCCCTGGTGGGTTCTCATTTGGATCAAGAGGTCCCCTCTCGTTTTCCTTGTGCTGTCTGTGGCATGTTTCTCCATGGGTCTCGTTTTGTTTGCCTATTCATCTGGTCAAGTGAGTAATAAACTGTCGTATCGATTCTGTCATGCATTGTCAATTGACATCTCCGTTTTAACAGAGTCGTGTAGTCTCAACTATAACCACCGTCTTCTCTGCTTGTTCTTGCTTCGGTTTAGCAGCAGTCTCGACGTGGTTTGCATCAGAACGGATTATCTTCAATCGACACAAAGGCAAAAAGTGGCTCGCAGACGTTCTATCAGAGACGAAAGTGAAGATCTACGGTATACCAGGTATAGCTTGGTTCTTCACCCAGCCCCGTGCTGCCATTCGTAAAGTCGTGTTCTGGGGTAGAAGGAAGACGGAGGATGTTGGTGAATGGGTGACAGAGAAAGCGAAGGACGTCGAAGTAGTAGTATATAAGGTCAGGAGACAGATGACCAGTGTTGGAGTAGGTGCTGAAGAGAACGGTGTCGACGAGAACGACAACGTGGAAGCTGGTCTCAGATCACCGGAATTGTGCGCTAGTCCTGAACCTCTATCTCCTACTCTTGCAGAAAGATTGGCGGGCCTTGGTCATGGACATCGACCTTCGGATGCAGGAACTCTTCTACCCATTTCGGAGGTTGCAAGTTTCACTAGACGTGGTTCCGTTGATTATGACAACTATGAAAAGGCTGCGACTTCAAGCGACGTCGCTTCTATCAGACCCTCATCGGCGGCTGCTCAAGGTTCTGCATCCGCGCCTCCTTCCACTGCCCAAACTCGTTTCGCGAATGCCGTTAGGTCTGTGATGATGTTACGTTCTGCATCTGCATCTGCAACTACTCCGTTTGGTATTGGTTCACCTAAACGTCAAAGAACGCTATCTTCGGAAAGAACAAACGGATTGAATAGAAACGTCGAACCCATTGGATTGATGAGTCGATCGAGAGTCGCTGCGTTGGTCCCGAAATTAAGGGCTATGGTACCTGCACAAGATCTAGCTGCTCATACTGCCCTTGTGAGACATCTACAATTCTCTCCCAATGGAAAGTTCTTAGCTACTTCAAGGTCAGTAGTGTTCATTCTATCTCCAAACTACGAATCAGCTCAACTTTATCTGTGTAATGCAGTTGGGATCGAACATCGGTCGTTTTCCGAGTCGGTGTAAGTTCAATCTACCCTTCAACTTTTCAATCTGAATCGACTCATAATCGTCAACTGTTAGGATCCTTTCACTTCTCATCGTATTCTGGCTCATCCTTCAGGTTTCGTCGGTCAAGTTGCATGGTAAGTCACTTCCATAAACCCCTCCACTCACCTCGTTGTTAATATCCACCTTGAAGGTCTCCAAACGGGACTACCCTTCTTACTAAATTGAATCGTGGCGTGAAATTATGGACTGAAGTACGTCATGAATAGGAACTGCTCATGGCGAGAATCAACCTGATCTTACATTGGGTTTCATAGGAAGGAGTGTGTAAGAAGACGATTGATCGGAAGAAAGGTGTTCAAAGCGTTGCTTGGTTGCCTGGTGGTGATGGTGAGGATGTTCTATTATTTGCAGGTGTCCAGATTTCTGACACTTACTTCTGTGTGGTTAAGCATTCCTTTCCGTTGAAAGTAGTGATGTAACGAAATTGGTACGATTCCAATTCTTCCCTTTCAATATCTGTTTCAAACATTCAACATGCTCATCCCATATTATCATCAGGACTTAAGCGGCAAGGTTAGTTTCCTGATCCTCTTGAGCAAGTGAACATCTGCTAACGTACTCTCAGATCTTAGACACCTATCACTTCGACCGGATGATTGTACATGACGTTGCGGTTACTCAAGATTCTCAGCGAATGCTTTGCGTTGGAACTCTCACTGCTTCTGCTGATGGCTTACATCCTAGCAAGTGTCGGGCTGAGAAACAGATCATCGGTAAGTGCAGTACCTTCATCTCTACAAGCACACATAAAGAGTGACACACGTTTTAATGTTAGCCTATAACTTGGATAAAAAAGAGATTGAATTGTTAGTCTACTCCTCCCTGTTAACGAGAGTATGAAAACTAACCCTCTTTACAGCCGCGTACCGGTTTTGCACGACGTTCGAGATATCACACTTGCACGGAATGACCATGTTGCTTTAGTCAGTTATGAGAACAAGGTTGGTCCAGGAATTTCCATTTCAATACGTATCATCGCCCCTCCTAAGTCGTGTTTGTCTGTGTTAGGCTCCCCCGCAGCTATGGAAACTCGATGTTGTAAAGGACGCCGCTCGACTCTCGCTACGCCATACATACATGCCCAAAACCCCGGTTGATTTCGCAGGTCCAAGTTATTTCGGAGGCAGGAGCGACCAACTTATTCTATGTGCTGGAAAGAGTAAGTTTTTTTTTTCTTTCACAAAATATCTCGAGCAATCTAGTTAACAAGTCTTACCATAGCTGGAGACATACATATCTGGGATCGTGAATCCGCGGCTTTACTACATCATGTCCGGTCACAAGCACTCGGTGGAGATTTAACCTGCGTTGCTTGGAATCATGCTAGCGATTCATTCATGTTTGCAACTGGAAGTCACGATGGCGCTGTACGAATATGGACCGCACCTCCTGCGAGTGAACCTTTCCCTACGGTTACCCCTGCCCCTAGTCGAGCAACAACGAACGCTGCAAACACGCCAAGGACGTCTTCACCTTCACCTTTTGATGTAGATTTCCGAACGGATAGTCCTTCGACGCATTTTGGGAATGATTCACAAGATCAATTCACCGAATCGAATTGTACATGAACATTGATACCCCCCTCAGGAATGACCAAAACGGACATATGAACGAAAACCCAACTTACACAAAACTCATGATGCATGCGTAACGGATTTTTGTCTTTTTTTCTTGGAACAAAAAAGGGTTTCTTTATCTTCACCTTGCAATGTATTGATAGTACTTATGCTTTGTTTTAGATCTATCTGTTTCCAGCCTAGAGCTGTTCAGATGGTTTTGTCTGATCTATCGTGTACTTTAGCTATATAATTACGGCGCATATTCATACAACAAATGCCTGTTAACGTCTTGTAACGAATCGTTAAGAAAGAGATACAAATACAATGGCTTTGGATACCTGTCGATCATTAAACATTGTGGGTGTGCACCAGACAATGATTATCATCGAATTAATCGTCGTCCATCTCCTCGTCAGAGTCTAAAGGAAGAGCCCATGGAAATTTCTGAAACCAGTAATCAATGATACGATTCGAAAGTCGAAAACAATAGTCGTAATCATCATGAGAGAGTTCTCTTCGCAGTTTCTCCTGGAGTCTCACCATGCATGGGAGAACTTTGGTCATCTACGACGTATAGTCGGTAAGTATGGGTGTATGTGTAAGGAGAGAAATCACTTTAAGGAGAAACGTACTGACCCTAAAATATCGCCATGGCATGTCAAGATCAAATGGACCTACCAGCGACATTAGGCTTTGTTGGAATTGGGCAATGGTAGCTCGGTACGAGTTAATACCATGAAGACCTCTCACGAGAGCTTCACAATCCTGAGAAGAAAATGAAGTGTCAACCATTATCAAGTATTCGAAGACGGAGGAAAAGAAAGAGTAATACCTCTCGATAGTCTTCTTCTACGCTATTATCCTGATTCTGCCTAATCAGTGTGATCATTCTGTCTACGATCTTACAGTGCAACTGAAGCACCAGAACTATTTGCGTTCGAATTATTAGTAGGGTAATAAGTGTTGTGTTGGTATAAAACATACCACTGATGAATGAGCTCAGAGTTTCAGCCATTGCCCGTCCGAATGATTCGTTCAGGGTTCGAGGCATGATGCGGTCGTAGGCGGCATATAACGGTCGCACAAAGTCAGAGCTGAGGGTCCCAATAACATCATTATCTGCTGTTATCTTTGCCGGTAGAGATTTATAACGGTCCAAAAATCGACGTTCAGCTTCGAATAGTACGAAGTATGCATCTAGCAATGTTAAAGAGGGTTTGGGTCCGGCAGGCTGGTGAGAATCCATGAACCTGACCAGTTCACCAGGTTCGTCGCGTAACAAAGACAATCTTGCTTCTCTCAGTTCCAAAAGCCTTGTCATACACCCAAAGATAATGCTGTAGATTATAATTAGAACGCCACTTGAGATTGAAAGGCAGCTTGTGGCGAGACTTACTTACTATCATTGCAATCATGCAAAAATCCAAATGATTCATGGAGGACCTTTATAGTTACCTCCCGTATTTGATAGGATATGAGGAGAAGTGAAATCAGGGGATTCGAGCTCATCTTGAAGCACTTCTCGGGATTGTATTGGAAGACTTCACTATCATGGTCGTATGCATCGTCGTCTTCTCTAGCCTTTGGTTGCATCAAAATACAATAGACATATTTGCTGCATATTCCGCCTATTATTTGAGTCCAAATCTCGGTTGGAAGGGCGATCATGGTGTAAGTTTGCTGAATGCTAGCTTCATGGTGGGGTGCAACAGAGAGGCGGCATAATGGGCGCTTCCAATTAGCTGGTTCTGTTCTATGGGCGCTTAGGATACTACCTTCCCTTGCTTTCCTCCACGTCGGCGATAATTATGGCCTCAGATACTTCGAATTCTCCTCTAGTTTCTAAAGTTTTAAGTCACTCAAGAAACGGGTCTCGTCAGTCGTTTGACAGCGACAGAGTACAGTCACCCCCACCAAACGGTGTAAACGGAACAACAAATGGTTCAAGTCACGATGACCTCGAAGGGTTGGATCCCCTTCAAAGGTTGCAGAAGGAACTTGAACGTACGAAAGAGGAGAAGGAGACTCTGGCGACACAATACAGAAACCTGCTATCTAAGCTTACAACGATGAGAACAACCTTGGGGAATAAACTGAAACAGGACGCCGTACGTTTGCACATACCACATGTACTATGCTACAGTCTTTCCGACTTTTATGTTGCATAGGAAGAACTCGACCGACAGGAGCAAGTTGTGCAGCAGCTGACTGCTCAGAATGAAGACCTTGTAAACACCATTGAAACTCTGAAATCCGAAGTGATAGCTTCAAATGAAGAAGCTGAGCGTGCATCGAAGGAACTTGAGGCTATGCGAAGTCGTGTCTTTCAGGAAAGCGCACAGGAAGCTTACATGAAGGAAAGAGAGGTCAGAGAACTGCAAGGGGAGCTAGAACAATGCCGAATAGAGCGGGATGAACTAGAGCAGAACTTCATGCAATCTCAATTAGCTGCGGACGAGGCCAAAGCAGCGTTAGAGAGCGCGAGGAGGGATTTGGAGATTGAACGGGAAGCCAGAGAGAGGGAAGAGGCAGAACTTGCAGTCGAGAGGGAGAAGTCTGCGAATTTGCAGTCGGTATTGGAAGATTTCCAGGCTGGTAAGAATCTTTATATGTGGGGAATGCTTCTTAATTTATGACTAAAGAATAATTTCAACAGCGAAAGATCACGAATTAAAACAAGCGGTCAAAGACTACGAAACGCAACTACTGCAAACTACTCAATCGCTGGCTGAATACAAACATCGCGCACTAAATGCCGAGGTAGGATTGGTCAGATATATCTCACCATCTATTCAAACCTGATTTCTTTCAGCTCCAACTTGAAGAGACTACGACAGACTCATCCAGAACCCACGAGCTTGAGAAAGAGGTCAAGGAGAAGAACTTACTTATTGGTAAATTACGACATGAAGGTATGCTACGTTCTTGATCTCTTCCTGCATTTCATTTTAATCCGCTGGGCTATAGCTGTGATAATGAATGAACATTTAATGGAAGCATTACGTCGCCTACGGCGTTCGTCCACTGATACAAACGTGGATCGAAGACTCGTCACAAACGTGTTGCTGTCTTTCCTCACAACACCTCGAGCAGATTCAAAACGCTTCGAAATGCTTTCCCTTTTAGCAACTATCTTGCAATGGTCTGACGATGAAAGAGAAAAAGCTGGGCTGCAACGAACATCTATTTCCCCAAGCCAATCCAAGACTCCTTCAATATGGACTCGAGCCTTATCACCTAGTTCAAGCCGATCGAGCGCACCAGAGGTTGAAAAAACAGATGAAACGGAGGTGAGCAGACTACAACTCGAGTTTAAATAAATGGCTGACATGAGTCTCGGAATTTAGTCTTTCTCTCGTCTATGGGTAGAATTTCTTCTAACAGAAGCAGCGTCGGGAGAAGGAGCCACACCACCAAAATCACCATCAAGAACAAATAACTCCTTACCTGGAACACCTACTCGGCCTTCGTATTCACCAACTGGCCATCTTTCACCAAATGCTCTTAAAGGTGGCCAACGCCTTCCAAGCTTTACAGCCGCCGCTATGGCCAGTTCTCCCAATCTACATATACATGCTCCTCCACCGCCACCACTACCCATGTCGAAGAAAGGGAAAGAGAAAGCCGTGGATCTGACTCAGTCGCCTTGAATTGTTCAAGTCTGACAGGAATTCCATCCGAATCGTATTTTCTTTGGATTAGTATTATCAGTATTCACTTCTTTTCCTTTCAACATCGACACTTTCGTACTTTTCACATTATCCGTTTAATTCCCCGTTTTCACTCTATTTATTTATTTCTTCCAATTCGTTTTCTGTCCACACCCATTGTTTCATTTTTTGTGCATTTTGTTGATCTCCTTGGTTTTGTGGTTTCTTTGCATACGCACCTTGCATCCTGTGTATCATACCCCTGCCTGAGTAGTTGCCCTCATTTTCTATGATGATTCCTGGGATCGATTCGGAATTATGAATCAACAATGCCAATATGCAGCACCTTCAACGCTCAGGCTTCTCCTATCTCATGCATTGACTAGTCAAGTCAGATCATGATCAGTATACACTGTGTAACTTTCACCAGATTTATAGTGGAAAACATATAGAAAAATAGTTTTTGTTCTTCAATGTTTTCCACATGTTTTCCTTTATTACATTATTGTATTGTCTTCACTATTGAAGAAAACATGTGGATAACACAAAGAAACAATGTATATTCTTTCTACGTGTTTTCCTATGGATTTCAGATGAAAGTTACACAGTGGTAGTAGCAGGGCAATATTTCAGAAACAAGAAATTCATACCCGATCATTTGATGCGGCCTTGGCAGGCGGACGGCGGGATGATCTGGGGGGATCCCGACGCTCGCTGATGCGAGCCTCGTACAGTACACGTGTCTAGTTCATATAGAATAAAAGCCGTAAACCTATCATTCTCAATCCTCTCTCCCCTTCCACCCCAATCAAACACGTAGAGACGTTGTACATACTCAGAAGGTAAGTTTTTATTTTCTATGAAAGACATTCTGACAGACTATCAACATTGCACAGATGTCTTCACTTGCTCGCGAGCTCTCTGAACTATCTGTATCTGCGCCCCGTCAAGAATTTAATATGAGCTTCCAGTCCTGGTATATGTTGTGACATACACACATATATTCATTTCCTGTTCATGAGCTTGACTCCTTCAATCATTACTACGGAGTTGTTCTGGCCAACCTCTCGGAAACTGAACTGCACGAGTCTTTTGCGGTGAACAATGCATGAAGATGCCGATTGAAAGGTGGAGACGTAGGAGGCAGTTCTGAAAAAAAAAGCTGTTGTTGTAGCCTGAGTAGTGAAACCATCAGTGGCCGGGAAGGTTGGGACTGGCTATGGCTTTACTTACACAACCTAAAAAAACCTTCATCTCTTCGGATCCGATACCTCTGATATGTGTGAAAGTAAAATACCTTCAACTTATATGTGAAAACTCCGTCAAATGTTTGAACCTACATCGGTTAACAAGAAAGACGGAAATATTTTGTATCATCAAGTTCAAATCGTAGCACAGGTTCAGTACACGATTCCTTGCTCCTAACAGATACGCATACCGGGTCATTAGACGTTCAGTTATATTTAGCGACGGTGGATGATTACTATCTCTGCTCCAAATGAACAGACTATATTGAAGATGTGGAGATCCAAGACTTCAGGCAGTGTGCGAACAATGAACTTCTGTTCACTGTGCCCAAAGCTTGAGATAACCACGTCGACGCCTAAACATCATAATTTCCCTTTCGACGTGGATGTCGAAAACGCAAAAGGTGTTTTCCGTGACACCGAGGCATCGAGGTTTGAGCAATATTGGATATGTGGGGTAGAAATTCCTCGCTTGTGATATATTCATCGCCTATAGGATCATTTATGTCTCTAGCTCGGCCAACGACGATGCAAATCTGCTCAAGTGTTTGAAACCTCTTCGAGCCTAAAACACGGTCCAAGGATTTCCAATCGATGGTAGAGAGTGATTGAACGCTCCCGAGTGGTATCCTGAGATGAACGGAATGGAATTTGGGGGATCGAATGGTACGGAGAAGTTGTGCGAATAATGAAACGAAAGGAATGAAGCCATCCTCCTGTTCACTAATCATCCTCAGTGTCTTTAATCGTCGATTCTTCGACAGATCTAGTGAACCTAAATCACATTGACAAATATTAGCGACCTGCCACTAACAAAAGGAAGGTGACATCATGAACACACCAAGATTATCCAAATATTCATATGTGACCTCGGGAATGAGCTCGAAAATTTCCAGCCTTTTGCAAGCTTGAATGAAGGCTCGAGAAGAGTCCACACAATGGTCGGATAACCAATATTCATCGATTTCGAGCCATTCCACAGTCTTCACGAAAGGTTGAAAGAGATCAATGAGAAATGGTAGACTCGTACGCCGTCGACCATATGAATATAGGCCTATGTACGTTATATAGGGTTTGCGGACAACAGGGGCTCGGAGGCGAGAGACTTGCGTTGGAACGTCAATGACTGGAAAGTCCACCCTTTCTAGTCGAAGCCAATTGAGTTGACGAAAGGCACATATCACTCTACGACATTGCGACGCAGATGCAAATGTGACACCAATCAAACTCAACTCCTCCACCGAACGTGCCAACGACAATGTAGGAATGAATTGAGGATGAGCATTATTGAAATCGAAATCCCTGATTGCTACCTCGTGGAGCTGTGGCATGACAGAGCTAATCCGAATTGGAACGGATGAAGCCCAGTAAGGATTGTTGTCTTCAGAGGTTATGATTGATACTGTGTTGGCAGGATTATGTGGTGGAGGGAAACGAGACAGAAAACGAGAAACCGACGACGAGTCGTAGAAATTGACTACACTGTTGAGATGGTAGAGGCTGCGATATCTCCATGATCGACATGTCGAAGCACAGGCCTGCAGTGTCCGGTGTCGCTCTTTACTGGATGGAATGTATTTGAGTGATTCATAGGCGACGAGGTCAATGATACTTTCCCAAATCTCGATTGGGAGAGTGACTGGATCCCGTTGAGGTATCTCTAAATCTGCAGCAGCGATTGTGCTGCTTTACAAGTTGACATGATCAGTAGTGCGATCTCGCAGCCGATTCCAAATGGTGAGCTCACTTAATACAGGTACTGTCTAAATTGCAAGTTGTATCTGAATCCATGCTTCCCAAGTGACTTTGTAACAGGCAGTTGCTCTGAAAAGCACACCGCCCAAAATTCGGCTCTCCGGGGCTGATCGCTGGAAGCCCCCCTTGGACTGTTGAAGTTGAACAGGTTACAGTAAGTAGAGGTAAAGACTAAAAGTTGTCTTGTCTTTTTTCTGCGTACCTATGACACAGTTTCAATGCCGAAAATAGGAAGCACGCATGGCGATAATAGAAAGGATCAAATCATGCTGTGTAAGGCTAACTTTGAAATACCCAATGGGATCATTTCTGTACAGTACAATGACTCTGAATGATACTCACGCGCAGAGCCGATCATGATTTCTTCATGGTGATGAAACAAAGCGTTTTCCCGTTGCATGGCTGTCCAATGTCCATCATTTAGTTACTTATTCGAGAAGATCTCGTCCGTTGCTTCGAGGTTCCGAAGGCAATAAGGCGAGTCGAAGTAACATTTGTTTATTAGGTCTTGCAACAAGCTCCCACAGTGTGGGTATCTGTAGAGCCTTCCGCTGGGCTGCGAAGGAATGAAGCGAATTAGTTTAATAGAATATCGTTGTAGTCACTTCAGAGCTTACAGATTCTCAGGTTGATGCAATGTATATTGGACCTGAGATCACATTTTCCGACTTTCATGAACTCCGGAAGATCACAGCGATTGATACATTTCTTCGCGCTCTTTTTCTCTATGAGCTTCCCAAATCCTGTCTGCAATGATAGTAAGTAAGTGGGAAGCAAATCTCAAAAACGGTCGTCATGCCTAGACATCTCTGAGGGATATGTAAAAGGATAATTTTGGGGTGCTTTGTTTGAGAGTCGCAGAGATGATTTTAATGCTTAGTACGAAGATGTTGGAGAGTCGTACAAAATTGTCCTTGGTGAATGAATAACAAGGAGGAGGAGACTTGTGACTGGATGTCGCGGTGATGATGACAATTTCGCTGCAAAAGAATTCAGCCTTGAACGACGCGCCCAGCAAAATCAAAATGGTCAAATTCATGGTCAACTTTTGTCACGGTGAATACACTTTGAAGATAGTTGTCGACTATCAACGAACCTGGTGAGTTTACTTCGATGATTGCTCAACGCTTCAACTGTCTTGAATTCTTGTTATTTTAGATGCAGCGAGGCTCTACACACGTAGTGCATTGCCTCCAATAAACGCCGCTCGGATATTTACAAAAATTGCACCCAAACAGCGTTCTATCTACTGATCTCTTCCGTGAACTTGAACCTCGAAGACAAAGATAACCTATGATTCTTGAAAATACTTCAGGTAAGTGCATGATGTCATGTATATCCTGAGATATCGAGCTGAAATGTGGCACAGATCCTTTTTCAGATGAAAATAGACCTCCTTCGGAGGTTCTTCCTAAGTACAATATGCATTTCTCTGCATATGATGTTGAAATACTGATGTGTAACAACACCCAATTCTAGCTATACTTTAGTAGAAACCAGAAGCCCGACAACTCTAACCTCTGGGCCTCGTGCAATTCTGAGAGCTGGCGGAGGATCACGACCTCCCGAGTAAGTCTCCTTCGTGGTATTCTATGACATATCATCAATCATAACTAACAGCACAATCCACAGATACGTTCCAGCAAGACCAACAGTGCCGTTGATATATACCTTCACGATGTGGCATGCCGAAAGCGTTCTCTTGATCCCTCCTCGTTCATGTCCCGATCGAACTCCCATATACAACATACGTGTTAAGCTAAATCTAAATCCCTTCACCCCGCTATCGTATGTTACCACAATACGAAGGGGGGCGACTGAGGATGGAAGCATTGTTGGCGAGTTTGAGTGAGTAAGTCCTGTTGATCTATGGTTGTAACATCATCGCTGATTCCTTGGTTCCCTTCCGATTTGCAGGATTGGCGTGTCTCATCCAAGAGCAATCGTTACCTTTGGAAACTATTCTACTCGAATGTCTAGTATTCTTACAAAACGTTCCAATGAAGAGGTAGGTTTCTTTGCCCCAGAAATCTTCCTGGACCACTGGGTTGATGATGTCTTCTTTGCAGCGAGTGTGGCGATGGAAACATACTAACATTGATCTCAGATGGGATTGTAAAAGCGTTTTAGACGATGGATCGTCCATGTGCGTTGTACGTGACTAGTTTAATATCTGCGGCGATTTCTCCCTTAATGTCTTGATTACCAGTGTTATGATTCTAGGAAGCATCAAGTAGCCTCGTTCGTGCCTCCCCCACCTAACGCTTCTCCTCCACTTCCCGAAGCCACTTTGACAGTTTTTCCTGATGGTCACGATATGTTCGATGATATACTCATTTCTGCACTTGTCATTGAGAGAAAGCTTACCTCTTAAGCTGTACTGGTGTACATATCCATTCAAGTTTTCTGTATAATTCCTTCTTTTTGTGGATCTCAAGGATGTATATTCATACCATTCACTGCTGGATGTCAGGATTAAAATATTATTTGAATACACACTCTGTCCTAGGATTGAAATTGGGAACACTTCACCGACGGCTCGTCATGTAAAAGATTGGAAGTTCAACCGAATTTAATAGTAAAAAGGGCAATAAATATTGAGACCCGTAGGTCTACCACTCCGGAAAAGCGTGTCATCCTTGTGCAGGGGCCATGCTAATCTTCTCTGTATCGTTCCAATTTTTTCGTATGTCACCCCGAAGGGGACATAATGTTGAGGGAGGGTGGTGGGGCTTCTGCCGAACTTTTGCATTTTGCTCGAGTGGCGGGTTTGGGCGTCTAGTTTTGTCCCACCAAGAGAGACGCCGTCATGGCCTCTATTCAGAACCTCCATCTTTGCGTACATTACTTGGTAAGTATAGGGATTTTCCGCCATTTTATGTGTTCATTTCATCTCTCATCATGTCTCAATTCTCATCTTTCTTGCTACTGAAAGCTCTCAATGCTCAAATTTACAACATACAGTCTGATTCTTGGACCCGCAACTGCGGGCCACATCCAACTCAGCAGCGACACCCATGCCGCTACAAAACATTATCTAACTATCTACCATACACTCTGACTGGTTTTTTTTTTGCAACCGTAACGCCCATACTGGGTTCATGAGATCTTCATCCTTCTATAGCTCGTACGTCCATTTTGAACTATCCCTGTGTGCGCGATTGCCTCCGACTTGGATTGCCTCGCGTTTTCATCACAGGAGTACCATTTGCTCACTCAGAGTCTTCGCGCTCCGCGAACCTCTAACGGTAAGTAATGCTAACATCCAGGAACACAATGATACAATAAGATGGACGATTTCTGCCGCATCCTCATTGTCTATTCTCGGGCCGTGGTCGACAACGTTCGTAAATCGCGAATATTCAATTTTGAATCGGTAAGCAGCCTCAAGGTTGCTACTGAAACGTGTTTACTTACCAGATCCCTATCGAGCTCTGTGGCGACAAATTTTTTCACAACGCATCACAATCGAGGTGCATATCCTCACATCTGCAGGTGATTATTTACCCAAAATAATCATTTGTTCCCCTGTTTTGTGCTTCATTACGGGTACATACTTTTCCAGTTTGACCAGTGAGCAGACCTCGTCGACTGCTCACATACCCTAAGACTGTTGATACACCAGGTGCGTAGATTTGTGGTTTGTCCATTTGTTATTATCTCCATACGCTTCCCCACTACGACTTCATCATCAAACTATCATTCTCGGATTCGGCGCATAGGTAAGTCACAACATAGAGGAGCGTGTTATTCCACTGCCAAAGACTAGAATCTCTTTGTCGGTTGAATGATATTCAACTTTACATGAGGTGAGTCTATCCTTCCGGTTTGCTAGACACACCTTAAACAGCCTAATGCTCCGTGTGTTTCCCTTCCCCTCGCTTCGTACGCCGGCTGTTGAGTGTTGATCTATGAACAATGAATCTCCAGGTAAGTGCAACTATGATTGCCTGAAAAAATGACCTCATTTTCAAAACCTGCACGTTGCAAGGCTGGGTCATGGAGGCAAGATACCTCATGGTCATGAGACGTAAGTCTCTACACTTCAGTTTCAACCACAATCAGACATCCCTCCGAACGGGAGTTGGCAAATGGACCCCAGATTGGAGTAACCTGGCCATCGCGTATGTACCTCACTCCATGAGGTACCTTCGTCCACACAAAAGTCTATGGTAAGCACTTTTCAACTTGTCAGACCTCGGGACCCCGTAGCCTATTCAACCATTCAAATTCCCTTCCGTGAATATCACCGATATGCCCACTCAACCCAACCCCCGCCCTCAGATCATAAATGTGAGTTGCCAAACTTCAGAAAGTACGGTATGTGCACTTGAATCAATTCTCGATGATGAATTGGTTGGGAGGAAACATTCATAATACGTGTGAAGGCCTCTTGGATTGAATAAGCTCTACATAATTTACAGGCAGCAGCAGTTGGGCACATATGTCCATTAGTGTACTAGCGAGTCCAAAGATCTTCTACCCAGTGCGAGCTCTGCGCTTGAATGATTAGATATCGTACACCACCCTTGCAAAATTTGCGAACAAGGTTTTCGGCGGCTGACCTCTATGGTCCTTCCTCGACGCTACATTGCAGGTAGACCTAATCAATGGAGCATCAGTGGGTAGACGTGATGCGTGACGATTCATCCAGAGGTAGGTTTTACCTTTTACATCTAGTGTCCTCTAGTTTTCGGGTAGAGCGCGAGCCCAACTTCGACACTTCGACCGATATAATAGATATTAACGGAGCGCAGAGAGATAGAATGGTGGATCAAGAATGAACGTAATGCCACTGCGGATTGACGATACGATTGTAGGAAGGCAATACAATCGCGAGACACAGCATGATTTCACCGTTGTAATGCCTTGCGTTGGATTCGCCAGATATCTATTGAACGAAGGACCTGCTGACCAGGATCTTGACGGCCAGAAGAAGAGTAGCAAATATAGAATTGCAACCTGATACACGGAGAGGTTGGGAGAGTTCAATTTTGTAAAGCGTTAGAGGGCGTATCCCGAAGTGGTGTAGAAGGGGTAGAAGGAATCAAGGAGTGCATGGTCTACCAAGGGTCACCTTCCTGTCGAATACGAGTGTCATCCCGGTAAGAAACGAATCCTGCAGAATCATGAGCTTGCCAGCAATCGCCGTACTTAGTAGAATGGCCGTAGAGATAAAGTCGGGTCAGTCCGTTTTTGAGAATCCAGCATCGTCACGATAGAGGAGGAAGCATTAGAGCTGATGAAGGCCAATGAAGAGAGAGCGGAGTAGACCGTGAGTTCAACGCTGAGGACGGCGTGGTCGTCGGAGGCAACAGCGACGGCAGACGGAACGCAGCTCGGAGTTGTTCGGTGTCTCACGAAGCACGTGACGATTGACGTAGAGCTCAACGCAAAGCGCAACCCTGAAGCGAAACTCACCAATCGAAACTCTTTCATCTCTTGTAGCCGTTGACAACAACGTTCAGTTGTTGCTCTTCTTTCTTTCCTTCCCCACCCCACCCAATGTTGTCAAAACGGATAATTGCTATCGCCCGCGGTAGGGCTCTTCTTGCTAACAACCGCGCTGGCGCCGTTTCATTGTCAAGAGGATGGTAAGTAGATGTTGCACCGATATGTTTGGTATGGATCTAAATGTATGTTTGAAATCTAATTTTCTTAGGGAGATTGCCAATGCGTACACAAGAACATCGAAGTTCCACTCTTCACGCCTTTTGCAAGGTATGTGTTTTTTTTTCTTTCCTCTTGCAAAAATCATCGTTGACATTTCTGTAATCTAGCCGAGACTGTGAAGGTTCCTCAAATGGCTGAGTCCATTTCCGAGGGTACTTTGAAGACGTGGCTGAAGAAGGTTGGTGATACTGTTGAAGCAGACGAGGAAGTTGCGACTATTGAGACTGATAAGGTGCGTAATTGTCAAGCTTTGATCTACGAATTGCGTGTCTGACAGTGTTCCATACATTGGAAATCCTTAGATCGATGTCTCTGTCAACGCCCCTACTGCTGGAACTATCACTGAAGTGCTTGCCAATGAGGAGGATACTGTCACTGTCGGTCAAGATCTTTTCCGCATTGAGCCTGGTGAAGTTGCTGCGAAACCTGCCGAGTCAAAACCAGCTGAACCCGCTGCACCTAAGGAAGCTGAACAGGCTGCTGCACCACCACCTGCTGCCCCTGCTAGCGCACCAGCTGCCGAGAGCAAGAAGGAGGTGAAAGAGACCCCCAAGGCCGCTCCTGCTCCTTCGAAACCTAAGGAGAAGGAAGCTCAACCTGCTGCTCCCCGTATTCCAGGTAGCAGGAACGAAACTCGAGTGAAGATGAACAGAATGAGGTTACGTATCGCTGAACGTCTCAAGGAATCTCAAAACGCTGCTGCTTCATTGACCACCTTCAACGAGATCGATATGTCAAGTATCATGGAATTCAGGAAGAAGTATAAGGATGAAGTCCTCAAGACCCATGATGTCAAGCTTGGTTTCATGAGCGCTTTCGCCAAGGCTTCATGTTTGGCGCTGAAGGAGATCCCTGCTGCGAATGCTTCGATTGAAGGAGAGGAGATTGTGTACAGGGATTATGTCGATCTGAGTGTTGCTGTCGCTACCCCCAAGGGTCTCGTCACTCCTGTGGTCAGGAATGCTGAGACCATGAACTTTGTCGAGATCGAGAAGGAGATTGCGGCTTTGGGTAAGAAGGTGCGTCGTGTTTCTCCTCCTATGTGAATGTGAAGCGGAAATTAACATTTGTTATTTGTGTAGGCTCGTGATGGCAAGCTTACCCTTGAGGATATGGCTGGAGGAACCTTCACCATGTGAGTCTTCTCTCGAACCCATCCCCTCTCTCTGATCGTAACTGACCATGAATTTCACAGTTCCAACGGCGGTGTCTTCGGCTCGTTGTACGGAACTCCCATCATCAACCTTCCTCAAGCTGCCGTCTTGGGTTCGTATTTCCCTTCGATCAGACATTGCGTATGTCATGTACTCATTCTTCCATCCTCAGGTATGCACGCCATCAAGGAGAAGCCTGTAGTCGTCAATGGTCAAATCGTTATTCGACCCATCATGGTTGTCGCCCTCACTTACGATCACAGATTGTTGGACGGTCGGGAAGCTGTCACTTTCCTCGGTACGTACCTCCTCGACCCCTTCATCTGTCCTTCTTCATCTAACAAGCCATGCTCTTTGCACACAGTGAAAGTCCGTGATTATCTCGAAGACCCAAGGAAGATGCTTCTCTCTGTGTAGATCTTAGCTTTGCGCGAATGACATCGACCCTTTGATTATCCAGTACTCGAGCCCGCCTATTTAAGTACATACATACGCCTACGTAAGATAAGGAAGTCCTTTTTGTTGCTTTCGAATAGTTTTTTTTGTTTTCAGTACTAGTTTAATGATTTTTGAGTTTCGAACGATTTAAATTCTCGTTTTCATAGAGACTCCATGAGGGCATGAATCTTGGGTGTCGAGAACCCAGCATGGGTACTATGAATCGAACAAATGAACTCCGACGCACTCTTATTGTTCGTCTACTGTAGCGCGCTGTATGGAGGCCACCAAGGTGAGAGTGTGACACTTCCAGTGGCAACAACGGCGTCTAAATGGCCAGCTATGGTAGTTAGCGCTTTAAATTACCGTTTTTGGCATAATTAGCTGCGTGTGACGCGTGACGGTTGCCTCCATTCAGCGCGCTATAGTATGTGACAGGGATTATGTTGAAACAAAAGAAGGATGTCTAAGTAGAGAATAATGGATTCAGGCTTTCGCTTGTAGGAAGATGTGATTGTATATCATCGAATTCAAACATCGATGGTTCAGGATTCAACTGTATAAAATCTCTTCGATACCTTGTTATAATTCACAGTGACCCATCATTCGAAGAGCTGAGGTTGAAATCTTTCAAAGCTCACAGCATCTGTCTCATCACATCAAAATTCCTTCAAAGTCCCCATCTTCTTCCCTGCATGTAACCGTTTAATGTCGATATCTGACATCCCTAACAGTACAGCAGGCTGACAACTGCTTTTGTTTTTTTCGTCCCAAAAATTACAGCGCAGCGTTCCGACTAACTTAGATACCTTCCAAATCAAGCAACCGTCGGCATTTTGAAAAGCGAAATGAAACGAGGACCAGTTCCAATCATTCGAATCACTGAAGATGCTTTTTAGCGAATGAAATGGAACTTCGAGAATACCGAATTTAAACAATTAGGCCGACGCATGTGAGATAGGTATATGGCAACCGATCGCGAAAACAATTTCTTAAACTTGTAAATCGGGCGAAAGGTCGAACGGAGGGCGGGCACTTTTAATCTAGTTTGGTAGTCTTAGTAGAAATGTTGCAACGTGTTTATTGTACTTTTCTACCCTGTCAGTATGTATCATTTTTATTGTGTCAATAGTTCGACAGCTTCCTTCGCAGGTAACGAGGCAAGCTCGAAAACAATGCCATCGAGGATTTGACACTTTCAGCTTTCGTTGCAATGCATGCTTGATTGTCTTCTGAATCGTCGACGGAGCTTCCAACATTCGCGGTGAGATCTCAATTGCCGCTAGGTCTGTCGACCAGCACTTGCTCTGGTTAAAACCCTCCACCTGTCCCGCTCTGCGCACAACAATAAAAAGGTTTCGTAATTCGGAACTGCTGTATTTCAATTTGCAGCCTTCAAAGTTCAAATGGTAGGATAATAGACGCGGAAACATGTTGATTCAGAAAACAAACGGTGTCTTCGTCGGTGTTGAGCATTGTATACTTGAAGCCGAACTTCGAAGTGGCCAAAAATGCTTGTGTAATTGAGCACACGAGCAACAATGAGAATGTTGAGGAGATAGAAAGGGCAGAACGAGACCGAAACCTCCATGGACGGTGGCTATGGGAGCCACTGCCCCAAGTATAACAACTGAGAATCTATCGAAGAAGAGAGGGATGGTCACCCTATTGAGGAGTCTGAGAGACTTGTTGTAACTGTATTGTATCGGATCTGTCACTAGCTGTCGAGGAAGGAAAGTCAGCAAAAAGTCCGAAGTGCAACCTGTGGTCCTGTGGGAGAAAACTTTATCTCTTACACCACCGTGATCTAGTTCGATGGAGACGCTAAGGCGAGATTCGGTAGTTGTGAAGCTATCAACTTTTACTTTTACAAAGTTGTTGAAGAGATAAGTTGAGAAAAGCGTTGGTCGCCTGGAGTTCGTTGCGAACTTGAACAAACAAACTTGACGGTCATTGTGGGCGTAACTTCCATTTTGGGGGTTAGAGTTGCTGACATGAAATAGCTGACACGTGGGAGCTTTTATATTGAAATGCGCTTACACGTTTTCAAGATCAAGAAAAAAGTTAATTGTGATGTGACCTTTTTACGCGTTTGTTTATTCCCGAATTCTTCCTCCCCCGGATGCACAGTTGACCACCGCTTGAATTCGTTCGTTGAGACCGGTAGAAGACAATGGTTGTACTGACTTGTAAATCTTACGGTGACTTTGGTAGGTATCTTATTATCCAACTGCCATAGAGGACTGAAACCAATACGGCATTTTGATGAAAACTGGAATGATTCAATACCAAAGTAGAGTTGACGTATTTTGCAAATTGCTAGCCTCTCGGCTACTGCTCCACCGTTCGGAGGAACGGGGTCGAAGGTCGTCGAAGGATTGGGAGTGGTGCTGCAGCATAAACCGACTCAAAGCTACGAACATACAAAGCGTACCAGATAAAAGGCACTCACAGCGCTGGTCGAATGCGTAAATTGACCGTGGACTCACAGCTAGAAGTCTTATCACGAAGGGCTGGAACAGAAGGACTGTGTGTGTCGGTGACGATAGAGGTCAAGTCTCCTGACGGACGAAAATGAGTTCAAGATCAAGGGTTGCTGTTGGGGCATTGTTCGCGGGGTTTGAGAATTCTGGAATCCTCGCCTCGTGGATAGCGGAAATGCCCAAGGTGGCCTGGTCAGATCAAAGTGGTGAACGGCTCTATGGAGTAACTTGGACAATTATAGCAGGTAATCCGTCCCGCAGGCAGGAAAGGGCCCGAGAGCAGGCTTGGAGAGGCATGGTGAGATCGAGGCGATGCGACTGGTGAGGTCGACCTTATCCTAATCTACCTTCTGTTTATTTTATTTTCTGCAGGTGCAGGAGGAAAGGGGGTGGCAGAGATTGCCAGACTGCTGACTTCCTTTAGCCTACCAAGGCAAGCACCTGGATCTCTGCGCCGGGCGAAGCCGCGCAGTTATTTTTCAAGCGGCGCGCGAATCTTATTTGTTCCCGAATGATCAAAAGAGAGAGCTCACCGGACAGACCACGCCCATACGAACCACCCCTTATTACTCAACGCTTTGCCTCGTTTTCCTCCTCCCTCGTCGCCGCCGTCGCGCACGCTCTCCGCCGTCCCCACTCACCCGCTTTTATTTTCAAGATTCAGCAACTATAGTATTCTCAGTATGCTCGCAGTACAGAAACCAGTAAATCCATTTTTCTCTTCAACGCCCTCGCATTATCGCACAAGTCATTCGAGGCATCCTTCTGCTCCTGTCATCGTTCGACCGACACACACTCCCGGTTTGCTTTCACTCTCAAAGCCTGCCAGCACACCTTTATCTCGTCCTCACCCGGCTCATGCAAACGCTAGGGCCCCAAGGTCTCCGCCTAAGGGAAAATCCCAGCGTTCCAATGTTGCACAGCCGACTGAGGATGTCAAGAAATCGCCAGCTACCAAGAACAAGGCTGACGCAGTGTCTTCGGTAGTCCGGCCTGTTTGCGAGAAGTCCACTCGCGGACGTCAGCAAAGCAAACCCGCCTCCAAAGATAAGAACGACAGAAGGTACATCGTCTTCTAAAAATATTTCCCGCCGTTCAAACATCTTAATTCATGATCTCCGACTTTTCTTATGCTTTGCAGAAGCCTTTCTCTTTCTTCCTCCCGTACGCCAGCGCGGCGACCCGCACATCAACCTTCTCCCCCTCCTCCCTCAAGGATACCCAATCAGACCGATGTTCAAGCGCCTGTCAACCCGTTGCGGGCCCAGTCATTCGTCCACAGAGATAGCGACTCGAACCTCTTCGACCCTTTCCTTGTCTACCCATCATCGGACAGAGAGTCGCCTGAGCCTACGACAGTCAAGCCTGTTTCAAAGCCCATCGCTTTTTCCTCGCCAAAGCTTTCCTACCGACCAAGTGGCAATCTTGCTCGTCGACGCCACCCCAGTGCCCAATTTGGTCCCTCTGTCTTGGATACTCCGACGCCTTCCAAGGCTGTCCCTGTTTCAAGGTCAAAGCGTACCGAAACCGGTGGATTTCTGCAAGTGACGTCCCGTCGCCCTACCACTCGTCGTGTCAGCACGGCTCCCGCTTGGGACTTTCCTATCTGTGATGACTCCGACGATGTCACTCCCCCTTCAACTCCTGTAAGAGAGAGCGCTAGCGTTCCCTCGAAGCCGGGAGTCACCTGGCAGCAGGAGTCGTTGTTCTTTGACGAGGCCCCTCGCACTGCCCCTTTGTCGTCAACCTTTGATCACGCTCATATTCCGAGCCCGACAGCAAGCCCCACCCCAGCTCAGCGCCGTCGTCACCACCGCCGAGTTCCTAGTGAGGGAATGTTCTCGATGTCCATGGATGAAGACTCTTCTTCATCCGATGCTGGTAGTCCAAAGCGACGGGAAGCGGTAGCAGTCCGCAGGTCTCCATCTCCCTCCGTCGAGGGTTCTCTTCCTGCGGGATTCTACGCAGGTTCGGTCTTCCAAAATTCTCCAAGCCCCGAAGAGCTTCCCGTTCCCGCCTTTATGGCATAAATGTATTTTTACATCATAGAATTCGCACAGTGTAGAGGTAAGTCACTCCGAGCTTGTCGAAGGGTCAAAGCTGACGAACATATTTGACATTCAGTTTAGATTCATTCGGGCTACCCATAGATGCTTTCATTTACCGTCATATTCTCGCTAATCCTCACCACGTTTACAAGCCACCGTCGACCACCTAATGTCATCAAAAATCACGGGTCGACGTCCATATCGTCATCATCACTTTTCCCGGTGGTGGAGACGTTGTACAGTTGATTCTGTTGCTTTTGGGATATCATTATTCATCCGACGAATGGTTTCGTCTTCCGTTCGGTATCTCTTCCTCCCTCCCTTCTATATGGGTCCCCCGAATTTTTCTGGGCTCTTCGCTTGCCTCTTTCGGTTCTCATGGTTTACTCCCGGTCAATGGTCACTCGTTCAGGACATCCTCGCACTTTCTACACTCCATTCGATATATCTTTCGATGGGTTAGCTGTCAAACCGGGTATTCATGCCCCCGTGTTGTCAGTTCGATGGTTGATATCGTTTTGCTCCCTGATTCTTTAGAGGTCTGGTTAGCGGCGCTCACCGTCAACAGTTCCGGTCACATTGTTTCACTATCGTCAAGTTTATCTTCAGATATTTCCTACGCCATCAATCTTCCTTCTCGGGTTTATCATCATCAATTGTGTCAGTATTCACCAAGGCCAACCACACCGTGCATGCTCTCGCATTTCCAGCATTTCTCTGCATTCCTCCCATTTCGAGTTCTATACCTCACCTGCGCATCCACCTGCCTCCTTCATTGCCGACCATGCTTTAATCTACCCCTTACTCACCCTCCGACTACTTATTTGGCTCCAGGTGCGCAGCGTTGTAACAAAAGGAAGACATTAGACATCAAGAAGGAAAATTATTCAAGAAAGCAAATCGACAAGATCGTCATTCGGGAAGAATGTTATATATTTATATCCACCTCGGGGCGTTGGGTCGCATTGTGGCGACAGCGTCTTCGGGTTATTATCCTACCCAATCTCTCTGGTCGTTTCCGCCCTTTTTCTTGGCTGGCATCCGCGTTTTCATTCTCGTGTGTTTCTTGGATTTTGGGACTCTCGTCTACGCATTTGTTACCCCTTTTATTCTTTCCCATTTCCTTCCTACACAACAATAACCGTACCATACAATGTATCCTTGATGCCTTTCTCTTTCTATTCTCCGTTCCGGGCTAGAGGTATCTATTTTTCGTTCACAATATGTCCTTTATTTTTGCAACTCCCCCATCCCCCCCACCCGCTTTATATTTCTCGTGTGCCATATTTTGAACTTGACTCCTTTCTTATCTCCCCTTTTCCTTGTGGCATGATGCCGCCAATGCAATGTATCAATATCGCATATCATTGTCACACCTCTTCTGTCTGCATATTTTCTTACATTCTGTGCATTAGTCTGATTTATTATTTCCTTCTTGTTTTGTCTTGTCATTTCACGAGTTTACCCTGTGTATTCAGGGAACACGAGAGGTGACTTGACGATTCATCATTCTCCTATATTAATATTCATTCCTGTTCTCTATTTTCCGCACCCTCCTACTTCCTCGCTCACTCTCCCATTTCTCTTCTGAATCTGGGCGTTTCATTCTTCCGGGTCGGTGTTAGCTGTTGGTATCTTACCGTGAGTTTTCAGTTTTCGTTATCAACGATTGTGCTAATCAGTCCGTTCAGATTCATTATTTTATATGGTAGCATATTGTTCATCATTCATCTCATACCCAACAGTCAGATACCCCTACAAAACGTCCATATCCTCTCCCTAAACATTGACAGACGTCGTTGTGGATCTACTTAAGGTTGGTTATATTCACGCTTTTTACCAACCATCGCCGATCGCTGTTCATTATAACGATCGGTGACGAGTATTATTCCCAACGACGTCTCGTTTTCCACTTACGGTACTCATTTTTTGAGTACCAACACGTTCTTTGCCCGACACTCACTGGTTCTCTTCTTCTGAAAAGATCTCTACTACCTCCCCCTCACACCGATCAACAATGACACGTTTTTGTGGTCAATCCCTCTCCGGGTCCATACTTTATCCTCTCAAAATCATACTTGTCCTCGCCTTACTCGCTCCCGTTTACATGAACACATTCAGACGCACATCTCAAGTCCGCACACCTGATCTGGCCTACCCGTTGGTCCTTGCATACCTGTCTTTCTATCTCATCGTCAATGCTCTATCACACTGTACAACATCAACTCGTCGTATCGCAACTCTTGCTATTCTTGTGTCTCTTTCTCTCTATCAATCTTACAAAACAACCAACATTACGTGTACCAACAACATACAAGGACGTACTCAACTGAAGGCCATATCCTGCCATTAATCATCACCACTCATCGACTCTTATAACATCGGTTTCTTTCTAATGCCAATCTCAAATGGGCGCGGTTCATTGTTTCTGCGGACGATTCGGGGGTTGGAGGCGTTGTTTCTCACCATCGTTTGGAGGAAGAAGATCGAGAAGTGGTCGTGATGTTGTCGGGTGTATTTGGTTGTCATCGTCATCTTCGGAGTTTGTTGGATATGGTTTGTAGTTGAAAAGAGGAGGCATTGTAGAACATTTGCGTTCAAAAGACGTTGCTTGACATTGTTTCCTCGCAGGTATGTGTGGTTGGCTGCGTATCGCTGTTTCTTTGGGATTCTTTTACTGCTGTTTGTGATCGTGTTTCGATGGTTTGAAAAAAAAAGAACAAAGAGAAAAAGAAAAGCCGAACTTTTTACATAGAGTGTATAACCAGTTCTCCGTAGTACGTTTGGCGTGTACTTGTATATGTTTGATTTTGAGTTGATTGATTTGATTTGGTGTTTTGGATCTGTCTGTTATTGCATTGAGTCAATTCTTCGATGTTTACGCAGACTGTCGACGTCTTCGAAAATGATCAGTTATGAGAGACCGAAACTTCGTAGGAGACCTATTATGTAGAGTAGTGCTACTGTACGTGACTCCGTCGCTTTGTTTACATGCTGAAACTGGCAATATAGGAAGTGACAGTGCCGGTGAAATGTGAAGAAAAAACAAACACTCCGAGACAGCTTTGCTCTTATTTGTAGCAAGTTCGACTTGGTTCAAATACACAGCTTCGACCGTCAACGATGTTCGTTCCTTCTTGTCTCCCTCACCTCTTATCTACACTACATCCTCTACTATTCTAATCCCTTAGTCTACTTTTTTTAATAATGCGTTTCACACTGCTCTCATCCATTCTCGTCGTCCTTACGGTGCCGGTCACTGTTTCTGCTTGCGAAGGAGAATGTATCGTTAGTATCACGAAAGCCTTCCTAGGTAACTACACTACTCCGGTTCAAAATGTCCTAGAAGAATTGGTAAGTCTCTATTCACTCGATGACCCACAATAGCAGCTTTCTCACCTTCTTTTTTTGTAGGCGGATAGAATCACGACGATTCTCCCCACCAACACGGCACACAACAATCAAATGCATTCTCTTCACTATCTTAACCCCATAAAAGAATCTTACACCCAAAAAGCCTACGATGGAATGGAAAACGCGATCTTTCCAAGTTATTTTCATGGAAAGTGTTTGGATGAGAATGGGAATGAACCTGAAGGATGTCCTAATCCAGATTGTCCAATCGTTTGTGGAACTCCGGGTTCACTTGTTCATTTTTACACCAAGCTTCGATATATCGCGTTCAATCAAACGAGACATTTGTTGAAGGAGTTGGCTACGCCTGGAACGGAGAGTTATCAGGAGGTTGAAGATAATGTCTTAGCCGCTGCGAGAGCAAGTGATGATGGAGAGAATGAGAAGCGGAAGAGGAGCGGCAGTAGGTTTTGGAAGAGGGACGTCGAGAGGAGGGATGTTGATGAACAGGATATTAAGAGAAAGTTGAAGAACGTTTTGTCAGGGTCGGGTGGGATTTTGGAAGCGGTTTGTGGTGGATCGGGGAGTGGAGAGACGAATGGGTTGTCTAAATGCAGTTGGGAGGATGCGATGAAGGATTATATCCTGACATTCCCGTAATTCGTAATTCGGACTCGATGAATAGCTAGCTGTAAGCTGTGAGAGAAGGAGGATCAACTCTCTAGATAATTTTTGGATTGATACATACATGAACTTCTACATTTCTACACTTCTTTCTTTTCTGTCACAATCTTCGTTCACAACAACTTCAACAGGTCGCTCATAACGCCCATAGCAGTGACAGCAGCGCCAGCGCCAGCACCTTGGACGATCAAAGGCCTCTTTCCGTATCTCTCAGTATGGAACATGATGATATTATCCGATCCTCCGAGTGAAGTAGCGAATGGGTGGTCCTTGGGATACCTACAAACCAATGATGCAATCAGTCTTCCAAGAGGACCTACTAGACAGTACACATGAGCACTTACTTCACCATATCAGCCTTGACCGATCCTTTTTCCAAGTCAATGACACCAACGTATCTGACGACTTCACCATTCTTCCTAGCTTCATCTCTCAATTCGTCAAATTTGGAATCATACTCGGGGAGACGAGACATGAATTCGTTCGCATCTGATTTTAGGAGAGGGTCGGGAACTAATGAAGTTGTGGAGACGGAGAGATAGCCTTCTGGAAGAGGTTGGGATGAAGGGATGATTCGAGAGAGAATGGTGAGTTTACGAGCGACATCTGAACCTGTAAGATCATCTGCAGGGTGAGGTTCCTGTTATCAAAAGCGTGAATAAAAAGGGGACAGAACAATGATAAAAGGTAGGTAGGGTGCTTACGGTATATCCTAAAGCTTTGGCTTTCTTCACAACCTCAGAAAACTTCTCTCCTCCCTCCGTTTCGCCCGGCTTGGAGAATTCATTGAATATGTAACTGAATGTTCCTGAGAATACACCTTCAACCTTTTTGACTTTGTCTCCTGTGTTCACTAGATCTTTAAGTGTGGCTACGACGGGTAATCCAGCACCAACAGTTGATTCGTTCAAATATTTTGCTCCTGAAGTCAATGATGCAGCTTTGATAGATTCGTAAAGAGCTGAAGTGGAAGAGAAAGCCTTTTTGTTTGGTGTGATAACGTGGATGTTTTGAGAGAGGATGAGGGGGTAGAGTGAAGCAATTGAATCCGAAGAAGTGTTATCAACAAACACAACTCCGTTGTAACTCGATCCAGAGGCAAGTTTTGATAATTCGGAGATGAGGTCTTTTGGATCTTTTGGAGGAGCTTGAGTTAAAGAATCTCTCCAAGAAGTTGAAGTGACTTCAAGACCGTTGGGTGAAAATAATGTGTGTCCCGATGAAGATAAAGAAATGATCTTGAAGGGGTTGTAACGAGAGTTTGGAGTGGATGGGAGGGAAAATGAGAGGAGTTGGTTGATGAATTCTGAACCAACGAGTCCGACACCTGTGATAGCTACAGCAATGCTTCGTTGGGCCATTATTGAGATCGTTCGTCGCTGAAAACGACATATCAGTAAAACCCACGATTTTGGAAAGAATTTTTTCAAGTCTTACGCGAAGGATAGGCTTTGAGCTGATGTTGAGAGTGGTCGAAGTGATTGTCAACTTGAGATTGAAGATCCCAATTCGAGTCAGCATTGCGATAATCAAATTCGAAATTTCGATTCTGAAGATCAACCTCCTCCTCTCCCGGTGTCATCTATCCAGTTAACAAGCTGCACATAGTCTTTTTTAGAGAGCGACTAACTACATTTACTCATCATTTTTGCTGAAAATATTGAGACTGAATTCTCACTCTCACACTTGAGGGAATTCCAAACATGTTTCATTTCGATGTGCGCTCATTCTACTCGTAGGTACTCTTGATAAGTCTCAGGCTCTACCTTCCCCTATCTCTACATCTAGCTCTTGACCATGTCAAGTAAAAAATCAAAATCCTCTCAAAACTCACCTCTGCCCCTCAGAAAAGTCGTGAAAAAAGATCCATCTCAGACGATTCGCCAAATTCCAGCCTCCAGGTCGAAGGTAACAAAGAAAGTTCAAAGCGAGGAATCGCCAAGTTCAAGTTCGTATTCCTGGCCAGCGGGGAGCGCGAAGAAATGGATTATTGGTTCCATTCTTCTGGGAGGATTGTTCGTATTTTTCAGTTGGTTGGATAGTATCAGAGTGAGTATCTTTTCTACTGAATATACAGAACTCAGTCCTAGATCTCAAATTTGATTGTCATAGGAGCGTTTTTATGTTTTTGACCCCGAGAGCTTGCATACTCTGGCTAAGGATGCTATTGCAGCCTCTCCAAGTCCAAATGACACATATGCGATAATAAACTACATTGTTTCACATCTTCAAGAGGAATATCCTTCGTCCCTCGTCTCACTCAATACCAACACTTCTGAGTGGACATTTAGTAATTCAGGCGGGGCTATGGGTGCATTCCACGTCATCCATGCAAGTATCACAGAATATCTGATGATATTTGGCACGCCTCTGGGTACGGAAGGTCATACAGGTATACACACGGCGGATGATTATTTCAACGTTTTAGTTGGAGAACAATGGGCTTTTAGTCCGCCTAACTTGGAGAAAGAGGTTTATGGACCTGGAGATGTGCACTTCTTGCCTCGAGGTCAGATGAAACAGTACAAGATGCATGAAGGATGTTTTGCCATGGAGTATGCTAGAGGTATGGTTTTGTTTTTGTTTCTGATGATCCCAATACTTATGGATTTGACTCGACTATGTAGGATGGATCCCGTTGATGATGCCATTCGGTCTTCTCGATATTTTCAGCTCAACATTGGATTACAAATCTTTGTTTGATATGCTACGAATTAGTGCCCGGGAGATCGTTAGAAACCTCTTATTGTTCAAGATATGAAGACTATGTTAAATCGCACATGTATTGAAATTTCCTCTATAGCGTGGTAGCATGACATGTATTATATACAGATACCCGCGCCATAATCTCTACTTCCTCATGCCACTGGCAGGTTATCCATGAAACGTTCCATCATCGTCGGCACCATCATACAGTTATGCCAGCGGTACACGAGCCCAGTGTAGAAGATGCAGTAAGTAAGGAATTCGTCGTTATGCCATCTCGTCTGGTGTTAAATGCCACTTCAAGCCTTTTCGTCCTCGAAACTAGATCGTCTTCGAGTCCTAGCTTGTGACTGTCTTACGAACCACGACGAGCATGTCTGTCACTCACTGGAAAAAACATGAAGGGCTGAGTGGCTAGCTAGACTGACTCTGTAGTGGGTGAAAGGCAGAGAACTTGCATGGTATGAACAGTTTCATTCTTTAAACGGAAAATGAAGATATGTATATCGATATAAACAGGAAATGTAGATTAATAGTCCGCGCGATACAGATGTTGCTATAATTGAGCAGACGGAGGAACAGCAAAAGCTCGTCTAGCAACGTTCACCGTCCCAGTCAAGATTTTCATTCTCCACGAATGGTCGTAGCCCCTCCACTTGGTTCGAATCGAGGAGCTTGCAACTTCTTACGATCAATTTCCCAATCGCAAGCCTGTTGCCCATCTCTATCCTTCGTGCTAGATGCGCTGCTAAGAACTTCCCCTTCTTGTAGTATTCACCATCTGCGTCCACCACTACCTTAGCACCGGGGTCATTATATGGTGGATACTGGACGAAAGTGATATCATTAAGATGCAAGGTATCCAAGGATAAGGATTTCCTTGAGGTGAATACAGCCGAGAGTAAAACGACGACATTGTATTGGGTTGAAGATGAGATTGTCAAATTCTTTAGATTTGGTAAAGTTGATATGAAACCCGCAAACGACGGTGATTGGAGATCGTGCTGTTCGAAGGATTTCATCTCGAGCGTATGGACATAGATTAGAGGAGTAAAGTCCTGGAAAAACTCTAAAAGCGAGATGGTGGAGTTGGTATTCGGCAATGTGAGTCGAAAGTCTGGTTCCACGGAATCGGTGATTTCTGAATCGTCGTTCCTCCACGCTTGCAGATTTGGGCTACCTGAAGAATTTAAACTCGCGGAATGAAATCCAAAGTCATCCTGATCACCACCCATACGTTTTACAAGAAGAGAAGTTAAATGTAAGGGGATCTGCACTGCACCATAACGATTCGGGGACGATGGTTGATTGTGTGTTGTGACGGCCAGTCTAGTCGTAACGGGGAAGTGGACGTTACTCATGAAGTCGGTCAATTGATCGACGTCGAATCCATAGAGTTTTGATGATTCGAGGTTATTGAGCTGAATGGGTTGCGAGCGAGACTTTGGTTTCTGGGATACTAGATTCTCAGATGCTAGTATTGAGAGTGTGGTCAAGAGAGGCATTTTCTGTATCACTCTTAACAAATCGTCAACACTGGTCGCATGATTTTGGCTACCCCATGTTCGACTATCTTTGAATATAAATGATCGGACGGTGGTCTTCGCGAATGGCGCGATTGTATCCAAGCTGAAGTCTGTGGTATCGAGTTTTTCCAAACGCGGCAGTAAGCATGGGGGAAATTCTAAGGATGTTGCCTTCGTTCCTGATCTTGAATTGCGATAGTGCACTAGGCGAAGAGACTTCAATGTCTCCGTTGCATTCTTCTTTCCAAATAACTTCGCAATACCACTGAAATTGACCGAAGGTATCGTGAGATCAAGGGATTGGACTCGATGGATTTGTGCAGCGACGAATTTGAAAACCTTGAGAGATACGGACTTCGTGGATACGTGAATGTTTGCGGTCACCATTAACGGGGCTTTCTTGGACCTAATCAACATTTCTTCGATACAAGGTGTATACTTGGCATCGTCCATGATTTGTATTTGACTCCAAAAGGGGTGAAAGTTCAGAGCGACATTTCGCCAGTATCGGCAGACATGTGTGATTTGGATAAATGCATAAGGTGAGGCATGAGGTTGTTCGGTTTTAGCAACCGCATAGTATCGAAAGATTTCGCATAGCAGTTCGTCTGGTAATCTCGCAGGAGTCGCAAAAGAATTGAGGTGAGTGGAAAGTCGGAGAATGGCAGTTCGATGGGATGCAATCTCGCGAACCACGGCTTCACGTGTAGGTGCTGGGAGTTCGTATTTGGATTCTTGACGGAACGCAGATACAGATAGTTCGGAGAGTTCGCGAGCAAGTGAAGACATCTGTTCAATGTTGATATGCTGTCAGACTATGTATTTCATAGAAAGTGAAACTAACCTTCTGGTACGCTTTGCGGTGGAAAGAGGGAAGGATGGAGAACAATGGAATTTAGCCATCACAGCTTTTAAGTTGTAAGAAGTGTACACGTGTACCTACACGAGGCTCGCATGAGCGCGCATCGGATGTCGGGATCCCGACACCCGCCCAACATCGCATCAAATGATGTGCGCAACGAGTTTGTGACTCGCAAAAGCCACTCATCAGATTTCAATGGAACCGCCCTTTCAGGGAGTCATACAACGAGTCAAGATATAAGTGACGATTGATTCTTAAAACTTTGCACGAGGATTCTAGCAGACTTGAAGAGAAGCTGCTGTTAATGCGCGATCAAAAATATACAATTTTACAGGGAAAACAAAGCTTGATAATATACTCTTTACTTGTCGACAAATAGCATAATGTTCGGCATGATTACTCCTTCTTGACTCGTGAATACTGATATGAGTGTTAGAAGAGGCCATAATAATGCAACAAGCAATCCAAAAAGACCTACCAAGGTTACAACAGTCCCATCGTTCAAGGTCTCCTTCCGTTCCACGAGATCGTAGCGGAATAATTTGGGTAAGATAACCCTCCACATGACCCAATAAATGACACCGAATACCAAAACGCCAATACCGACGAGACAGTACCTATGTTCTGACTTAGATTCTGCTAATTCGAGATGGGAAAGAAGAGCTTACAAATAGTAAGGTAATGGGGGCGTATCGCCAACACCATTTGCAGGTTTCAGGAATGGTGCGATTACCACTGAGTATTTGAATGAGTCAGCTTTTACATGAAGAGATGCATTGAGTAATCACGTACAGAAAGTCGAGGCAGCTAAGAAGAAGATAGCCAGAGGCCACCACACTGAAATCATGGTTATTGTAGAATATAATGTGGTCTATTCGAAGGACACTTACCTCTGAAAGGTCGATGCGCATTGGGTTTCTTCCACCGTAAATAAAATAGGCCCTAACAATCCCAGTTGAGATCACTGATCATGTAGGAAAATGAAGAAAGACCTACGAAGACGATAAACAGATTGATGATTTGTTGCGGGTATCCTTCGATATCCAGAATGAATGGGTATGCGACTGCAGGAGGTGGTGCGATGATGACGATGACCTGAGGGGAAATTAATCAAGACATTCCCGCATAAGTCGCATCGACGAAAACAGACGTACAGAAGGAATCAAGTGAAGGATGAGACCGGGCCAGGGAGCCTTTCCAGTTGGCCAGTTCGAAGCCCAGAATTTAGAACCAAATGGCAACGGGATTCCTTCCTTTGCCAATTCTTTAACAACGTTTGTTAGCTACCATCTTTCCGAGTCAAATGGACAAAGGAATAGTAATATTACCTTGGTTGACTCGTGAAGTTGCAAATGTCTGATGAGTGGAGGTGAGGATGTAGAAATCGAGCGATAAAATGACGGACATACAACTGTGACAACATTCTACAAGATAGAGGTTAGCTTTCATGATTATCGACAGGGATTATCACTCTTACTCTACAGGAGGATCGAAGACGATTCAAGTCGCCAAGTGAGTCTCGCCATTCAACAATAGACACTGTAAACTTACCCTAAAGCGCTGCGATAAACGGTCAGAGGATTGAATTCTTTGTATGATGAGAAATGCATACCTCAAAGCTACAAAAACACTGAGAGCCCTCTGAGCTTTATGTCCAAATACTTTGCCAAAAAATAAAGAAGCGACAGTGGTGCCAGATTTCAAGATTTCCTCTTTAGAAGCGACTCTGCGCAAACATGGTACCGATGAGGTTGTATGCTGGAGGTGAATGATGGATCAAGACTTACGCAAAGTATGAGATGTTTGCAAAGATGTAAAGGGCTGCACAGATAGCTAGTCCGAGAGGTGCACTGATTTTAAGAGTCCGAATTGGGTCCTTGACGTTGTTGAGTACGTAGTTGATATTTGACCATCCGGCGTAGGCGAAGAGTACTTTGAATGTCGCTGTGGCATACTATGGATTGAAATTAGGGTTCTGCTAGGATAAGAACATAATCCAAACTCACGTCATTGGAACTAGTCGAGCTCCCTTCGAAAGCATTTCGAAAGTTGGCATGCGGATTCTTGATGTGAGTACCTCCTCCGAGGACAACCCAGCCTAAACGGATATCAGTACTCAATGAGAACTGAGCTTATCAGCGGAGGCACTGACCTGTGACAACAACGAAAAGGAGGATAGCAATTTTGAAGACACTTAAACCCTGTCATATCGTGAAAAAATTGTCGGACCTTACAACATAACAAGAAGACATACATTCATGAAATAAAGACCGAGTTTGGGTGTTAGTCCGTGAAGGAGCGTAGCGAACACGATGACTGTCAAAGCCTAATCAGCGTTGAACGTGCATGCGGGAATCTGAAAGCCATACCAGCAATTGCAATCCCTCGAGATACCCATCTGTCAGCAGTGTGCCCTGACGCAACCAGTATGCTAATACGGCGTACTACTTAGTATGATTACATTATTTTGGATTACAGTGGTAATGCTTACTTGCTTGCAAAGACCTAAGTCAGATAAGTTTAGCATTTGAGGTTCGGAGGGGAAATACGATGATTGCACTCACGATGCATCCACTGGCAGTGAACCCCAATATGATCGCATTCGCGGCATACAGCACTGTGGCAAGAAACCTGGGTTTCTTGTACACAGCTTCAAGATACACTTTCTCTCCGCCGCTGCGAGGATACATTGTTCCGAATTCGAGCCAAATAAAGAGACCGCAGAATGACATGACCAATCCTGAAAGATATTGATAAGAGTCACCTGAACAAACCAAGCAAAAAGGGCGTACCAAGTACCCATAGCATGAGTGAAGCGCCAATAGACCCGACCGACGAAAGAATAGAGGATGGTGTCGAAAAGATACCTGAGCCTATAACTTTCCCGACACTGTTCGAGGTCGTAAGTGAGTCTTTGTGAACGATGATTTAAAACGTACATTAATAATGTACAACTGAACACGCCCAGATGTCTGCCCATCCCTCCAGCAGCATCTGTGATAAGGAATACATTGCGATAAGCGTTCAGGTCATAATATGAAAGTACTCAGACATTGACTTCACCTTCTTCCAAAGTGAGGGTTCCAGGTCTGATATCCTCATCTTGCTCAAGGTCCTTCAAAGAGATGATATCATCGTCAACTACCTTCTTGTCGTCGTTAAACTCAATAGGGTCCTTTCGATCCACGGAGTGGACAGAAACCTGTGACTTCTCATCTGAGATAGATGGGTTCGTTGCAGGAAGGGCAGAATCCGTTCGGGAGAACTTCAGCAGGTTTCGTCGTAAAAACGACATCTTGCTCTGAAGGTATGCAAGAGAAGGAAGTCGAGGATCCGTGGGCAAAAGAAGAGCGAAATGCAACTGTAACTTTTCAGGACGATTTTATACTTCACAGCACTTTCGTCAGGAAAGAGAAGTGCTGGATTCATCCATAGAGCTGTTTCTCGAAGATCGTTAAGCTGTGTCCTAAGTTTCGGATACGAGGCCTTTCTCCCTGAACTAGCTGCGCTGTCGCCATATACCGAAGAACTGACTTCTTTCAGACGTGCTTCGAAAATTTCTAACAATCATACTGAGAAGCGAAGACCAGATAAGTGAAGACATCACTGTCATCAAGGAGTATAGAGGTTAGATAACGCCATCTTTATACATCATTCGCAAAACCCACGTACCGTCATGGGAGCACTTGGGAGTAAAGTTTGTTACTGGAAATCAGTCCAGGTTCCTGATAACTTCCTGTCGCGTGTTGAACGTATATGCGAAGAGGGTGTCTCATGGATTTTCAAGACAGTTTGCGACAACGCGGGAGCTTTGATTGACAACAATACTATCGCCCATCGAATGTACCTCAAGATATTCGAATTCGTTGACAATGCGGTGTTATTTCAGAAGCTAGCGGCCAGGGGCTTTGATAGAGCGCATTCTAGCTATAAAAATATTCTGTCACTTCGTATTTAGAGTAGACAGGTAGAGGTTTGTTGGCGCACCTACAAATCATGTTCCAAGAATCCGTTCTACCTGGAGAACCGACAAAAATGCTTTATATATGACCCAGTCAGCAAGGGGAGTCACTGGCTAGTCTGCCAAGTGAAGAGATTGTGCGGGGAAGAAGCTAAGTCAAGAATGTCGCACAACTGCTTTGGTCTTGCGACATTGCGAGTGCTAACGCGATCACATGATGTAATGTTGCACATGGGAAGATGATGAATTCTGAGTAGCACGGCGATATGCAGTAGCAGAAGCGGGGTTTCAAGATCTCACATGGCGCAAAAAGAAGTAACACAGCAAGCATAAGTACAAGTCAAAGAAAAGCGTACATACAAATATCCACCAACAAGTAACAACCTAGCTCCCAGTCCATCCCTTCGGCTGCAAGTGAAAGTCAACATCCTCCATGATATTAAGAAAGCTATAGAGATTTACCTTGACTTCATCCCCAACACGTCTAATCCACACACTAGGCCGTTCTGCATTTTGCTTCATACCTTCCTCGCCGCCATCCCAATTGTAACTTACTCCAACAGCCAACTTTGTACCGTCACTGCTAAATGAAATGGACGGAACAGCAGTTGCATACTTGGGGTACTGTCGAAGACGTTTCTTCAGTTTGTGGTCCCAAATCGACACAGTCCCATCTGATCCAGCAGATGCAAAGGTATTATAACTGCGGGGAGAAGAGTTGAGAGGTGCACGAAAGAATCAAAAGAAAGAGACAAACATTGGATGGAACGCTAAGCTGTTCACAGGCCAAACATGGTCTATATCACCAACTGTCTGTCTGTGGCATTTGAAAGCGTATTTCTTTTCTTGGGCTTCGGGGCTTGGGTCAAAGTACTCAACAGCGATACGTCCTTCCACCGAAGCCGTCGCATAGCCTGCGATTCACCCATTCTTTAGCAAAGGATTTCAAGAAAAGTGTGTTGTTTACCTTGACCATCAACCATGCACGCCAACGCCCTCGTCATGAATTTCAAACTACTTTCCCGGCTCTGTACTTCGCCGTTTCCTCCACTACCTCCTGGGACCATCTTCCGGATATCATATATGTTGAACAATCGGGATGCCATTGCTACGACCAAAGTGTGATTCACAAGATCCATGGTATATATACGTTCTGGTAAATCGTACTTCGTAGTAGAGCAGGCCGGGTCTGATGATGATGGCGAATTGGAAGGTGTTCGAGGATCCCAGAAACGAATTGTCTGGTCCCATGAACCAGTTATGAGAACATCTACGACGAGTTCATTATGCTATCATAAATAGAGACGAAAAGAGATTTTATTACTGTGCTCCTTCGAATAGTTCATCGTCGATACAGTGTTTGCATGTTGACCCAAATGCGTGATTTTCTCGGTGGCAAGATCAAGCCTAGAGGGATTTAGGACGAAACATAGAATAGTTTGTAGATGCTACTCACTCTCGAACACCTGTATCCAATCCACCACTGTATCCTTTCGTCGAATCGTTGTTGAAACAGCACGCCAACACTGCTGCTCGGTGATCGTATTTTGACTTTTGTTCGTTGGCATCTACGTCGTATAGTCGGACTGTCTAATCATGAATAGTCGTGTTAGTCATGAAGAGCTTAGCACTGACAATATTCCCCATAACTGAAGCCTTGACATAAGAGGTCACATATACGGCGACCATATTAACTGGAAGATCCTTCTTTTCGGACGCTTGTCCACTACCGCGACTAGCAGTCACGGCTATGACCATACAGAGACTCAATAAAGTAGATAGTACTCACCGTATCCCATGATGAGACAAAAAGCAAGGAGGGATTTGACGGTGAAAACCTGACCGAGGAGATGGAATCGAAAGGAGGTGAATTCAGTTCATATTGATCCGCTAAAGAAATGAAATTGAAAGGTGAGATAAGTTTGGTCTGAAGCAGATAATACGCACCTGCAGCCATTAGTTTCTAGTAGAAGTGATAAGAAGAAGCAGAACGGTGAATGAATATGGACCTGGGTGTGAATAATTGAAGTTGAAATTAGACCCAAAAGTTTAAACTGAGGCTCGAGATTGAAAGTTTGTTTGTCCTTGTTAGAATCCAAAGCCTTTGGTAAATATGACCAAACAACGTCGACAGCAGCCACAGACGCGTTCGAATTTGACAGTCGACAAGCTTCACTTTCATTCTCTACGACTAGACGCGACCCAGTACTTTTTCGATTTTTACCCATCTTTTTATAATATTCTTGCTTAAATGCAGCTCAAACTACCAACACCCGATTCATTTCCAGCTTTCCCTTTTCTTCCTTATGAAATTCAATCTAATTTGATGAGGCATTTGTACGAATCTCTCGAAGAAAGCAAAGTAACAATAGTGGAGAGCCCCACTGGAACTGTACGAATGCATTTGTATTAACATTATGTCTGTTGCGAAACTAACACGTTTTTAGGGTAAAACTCTCAGTCTCCTCTGCGCATCCTTAACGTGGCTACGCGACGAACAGGATCGCGCCAGAAAGGGTCAATTAATGTCAGATTCGGATTCTAAAGGTTACAGACACAGAAACTTATGGGCTTGAAAGTTTTTTTAACGTTTATTATATTCTATTTAGAGCCTGAATGGGTCGTTGCTCAAACCCTTGACCGCAAACGACGCGAACTCGAAGCTTCAGATAAAGAATATACTGAACGACTTCTGAAAGCTAAGAAGAAAGAAGAGGCTCTCAGAAAAGCAGCAAGAGCAAGAGCACGTAAACGCTTTGTAGGCTCGTTATCTTGTCTCGCCGTGCTGCACTCATAGATTTTCCTCCGAAAGTAGAAAGGCGAGAAATTCAAAGATGAACCAAAGCAGGACTTGAATCTAGATGAAGCAACCTTCCTGCCTGATGGTAATGATGACCCTCAAGATGAATACGAAGGTTTATCTCCTGAGCTCAGAGCTTTGATGCAGAAGTAAGCATGTTTTGCTTGATTTCTGACGTCTCTGATTTTGACATATTATTCATGAATATAGGGTCAGAGGTCCTACCCAGTCAAGAAAGGAGCAGAAGGAAGAAATCTCTTGCACGAAGATCTACTATGCCTCACGGACCCATTCTCAGTTATCTCAGGTTTTGCACGAACTCAACAAACTCCATATCAGCCTCTCACCGGTAGTTGTTCATGGCACGAATGACGGCGACCTAGAGCAAAATTATTCGAAATTGGGTATGAAACGACCGAACCCAGAGAATGAATGTCACGACGCCGAAGAGTGGACACCAGACACTAGAACCGTGTCTTTAGGTTCTCGAAAACAACTGTGTATCAACGAGAAATTGAAGGCAAAAGCTGTTGATTTAGATGAAGCATGTCGACAAAGATTGAGTGGTACCTTCTTTTGCCTGTGGTGTGGTTGAGCCTTTAGATTCATTTTCATCTTATAGAGAAGGGTGAACGACGGTGTCCATATCTTCCGCCTCCTTCCGCTGAAGGGACAGATGAAGTGAAAATGTTAGACTTCAGGGATCAAATCTTGGTATGTTCTATAATTTCTCTTTATACATTCGTTTACTCAAGAATACATCATCATTGCAGGCCACTCCCAAGGACATCGAGGACTTGTATTCTGCAGGGATCGATTCTGCTACGTGCCCATACTTCGGGAGTAGAAAAGCTATCTCCCAAGCACAGGTCAGCCTTCACACCTTCCATTTCCATTCCTGAAAATTCAGCTCTGAAGATGATATATAGCTTGTACTTCTACCATACAACCTTCTTCTCCAGAAATCAGCCCGGGAGTCCCTAGGTATTGACCTAACTAACCAAGTTGTCATCATTGACGAAGCTCATAGTGAGTAGTATCATTTTCAGTGTGCCACTCAAACATGCTGACTCTTCGTCTGTACAGACCTGATACCCTCGCTCCTTTCCCTTTCCACCACAACACTTCCGTTCAGGACTTTAGTAACGTCCCTAACGCAACTGAAGATCTACCATGACAAATTCAAGAATCGTCTCAGTACTGAAAATGGGTTGAACGTCAAACGGCTGATCGCTTGGCTGCAACAGCTGCAAACAGTGGTTGAAGCGTGGAAAGTTGAGAAAACTGGTCCAACGGAAAATTCCCAAGTCAGTAGCAAGAGTGGAAAAGAAAAGCAAGCTACAGCCCCACCAAATCCGAAATATAATAGTAAAGTCAAAGAAGAGGTGGAGGTGATGACTTCATCGCAGCTTTTGAATAGGATGGGTCAAAACGTGGAAGGGATTAATTTGTTAGAAATCAATGCGTATTTGAAGAAGAGCAAGGTATAGATCCCATCCGACTTGCTGACAGGTTCATGAGTGTTGTCATCATCTTAAGCTTACCTTCAATACAGATCGCTAGGAAGATTTCCGGATACTGTGTCAAAGAAATGGAGAAAGCCGCAGGATCTGGTATGTTTATAAAAATAATAATTATCATCCAAACTCTACGTGATAAACTAATAATACATGATTCATGTCTAGATCCTATCAAGCTCAACAAATTGAACAAGTTGACGCAGACTACGCCTCCTTTACACATTGTAGAAAGCTTTATTATCGCTTTGACAGCGAAAAGTGATGGTACGTCGTTGAGCTATTAATCATTCGGTGTTACTGAAGTTTGGAAGAAAAGACGGGCGAGTGACATTCACGATGACTTCATCCGGCCAAGTGGAATTGAAGTACCAACACTTGAACCCTTCAACATATTTCCAAGATATCATCGATGTTGCCAGAAGTGTGGTTCTTGCTGGCGGTACTATGTCTCCTGTATGTCCTCTAACATGTTGATCTTTCGCGGTTAGAATAACAGTGAGACCATAGCTTTCCGATGTCATAAATCAATTGTTTTCGAATATGGTCGAGAGTCAACCGACAAGGTTGACGACGTTCTCCTGTGGCCACATAGTTCCAGAGAAAAATCTTCAAACTCTGATAGTCAGCAAAGGACCACGGGGGACTGCCTTAGAGTTCACCTTCGGAAAGAGAAGCGATACGGCTCAGGTGAGTACCATTCCAGGCATTTGATTGAAGTGTATGCTCAGATAATTTCAGATTACTGACCTCGGTCAAATCATCGTCAATTTTGCCAATATGGTCCCCGGAGGAATGGTTGTCTTCTTTCCGTCGTACAGTTTCTTGAATAGCATACTATCTGCTTGGTCGACGCCTCCTCAGTCAACCACCAATGGGACTGGCACAAGCGTGATGGATAGATTGAAAGCGAAGAAGAGAGTACGTGTTATTGTAACCTCCATAGGGAACTTCAGGGTCCCTAAAGCCGCTCCAATAGATCTTCACGGAACCTCAAGAAGCTTCAGAAGTCGAAACGGTATTGAAAGAGTATGCAAAGGAAATTGAGGTTGGTGTCGAGATTTCTTGGCATTAGTCTATGACTGACATTGCCCGATGTCGTAGAACTCCATCAGCGCATCAAGCGCATCACGAGGCAAAGCATCGGGAGGAGCGCTGTTATTCGCCGTCATCGGAGCCAAGCTCTCCGAAGGCTTGAACTTTAGCGATGACCTAGCGAGAGCAGTCATCATCGTCGGTTTGCCATTCGCCAATTTGGGCTCGGTTGACTTGAAAGAACGGATGGCGTATGTTCGTCGAATGGACGAGCAACGGCGGGCGCAGAATGCTCCAAGTTGGTCAGCAGATCATAATCGAGGAGGAGCGGGAGTAAAAGATGCTGGTATGGAGTTGTACGAAAATATGTGCATGAACTCCGTGAATCAGAGTATAGGTACGTGGCATCGATGTCCTCGTATCCGTTTGTTGATGGATCATGGTCGGGGCGGATCCCAATAGGTCGTGCGATTCGACATCGCGCTGATTGGTCGTCGCTTGTGTTAATCGATGCAAGATATACAGCAGCAAGAATAAGGAACAAGCTTCCGAAGTGGATTGGAGAACGAGTGGTGGTCACAGAGACATTTGGAGAGGTCATGAAGGAGATGGGGAGATTCTACAGGGAGAAGAGAACTACGGGGGGTATGTGACTAGGGGGACAGACTGGAATTCTGAACTACCTAAGGAGGTATACCAGGAGCACCAGGAGGGGCTCAGTCAGATGTATTTCAGCATGCTGGTAGCTCTGAGAGAGACGCAAAGAGCTGGCCAAAATTTTCTGCAGGGGGGGAGGAGAGAGAAACCAGAACAGTCAATTCGACCTGAATACGCAACTTGGTTGTCAACGTACAGGCTTTGACAGGTCCACGAAACGTCTTCTTGACAAACAAGCACAGCGGAAAGCTTACCAGCTTCTCGGGATCAGGGGACATAGCGGTAACCTAACATAGCCCTCGGAGTCTACAGTGACTTGAAGCTAGTCTATACCCTATTCAACATGAATTGCAGAAGACTTCAGCAGTTTCGCCGCCGAGGAAGACAAGCAAGAGTGAACTGTGGATATAAAATTGCTGAGACCCTGCATTAAACCAGGATGATCGACAGTCGCACACACAGCTTGTATCCGTTTGATAAGAAAAATCCTACTATGATCACGAGAAGCAAGCTTGAACATCTATAGGCAGCTCGGACGTCAAAAGGCTAGCAATTTCACGGTTGGTAATCTGCAGAATGACTAGACAGTGACCCGACGCTCTCTTCCATGTTTTGTGCCTTTCATCTTTCCTTTATTCAAGAATTCCAATGCTTAGGACCTTACAGAAGAGTCATTGACGTATCGAACATCTAGAAATGTGATCTAAATATCCAGCTTCCAACGAGTTTAGTCTCCTCCACAGACCGCGGAAGGGAAAATAGTCGTTCCCTTCTAGGACAACAAGTTGGGGATACTCAGGTGTGTCCGAATCTTCCAAGCGCTATGCATGATCATACCTCATAACTACTACTATGCTGCTGTTTCCAGAATTATTCAAGTCGAACTTGAAGACAACACATCATTAGCTATAGATCCTTGATGAGGCCAGGCGTTCTAAGCTTCCTCAATCTCAACATCGTATCCCAGTGGTTCAATCGAACGGACGGGCGCCGTTTGGATTTTGTGCGGCCTTTGCATTCAAAGTCATAAAATTTTTGGGTGGATTATGCAGGGTCTCAACGCCCCCTCCGCAAATGGTTTACTCTGACTTATCTCTTTTGAAGGAGAAGATATGGTTTGACTGTCAGAGTCATCGAGTTTTTAAATCGTTTCGACTAGGATATACTAAGAATCAGACCCTTGAAGTATATACAAGTCCGTGGAAGATTCCAACAATATAAAGCCGCGAGGAAGGGAATCTTATACTCCCACCAACACCCACCACCACCATCTTCCCCTAGTGTGGTATAAGAGTAATTCTGAGTTCGGAGCTACCACTTCATTCTCAATACCTCTTAGAGCCTCTACTCGTACAAACCCTGAGGCCTGACCAGTGATGCTAACACTGCAAGCCTTCGACCATCCCCAGCGTACTAATTTGGAAGTACCACAGAACTCTTTGACCTTTCTCCATTTTCCGTTGCAGGACGAATGCTCTGCTATCAACGATCAGGAGATTGGGGTCTATCTCCTTCAGGAAATAATTTCGTGGTTCGTAGTGAGTTCTTTCCCGATCCTCTCGAAATCTTCTGACAGAACTTACTATCATCATCGCAGCATTGTCCCGTCGCTGTAGTCCCCGCTCCCCCCTCAGACTCATGAATCAATATTTAATGGTCCATATCAAGTCCACAGACATTTACCCAGAATAGTGTAGCTGAACTTCCTCAACACGAGTGGGAAAGTGGACTTCAAAGTGAAGTCCCAGAGGATACGACAAGTCTCGAAGAGTTCCGCAGTGGTGCATTATCCTCTTCAACATCCCCGTAAGTATTCACCAACACTGCAATGGATCAGGAGGATGCAAAAGGTATAAATTCGACATGTCTTGAGGTGTACCCAACTCATCTCCAAATCCCTCTCTCAGCATTCCAGAGCATTCCTCCTCATCCATCCCCTTCTTAGAAACCTAATGTCTCGCTCCAGGTATATTTCGTAGTTCGATATCTCCTCATCGCTCCTGCTCACTGATATTGTTCGCAGACGTTACTATCAAATCCATTCACGTCTCTCGCCAGGCGGGCTCACTCCACCTTGGAGGATCGACAGCCGACCTATATTATCCCATAGCGATCAACAAGCTTATGCCACAAAGGAGCCTTTGAGCGAGATGACGATCAACTGCGTCGAGCTCAGGCTTGCATTCAAAGTTCATGCTAGTCAGGGCATGGTCACTGTCGAGGACGTCTTGGTCGATGTCTATAATTTCTTTCGCGGGAGGCTCGATAGTAGCGATATCTATCAGCCAGGTCTTTGGGAGCTGGTGTCGCGCAACATGCAAGCCCGAGTTACCACTTCCCTAGTCTCACATTCCGAAAGAGCTCTAGAGATGGCGCAAGGCCCCCGTCGCATTGATCTATTGGGCGGAAGGTGTTGGTTCCATGGAATCACATGGGACGAGCAAGGCTTCTCCTTGCACTTGCGTTCTATGTGAACGACTACCAGTATGGCACATGTCCTCTTGACCAGTGTAACGTCCGCTCACCAATGTCTACCTCTAGGATGCATACAACTTTATTTTTTTTTCTACATTTTCTATGTTTTGTGAATAGCTACAGGTGCGCTCAATCATGTCTTCTCATACTTCAGCAGAATGTTTTAGCTCACTGATAACCCATCAGCTTCAGGATTCCCTAGAGTGATTTTGTTTGTTTGCCAGTATTACTGTGTACCGATAGCGTTTTTCTACGATATCCCTCCTCAGCCCTCTGTATCATACCATAGCTAGCTATCGGGCTCACCTTGTATTTCATACCCATGTTAGACGTTCGACGTCCATATCCACCTTTACCATCCTTTAGACCGTTGTGAGCATGACCATTTTATGTTTGCTGTTTGCGATGATATTCACTGTGCTTTTTTTGTCGTGTACTACGAGTGTATTCTTGTAGGGCATCGAGTCTGCCCAAATTAAATGTGTCAAACCATCCTTTTGTTAACCCTACATTGCTTGATCCCCGCAGCCATATCGAGACTAAGGTAAGGCACTCACATTTGGCGAATTCTACGAGCAATTTTGAGAAACGAACCGCAAGCACATGTCGGGGAGCCATGGCATCAGAAAAACCATAACATTCGCTGTGTTATAATCCTGCTACTGTTTACCCCGTACGGATTTTAATCGAGATACTCGAGATCTAGGGTGAAACTTCAAGGTTAACTTAAATAATTATACCCATCCCCGAGTCTCTCATTGTAAAAACAATGCTCTACCCGGAATTGTGGCGTATGCAATAAACATGTTGATTTTATTTCGTAAAGCACATACAATTGCAGGGTTTTTGCCTTTATCTCCGTCTTCCTCGAATGGTGCCTTGTCCATTAATGCACGCACTCCACGTAGTGGATCTCCAGATCTGGCGTTGAGTAGTGTCGGTGGTCCAAAATCAATTCCGAAAATTTGGAATTCATTCTAGACCTGTTGAAGGCTATTGTGTGAGAGATAACAGGTTCTGTTGAATGCGGTTCCTACATTAATTTTATCCAGAAAGAAATCTGCTTTGTTGAAGAAAGGATGTGTAGCCCAAATCTGACTGGGAATCTGCCAGTGAGCGGAATCGAAAGAAGGCGCCTATTTAGGAGGAAGGGGAGGAGGACCGAACTTCGACTCGGAATGTTGCTTTACTGTAAAATAAATGAAAAACGGTGCTGCCATTAGACCAAAGTTTTTTGAGTGTGGCGAGCTCAGTGATATGTCAAGGTAAGGGATAAGTATTCAAATCCCTCAACACTCTTCGACAACAAGCCCTGGCAAGCCGCCGTGAGAGAATGATCCGGAGTGATACTTAATTTCCTCTCTCTTTTCCATTTCACCCGCTCCATGCTCAATTACATGACAGCAAAAGCAAGGAAACCCTCGGTCAAGTATTTCTCTATGTATGGATTTTGTACAGATGCTAATAGATAACTCTTAGTCCAGGTACCCTTGTTCTTGTTTTCTACTAAGTCATGGGAAAAGAACCCTGTTGATAATCGATCCCAACTCTGCGGGTAAAAAGCAGATGCATCAACAACCACCCACCACCCACATTTCCCCCTGTTCCTCTCAAGACTGGTCCCTACAAACTCATGCGGGTTTCCCTCTGTCCTTTTCTTTCTGCTGGCAGCAGTGATTCAATACCGCATCGGAGTCTGAATGTGTAGCCCCATTTAGGACAAGCCAAATAATCCGACTCTGCCAAAGCAAAAGTATTGGCTGTGTCTGTGCCTTGTGTTCAGCCCCGAATATTGATTCTCTTTTCGACGTCGACCTCTTGAATTAATCCAGCTGCGGACCTCTTCCTATGGACCCTTATAATGGCCAAACCAGTGTTGAGTTTGGTCAATCCCCCTAGTCAGGAATGGTTTAACTAGATAATCGTTGTCAGTGACTCTGCTTGCTCGTCACAATGTCACGAAGTATCCTCCCAAATTCAGGTGGCCTACCGTTGTGACTTGGAACAGAGCCTATTTTGATGGTCCAGTAGGTATTTAAGACCCATTTCCTCCACCAATTCGGTCTTCATTCTCTTTCCTTCTTATTTCTCCCTCTGAAGCTTGTGGCACGCTGAATGTCATCATCAGTATCCCTCACTTCGACCCACACATCCGTTTACGAATTTCCTCATGTCTTCTAAATCATTTTCACCATACACTCTCCCTGCGCCTCGGCTACGAAACGTACCGTTGCCTCCACTTGTGCTCGACGATCATAAGTCAGAGCTCCAAGCAGCGAGCACAGACTTGGAACAGAAGAAGTCTGTCCAGGCGCTACCTTCAATCTCGCCACCGTTCTCCATTGCCCCGGAGTTGTCATATTCTACCCGTTCCCTGCCTATGCCATGGTGCATCAATTTGGCGCCAACACAGTCCATTCATCCGACCCTCTTCAATAAACCTGCTACTCGTCCTGCCGTGCCTACACTACATGTCCATTATCCATTTGGGCTCCCTGCCCGAGTCCATATCATAGGAGGCAGGACTTCAATAGGGTCTGGTGACTCTATCACTCTCGGCGACGTGGTGTCGCACATTCATGAGCATCTACGCTCGTCTGTGACCAAGGACGAAGTGAGGCGCTTCACCGTGGCAGATCAAGATCTGTATGACGCTGCAACTACCCGCGTTCAACCACGACCAGTACGGTGGTTGGACATGCTCGCACAGAAGGGCACGCAAGGAGTTACCGATGAGCTCTACTTTTCGGGGATATCTCACGGCAGAGAAGGAGAGTTGTACTTTCATGTTCGTTGGTTGAGAGCATAGGCCAACGCTAGGTGAGTGCCGTCGTTCGCTCGTTGGGTGCACTCGACTTAGCCACATGTTAGTGTGCATGACTTCACGTCCATCATTCTGTGTTGTCGTCGCTGAGCGGCGCTTCACATTTATCATTCACGATTTTTCACGAAGTTATTCGACTTTTTTTTCCGAACATCATTGGGTCTATGACACCCGCCATTTTGACTTCTTAACACACCACAATCCTTTAAACAGCTACATAACCCCTCTTACGATAACACAAATATAATAAAAAGGGATATAACACACACAATAACTTGATACATATATAACTTGTACCTATAGCTTGTAACATACCTTGTATCATCATCTGTATCTTCCGCAAACCATATACATTTACTGGCAAGAGCCACAATTGTATACCTATCATGATTTTTAGCATCTGCACTCATCAATGAGCTCGTAGTCGTATGGGGAAAATAACGAACCTCTGAATCTGATTTTGATCAGTATGATTCCCTGAATTAATCGCCAATGGTTGCTGAGATGTTGAGAATCCTAGTCTCATTGCCTCTTACGAAAGAGGTGTTGAGTAGCTGTGTGGTATGCAGGTATCTCTAGCAATTCAGCCGCTTAACTTTACCGGCCCACCTAGGCTAGCGTAGTCTTAGTCTACCAATGTTACCAATCTGCCAACCGGGGATTCAAATGCATTCATTCATTAGTATCTTCACAGAACCTCAATCATTTTCACTAGTCTACGTCGGACTCACTTCAATCTGGTCTACTCTCATTTGCCGTTGGTTAACCAATGAATCCCCATTCCATTTTATCTTCTTCTATAACTTGCAATGCTCATCATATTGCGGATTCGAATTTCGGTACTTTTTGGGGAGCAATAAAACCTTCCATTATTCGTGGAGGATGAATTTATGTAGGTTCCAATCATGCCCCGACTGTAACTGGCGCACGGCGCGATTCCAAGCAATCTTCACGCGCTTGAATGTGGTGTACCTTTGCCCGGTCTCGCACCGGAGACTCGTCGAGAGAAGGTTGAGGCTTGGGGATGTCTGTGTCTCTGTGAAGGCTTTTGTTTAATAAACAGCCTCTTTGCAATGTGCGAGCTCACGAAATGTTACATTCATGTCCATAGAAACATCCATGCACCGCCCTTGTCGTGAACACGCTTCTTCAACCAGCGAATGTGGGACCTTAGCATGTTCTTCCAATCGCCATGCTTGCCATGCACCCCGATCTAGGCGACCGTGAAGCGTCTCACAATTGAAGTTATCAAAAATCTAATGAACTTTTGGAGTCTAAAGCATTGCCTCTCTCACGGCGCCCTGAAGCTAAAGGTTTATATATCATGTGGGGTAGTAAATGTTTGAGAAGAGTCTTCAAAGCTTCAACCACCATTCATGAGTCCAATATGCGCTAGCAGTCCTTCCACTAAGAAAGCCCTCTTAATTGCTATACATTATGCCAACTGCCGTGAATATGGTGTAACTCGCCTGACCGCACCGCGTCGAGATGCCTATAATCTGAAGATTCGATTGATGGGTATGTCTTCTTTCCAGCATCGTTCCAAACTGACATCTCACAATCTCCTAAACCAACATGGTAACTTTTAGAAAAAGGATACAAGCAAAAAGACATTGTTTTTATGTATGATAAAGCCAAAGATCCTCGACTCAGACCGACGAGAGATAATATCGTAGGACCCACCTCTTACGATCTCCATTGCTTACTGACAAACTGGGATTTTTTTGTTAGCTCCGACAGATAGATCTATTCGTCGAAGGTGCTCAGGAAGGAGATAAGTTTGTCTTCTACTGTACGTGTGCTACTTCATTTTTTTAACCTGGTTCAAGATTTTAACATCGCGATCAGATGGAGGGCATGGTGTTCAGGTTGTGTCAAGGAGAATGAGCGAGGAGGATCAGATGGATGAGGGTGAGAACCATAACCTAAGGCTACCCAGGGCTACACAGACGTAATTCTCACCTCTCGCAAATAGCTCTACTCACTCTTGACAATTACGGAGAACCGGTCGACGACAACGACGAGCCACTGGATCCCGAGATGGACTATCACGACAAACCTATTTATCGTCAGCGTCTTCGCGGAATAATTATCGACAATGTGTGCTCTTATTCTTCTATGTTTGTGCTGAGTGACTGACGATACTTCCTGTAGGAGTTGAAGAAGCGTCTTGTCAAACGTCTACCTACGGGTTCAACGTTGCTTGTAAGTAACGCTGGCTCGTCAAGTTACAATTCCAATAATCGCTCATTTTTATTCATAAAATCAGGCTATCTTCGATGCATGCCATTCTGCCACGATGTTGGGTGATTATTATAACATCAGCTATGTCTCGCTTCATGATCTCACCCGCTTACAGACCTACCTCACTACGACTGTAACTCTGTCTGGTTCCCGTGGTGTACGAAGTTCTATGGTTATGGTCGTTCACAGTTAATCCCAATCAGTATGTTCATCCATCTTCGTACTTGCTCAAATTTTGCTAAATCCTATTTCCTGCTTAGCTCGTCGATATGCTATGGGTATGCAAGGTCCCATTTCAATTGACTATTCAGCCGGAACTTACCAATTCCACCTTTCATACATATTAGCCCAAAACTCGACGGAAGTTCCAAGGAAAGCTCGTAGAGTCGTTCGTCGACGACTTACAACAATCAACACCAACTTGGATAATATGCAATCCATGACTTTGAACTCTGCCACCAGTCCTTCAGATACTCGTCAAAATTCTGTCGATTCTGGATTTTTTGACTTGGGCCTTAGTGATATAGGTTTTCAACGTTGCAGTTCGCCTATATCGGAACGACCGTGTAATGGGTTTGATTGTAAAATTCCTGTCAAGAATACTGGTGCTACTGTTGTAAGTATTCATATTGAAACTTCTACCCGTTCATGACAAAACTTAAAAACAAATTTTTCTTTAGATTTCTATCGCTGCATCTAGCGACGCAGGGATCACATATGATGGTATAAATGAGAAGGACAAAATTACCGTAACTATGACATCAGTTGAGTATCTTTGCAGGTTTTAGCATGCAAATAAATTTATTAACTCGTTCTATCACAGACGTTGCTCGATATCATAGGTATCTGACCACAACCTGAGCTAATGCCTTTCAATTACTTTACTCACATCTTCTCCATAGATCAGAAACCGCGCATCACATGGGGACAGCTGATATCCGAACTTGGGTGAGGAACTATAATTTGAGATCTAACTCAGACTAGCTAACAATATAGTCAAAGTTTTCGTATCTTCGAGTACAACAAACCTCGTCAAGTTTCATGGACGGACAACAAAGTTGCTCTGATGAAGATAAAGAAAGAACGAAAGAGAGGACGTGTTTATTCAGGTCCCATTCCAGAAGATACACCTGTGAATCTTCAAGTTCCTCAAGTAAGTCATCCATCTCGTTATGATTTTTTTCAGTTTGGATCTTAAATTATCATTTGTTATCTAGTTAGGCTCAATGCATAAACTTGTGAGTCCTCATCGTTCGTGTGTAACATGAGTCATTGGATTGACATTTGTTCGGTTTGATACAGAACCTCAACGACCTGTTCAGCTTTTGATTGACTCTGGAGTCGATTCCCCGGTGGCTGTCGAACATTCTCAAAAATTTTTTTCCAACCCATGGATTCTTATACGTTATGCCTGGAATTCTTCTAGTTCGCATACTCTTCTCATAATCACATACCTCTCTATTGACATCGATTCCTGTCTCTGCTGTTTTCCTGGATCTTTCTTGGGGACTATTGTATGATTTCCTTCTTTGATCTTTTGTGTCTGTGCTTTTTTTTCTTGTGATCACATGCCGTCGTGGATTGTGTATGGATAGATTCAAATCCTAGTACTAGTAGTGTAGTAATTTTGTAGCAATGGTTTGTTTAAAGTTGAAATATTCGATTTCTTTGTCACAGTCGCAGCTGCAGGATTAGGAACATATCCATATCAGAGAACCTAAGAAAGCATTGAGGAGAATTGACCATTCATCGGTCTGGAAGACCTGTAAGTACAGGAACCCTGTTTGCTATACGCTGTACGTGTACTGGTAATTTACTTCCCGTCCAAACACGAGGTGCCATCCCCTTCACATCCTTCGACCACACCCAAATTCCAAATTCCATGTGCTTGAGTTCCGAGGCAGACCCTGATGATGCATATGGCAGTTCAGTACTCTGTGATTAATATCGTGCTTCTAGCTTCAAACGTCAATACAGTTTGTGGCCGTATTGCTATCAAGTTGCTTACTATCCTATGCAGTTGAGTACTGCCAGTCTTGTGTTCCATGAGGACATCGATAGAATCATTTTGACCTGTGTTCTGAAGCTTCTGAACTGGATCTTATAGATTTATTGCTTTTTGGAATCAACTCCATATGGATTGAAGAAGGCAGCAATAATATTGATAGGTACGGAATGCCAGAGGTGACAGTATAGTGTAACAGGATAGCATATTCGTAATTTGTCTATTCATGGTGTAATAGTATGATGCCGTTGACCATAGGTGAGGATAATACTGCCCCGTTGAAGTTGAGATGAACGTCTCCCAATCTGAGTGATACACGGGTCTCTGGAACGTTGACATATTCCGTGTATACGTATATGTCAAGAGTTGGACAGCGGGCTAAATGTCAAGAAGAGCAACCTTGAACGTCTGTCAGCAATATGGGCGAAACAAGCCTACTCTGAACCAGTACCATCGGTGGAGTTCGTTGTTGCATTGTCTGATATTAATTTTTAAATGCCCGAGAACCTGTGCGGTGCTGAGTTCATGCGGAAACCTGGAACAAAAAATAAATGGGATTAGTAAACTTTGTCCGACGACTTCAGCAATCGCTCGACTTACTAATACCGAACGAACCGTTGCTATTTTTTTTCTGTTTGCTCCTTGTTCCATGAGCACGGCCGTGAGAGCAGGATTAGCTATGCAAGCCGGTCGGGTGCACCGTGAGGTCGTGGATCTCACTTGAATGGATGATTGCACAATGTACATTGTTTGATATGATTATTGTTATGTTCAAGCCAAGAAATTAGGAAACAACCTGATGTAGTTGAACGTTGGATGTCAGTCAAGCAAACGACATGGGATGAAAAAGAATGCGAGACACACGAGTGAGCATAAATTATCCAATACAAAGCGTCCTCCATCCAAATATCCAGAATCCTACAAAATGATTTTAAAAAAAGAACCAAGAAAAATATTAAACTCGAAAATGGTGAATAAAAATAAAGGTACACAGTAAATGCGAATGGAAGAAGGGTATGAAAACAAGACAAACTGCGTGAATGTTGTGCGATGGAGAACGAATGTTAATAAATTGAAAAATAATGAGAAATGTATATTATAGAGTAAACCGGTCTTGCATATTCTAGCCTATGTTTCAGCGATGGAACGTTGTGCAAATGAAATGTGAAGAAAACATACGAGGCGTTTCAAACTTCCCAGCTACACGATAAAATATTGTCGTCAGAGAGACTGGGCTTTGAGAAATGACAAAACAAACGAGTTTACGAACCTGTGGATCCTGAAAATTGATCATTTCCAAGGTTTCTTCAAGATGATTGGTTGATGAGGCCCGTTGATTCGAGGTAAAAGAGGGCGGTACATCTGAAGTTGATTTTCGCCTCTTCCGCTTCTCATTCGCGCGATGCCGTCTATACTGGCGTTTACTCCATTGGTGACGTTCCACCGCTGCGCTATGCAGACGGAAGCTGAAAACATGGAATAATGGATTCATTAATCATCGTGTAGAAGAGGAAAATATTTATATCATACCCGATGGACGACATCAGGTCATGAAAGGACGGTGTCGGCTGTTGGCCTGAAAGATTGTCAGAAAATGAGAATTTCCCAAAACTCATGGGAGGTTACGCACGGAGAATTTCAATCAGAGCCTGAAATAGATAGTGAGATGAGTTTTGCATGAACTATATTTACAACTCTGGAGTACCTACCTGGGTCATGGTTTCACCGTCGCCTTTCTCCCATGCTCGTTGATCATCCATGCAAGCAGATAGGGATATCTAAGGGATATAAGAGTGTATGTTCTTGGGGAGAAGAAATTGACTGCATACCACACTAGCACGCGCAGTTGGACTCTCAATACAATCTCCCGTACATTTTCGAATGGGATCAGGTGACATACACCGTTGAAAATCGATTGGCGATCCGAAGTTCCATAGCGCATGATTTTGAAAGGCAGGTATCGCGTGAGGAGATGCCAAGATTTGTCCGCCATTCTGCCAAGCAGTTGAACCATAATTGATAAGCTCGTTAATTGAGGCTTCAGTTTCCTGGCGAATAGTGTGTTGAGATTGTACTGAAAGAGTCTTTCTGGACATCGAAAATCGTCGTGGAGGTAAATCCGAGTCAGGCGATTCCATCATGGGTTGTAGTTCCAGCGTAATTTCGTCCGTCTTTACTCGATGTTTGCCAACCCGTTCCCCGGTGATTATGCGTCCCGTCACTTTATTCAAAAAACATAAATACCATCAGCATCGAATAGAATTATTTTGAGTTCAATTCTCACTCAGTTTGGCTTGACGACGGACTGAATAAAATCGATTGGGCAGTGTAAGTCTTAGGATACGTATACAGAGCTGAATTCACTCACCGACGTTCATCCACTGTGACCTGAATCGCCGCGGACCTTTCGAGATCCATGGCTTGTAGATCTCGTTACATTCGTAATGATCCAAATCTGAAATTGATCCCGATTAGAGAACAACCAAAGAAAAGAAGAGTACAATTCGAACCCAGCAAGGTTCCAGAGTGACAAGAGTCAAATATCGCCTAAAGGGGACATCTCAGACAGCGAGCAAAGTAACATAGAATTCGAAGCGCTCACAACCAAACGTGCACCCACAGGTAGTGGGTCCACGAGGAACCTTCGAAGATCCTAGTCATGCAGATACTCGGTCAACAAAGAAAGGAGCCACAAGAACTGAGAGGTCGCTCACATTATCACGAATGAATTTCTCTGGACGACCAAGACCTTCATGATCCATCGGTAAAAGGACTGAAATTCAGGTGGTGTTCAGCTTCGAACATGAATTATCAATGGCAGAAACTTCACCTTCATCCATTCCATCGTCTTCACTCCCATCCGGGTTATCCAACTGGTCCGAATGCCCTGCAACTGCGAACCATCGTTGAATGTCCAATGAGCACCACGAAGTTCGTGTACATTACTCACAGTAAAATACTAGAGTATCTCCGGAGTCCACATCACGTACAAGGTTGGCAATTTCAGAGAGCTTTAGATGATATCAGTAAAATCGACTTGGAGTAGAAATCACGGAGAAGGGACGCACAATTCGCGTCCTTGTAGGATAAGCTGCAAACCCTGGCTCGTCGAGTAACATAGTGATATCTCCCTCCTCATAATCATATTGCTCTGTTGTTCTGTTCAAAAGAGCGTCCTAAACTTGAGGCACAATAAAAACACGTACCAATGAGAAGCCGCTGCAAATCTTTCGCGTCCTTGTGCGGGCCATCCAGTGGCGGGTAATCCACGACGGTCGGTTGCAGGACATAATTTATACCAATGAGAAGAGCTCTTTTTCGCCCAGTTGTAATGGGGAGGGACGAATCTTCATGATGGCAAGAGGGCATGATGATAAGATTGTAATGTGCAGAATATCAGGGTTGCGAATGCCTCCTCTTCTTTGCTCAGAGCAAGCACACCTGAGGAGTGCTTCGAACCTGACTGAGCGACTCCGGTCGACGTCAAGAATCGGAGGTCGTTGTTATCCGACTAGAAATGTGGGATTCACGACTCCAAAAAAACAACCGAGGACAAAGTTCGAGGACGACGACAAGGAAGTTATAAAGCAAGCTTCGCGAACATTGCGAGTTAGTATGAAGATCTGAAGCTTGACGGGATAGCGGCATAGCTTTGACGTGATGTATATATTACAGAGAAGAGTGTGGGGAAATATTTGTGAACAAATAGTATTCATTGGGATTCGCTCGAAATTGATCCGAATTCATTGCCGTGATTTTGATATCGTCACTAAACAACTTCGATAATTGAAGTTCGATCTTGAATCCAACTTTATCCTCGGGCTGAAACGGTTTCAAACACGCCGCTCTCGAGTACTGAATACTTCTCAATGTCCAACTGGTTTTCCAAGAAAATGGTCTTCAGAATATTTACCAAATCCCACAAATGTCGAGTCCTAACCAAGGATTAGTCAAAGTTCAATGACGAGGTAGTACATCCTTGATACTCACAATGAAACAATTACCAGCTTAGGGAATGTTGTCGGGTTCAGAAGCACCGAGAGGCGCAGAGCTGTTCGTCGACAATGTCCGACTTGCGTTGCTACGCATTGTCCTTGGAGACGATGGACAAGGTTATGCCAATCAACATCATATAACGCGTTCGCAAATTGTGATCTCGACACGAATGGCTAACAATGTATGTCAGTGCATATCATTGCCCACTTCTGTACAGCTCTTCTGAGCTACCTCTTTTGTACAGCCCTTCTAAGCTACCTGACGGTGGTGTGAAACCGTCAAGACTCGGTGTATGTATACCGTGTCAAATCGATTTTTTTTTCAGATCAAGGGTCATGGCGCATTGTCTTCTAGTAGGGCTCCATCGTTCTGTATGTGAAACTGCGGTGATAAATTTCTATAAACAATAGTGTAGGCTCTGCAGCTACTTCTGACCCTCATGAAACGAGTCCGAGAAGAATGGGCATGACAGGGACAGGAACGAAGGACGAGGAACTCTCCGTTTGCTTCTAATCCACATACTAGTCGCTGTAATCAGATCTCCCGACTAGCGTCGGATTTTAAATTTAACGAAGCCGACACGTATCGATCAACAAGGACGCGTACGATGAGGAAACTACCGGCCTACCCGTACATCTGTATACTTCTCAACGTGAAGGCTATCCGTAAAATCCATCTCAAAGCTCAATTGCTCGCCGGAGACTAGAGGTACGCCGACGTTAACGTCTCAGTCATTAAATCATTCGTGGAGTACGTAAATGCATGATGGAGACATTACAACAGGTATGGCCAGTCATTACAAAGTCGTGAGTGTACATAAACATTCCCGGGAAGATAAAACAAAGGTTTGCTACAGTTATCGAAGAGAGTAAGAAGGAAGATAGTGGCAATAGGAATGATAGTTATGCTACAATAGTCAGATAGTCCTGTTAGTCTAAATTTTGTCCGATCCGAGCCAGAAAAAAATCGTATACAGTGAACTGTCCGATAAAAGGGTATCAAAATAGTGCGTGGATGAATAGGCATTGCCAGCAAAGCCAAAGGCGCAAGAGGGTATCAATACTAGATGAGGATAAGGATCGAGGAGGAGTTGGAGAAATTGACGGTGGGTGTTTACAATGGGCGGAAATGCACCATAACGACCCCATCCGCAGGCGACAATGACAATCCTGCGAATACGACCGACCTCGCATCAAGACTAGCAACCAAAAGGTCAATGTACCGAACCCCTTCCCTGGACCCTCTTGGTTCTCCACCGAAACGGTGGTGATACGCTCGAGAAACGGAGGAGTCACGAGGAACTTCTTCTGGAGGAACAAACATACGTAGCTGTGCATGTATGATTGCTAGAAGGTCGGCGACCGTGACGAATTTGGAACCACGGGTGGCAAGACCGGCTTGCGCTTCGAAGATGATATTCAATCCAAAGCAGGCAAGATTAAAAGATGGCAACTCTTGGTCGGTGACTGCTAGTAGCAGATCAGCCTCCGAAAGAGAGTGTCGAGAGATGGTGCTTGGTCTATCGTTTGGGTTCCAGTCGAACGAGATACCGTGAGATGCAGACAAGAAACGAGGGACACGACAACCTCTCAGCGAGGAACCTTGCGCACGAGGAGAAGAGGGGAGTTCCATGAAGCGCATTGGAGGTGTTGGAGTGTCTGGAAGCTGGATGTAACGAGGACGAGGAGTCGGCGGCGGTTGAGATCGCGACATAGTGGCAGACGGTCGATTACTAGAGGCAGAATGGCCTGAGCCTACGGAGTACGGTGAGAAAATGCTTGAGAGATATTGCGAGGGATCTAGCGTACCAGAAGATGTTCGACGGTCGCTGTGACCATGAGAGGACGTACTTATATAGGGGGAACCACTCAGTAAAGAAGTTCGCGGTGCCATCGTAGTACTAGTGTTTGCAAGAAGGTCAAGGGTGGTTGAGAGCTGTTTGGCCTGATAAGAGTAGACTGGTTGAACTGGCGGGGTGAGTGTGGAAGTCAGGGTATCCTAGTACTGCCCACTTTTATAGGTGTGCATATGCGGTCCCGATGCCAAATACCGTCCAGTCGAAAGCGCTGCTGGTGGTTCCTGTAAATAGCAACTGTCTTGGACCTCGCCTAAATTGCCTGCTACGTAGCCATGAGGCTGTTTAAAATGAATGAAGGAGAGACGCTAACTGCGGTGTAACAATGCCAACATAAAGAAATTAAGCGACATTGACAGCCTGTCGTGACGTTGTTCAAATTTTTATCCTGGTCACGCTGTATTTTCCGGGGTAGCACTTGGCACTAAAATATCATCTCAGTGTAGAGAACAAAAACAAGAGTGAAGACAGAATTTGCTGAATATTTCTTCAAGCAACGGCGGGGACGTGAAGGGAAGATGTACAGAGCAATCCATGCCGACAACAGCCTTCTTTACTGCTATGTTTAAGCGCCGAATGTCGGTCCCAGTCGGGCGCGCCCTGGAAGGGTGAATATTTCCATTACTGGACACCGACAAAATCAGCGGGCCACTTCAAGTTCTCTGCCGTCAACTAGTAAGCACTAGCATGCTCACATGCGTACCCAACGCTGATCTCTTTTTTTGGTTTTTTATTTAGTTGGAGTCTGACTAGTAGATGTCTCAGGCTAGCCTTAGAGTGAAGGTGGAACTCAGGTTCCAGTTTCATCTTGAAAGAATCTAAAAATTATGATAGTCTTGGTGCGTAATACACAATCTGCTTGGAATAGACCACAATATTCTAGCTCATCTTCCGAAGCGCATAGCAATGGGCGGAGTACGACGACTTGTGAAGGCAGTCCTAGTCTCCTTAGTGACTCCTGCACTAGTAGTACAGCAAGGGCGCTCTCGATAAGTTCGGGCCAGCGTCCGCCTCATGGATCCCAAGTTCCTAAAGGAAGTCCTTCGCCTCGTGAACCAGTGAAGGAAGGATAGAAAGCAATCAAGGCTGTCTACGACGGTATATTGAAGTTGATCCCCCAGAATACAGAATACAACGTCGGGGACGGCATCACACAGGCTGATCCTTCCTAGGCGCGTTCAATTCACAGTGCCCAACAGTATGACTATCGATGACTTTCAATCCGATGTTCACCTTGTACCTCCCGACGCTTCTCTGTCGCACGCGCAGTAAACCCTACTAAGGCGGTATTTGGGTTGGGTACAAATTACCGTCAATTGTCACGACAGCGACGTACGAAAAGCTCAGAAGCTAGACGTACTCGCGGACGTTTCCATGGCCAAGTCTAGTTCACAGTGGCGGTGCTGTCTTTGGCAGATGCTGTTGAATCACACGTGAAGCTCTCGTGAACATTGTCATTGGTGGACCGGTGAGGTGCCAAATACATTAGACAAGCCAAATATCCCGCTGAAAAGTCTCGGACCTAGACATGTATTACCAAGAAAAAAATGTGCGTCATCATTCAGAACTTGCAGACGTCTCGAGAGCTCTCTGAATTTCTGCTTCGGTATGCTCCCAAAGTCTCCTTCTATCCTCTTCTGAACCTCCCCACTTTTCAAGGCCTGTCATCTCATCACCATGACTGTTACTTCTAACCGCTCCAGATTTGCTGTGTAGTAACGACCACAACATGTATTCTCCGGATTCTTCGGAGGAAAGGGAGAATGGATACACCAAGCCAGTCACGATATTCTTCAGCAGATGTCCAGCGAATGATGTGGGTCTAAGAAGATTTGTTCTGACTGCTCCAGGAGTAGCGTGAATGAAGCTGACACCAGGATAATGCTCTGCAAAGGACTGCCGAGGAAGAGAATTTGTCATAAGCAGGAGATACACAAGACGAAAGGTGAATATTTCTTACCTCAATCATCATGTCATTGTAAGCAGGCGCAACTAAGCCTGCGGTAGCAGCGCTGAAATTGTTCTTCAGCCCTAAATCGTCCCATATCACTTTCCCCCCAAGCCCCGGAGCATAAACGGACATGACCTTAGCATCCTCTCCAGAATCGGTCGCCTTCTTCAAAAGAGGAGCAAGGTCGTGGATGAACTTCCACCTTGAATAATAGTGCAGTGCCAACTTCCTCTCCATGTCTTCCGACGTCCTGTCACTTCCGCGCATGGTAAAGATCCCTTGCGACACGAGGAGATAGTTTAGTTTTGGAAGTCGGGATATAAGGGAATCAGTAATGTGTTGCACGTTCTTCATTAATGATACATCGCATTCGATGAATTCATGGATTGCATCAGAGGATGTTGGTTTGGGGAATTGCGCGATGGTAGCTTCCCCCGCTATCCGGTTTCGACCACATATGATGATGTGAGCATTTCCCTTTGTAGCTCGTGCAAAAGCCTCTGCAGTTGCTTGGCCAATCCCGGATGTTGCACCAATGAAAAGCGCGATAGGAAGGTACGATCTTTGGAAGGCTATATTTGCGCTCCAAGCAACTTGCAAAGGAGGCATGGCACGGTTAAACGTCGGTTTGAAACAGAACCAATGGGAGTTAGTTGAAGGAACCTGTTGGACGGCCAATCTGAAGCCAGTATTATTTATGTCGTTCGAGGCCACGTACGTATGTTTCCGGCACCTTGCTGATTAGATTCGTATGCCAATAGAAAAATTCTGAAACAGGTGACCCAATGGTATACAAGCCGAAAGGTTCAGAAAGCACGTAGGCATTGGCTCCAGAAATAATAATATCTGCGAATCGACTTGCGTGTTCTTCGGGACCAAGCGAGTCCAATTGCAAGTTGCAAGTTACTGGAGTTGATCAACTTTCCATCGAAAGCCGATTGGACAAGAGCCACAGATCAATTACGTAATGCTCCACCGAAATAGGCAAGCAAGTATGTTCGTGAGTTAAACGTCGTTGGATTGAGCTTTCAAATCCCCGAGCAATATCAGTCAAAACCTGGCTGGTTTACGCCGCGTTTTTATCATATTATTTCATTAAAAATCTATTTGAGAGATGTACATTTTCAAAATCATGTTTGGATGGAGGCATAAATGACATGAGATTATGAAGGAACTTGTTTTTCTATCGTTGGCACCAAAGTCACCGAGCTTGCCATGTATTGCGAGGTTTCATCTGAAATTCTCTCGAAGAATGAATTTGGGGTGGCGCCACTATTACGTGTGATCCAATAACCTTCACGATGTTTAGGTGTAGTAGTATGTCCGAACTCATCGATAAGATTAATCCCAAGTCTGGAACACGATGTTGGCAATAGGGCTTCTTGCTATCTAGTTGCAGCAGGTCGAAATGTTGTCACAGATGAGAGAGGCTGGAGCAATCAAATTCCCAGATTTATATTGTTTTCAACACGAACGATTATAGCATCCAATAAAATTTTTGCACGTAGTTAGTACCAGTACTTTCAGAGGAGATCTACGTGTGGCTCTTCAAGCTTGAGGAGCGCCCTTTTCACGGCGGGAAAAGCCATGCGTTACAGGCCCTCCTAGAAATTGCTTCCGTTGAGAGAGAAGACTTAGGTGGGCAATATATAGCCTGATGAAGCGAAGGAATTCCTGAAAGAAAGGTCCATAGTGTCGATCAGTACGAGGGTTCCATACGATTGGGAGAAAACAAGGTTAGACTTGCGACGCTGTGTGCTTATTTCCGTTTGTAATGAAACCGTTGACTAGTCCCAGAGGATTGTTATCAAGGTTGCACCCTATACGAATGCGGTTTAGGCCGGCTACTTCTCCGAACTGTTGTGCAAATTATTATACGCAATTGTTTCACAACCCAAAGACCACAACAGATCGCAGCAGAGTCCGCAATCCCTTAAGAGAGATTTAAACCTGAAGGGATTGTTGGTAAGCACTCAAAGATAGATCAATTACAAATAAATATGAACAACCCATCTTCTCCGACACTCGATAGCTGTAGATCATTGAATTGAGAGCCAAAGATAATGGGATTGCTTAGATTGAGAAGATGATCAACTGTTCCAAAGATCCTGATTCCGTTTTAGGGTAAATTTAGGGTAGGGTGAAACCGGACATATGGGAGATGGTCCACACGTTACAACAACTGACTTCGTTTCGTTTGCAACAAGGAGAATGTTCAAGTTCAATGCCTCTTCCTACAAGTTCAACACGTTGTATCAGCATTGGAACGGAGTGTGCTGGATTTCAACTCGCAGTTACAAAGATACCACCTTGAGCATAAAGGTTCAATGTTTTCGCAGCTTCGGGCCCCATAAGAAAAAAGCACGAGACCACAATACGATCATATCCGAAGATGAAGGAAATACCAATGTGACTGTATGACGTGTTGACGTGAAATAGATACGGAAAGATCTAGAGGACAAATATCAGTGCAAAGTCATTGACGAAATGACTGACGTTTACAATACTAGCGACCCCTTCGAGTCCCTTCGATTCAAACAAGCTGGTCAGGAGACCGAAGATCCCTCAGGTAATCCTGCTTGGCTCCAAAACGCAAGGTCCAAGGTAGAAATCATGTACCTGTTCATTCAGTGATATTGAAGTAGCATCGTGCACAGGTAGGTAGGCCTAACCAATCGGCTTTGGATTCGTTGCCTCGTTGAAATGAAAGTTTCCTTGAGTACAACATGTTGAGACTGGAAGAGGTGACAAGCTTACTGGAATACAGCAGCTTCTGAAGGTTCACCCTACGAAGTCCCGGAGGCACTGCTTCATGAACAGAAGGACGCAGTTTTATATCGGATATACTTGTACGGCGAACTGCTAGGCGTTTATGTAGGTAGCGGGTTCTCATATGAGGATGACCATCAGAGCTTCAATCACATTTCGGGCGTGCACGATGACCACCAATGAGAATTCAATTGGCCGTTTTGAGATGAGAAGGATTACAAGCGTCGGCTCTGAATGAATTGCGACCTGACACGGCTATGAGGCTGAATGGGAATTACTAGAAATGCTATTGTCGAATTCCGAAGAGTGTATCGAATACGGGACATCTAAGACACGATAAACGAAGCCGAGTCAATAGAACCTTTGTCCCTTGTCGCTTCCGGCGCTAACCCTCATGAACGAGGGCATTTGATTAGATACGGGAAGAAGGCATCAGGAGGGGGGTTCGCCTTGCGTATGAACGGGTCTGAAAACAAGAAAATGTTAAGAGAAGACACGATCATGAGTACGCGAATTGAACTAACTGCGAGGGATAGGTGCAGGGAATCCCTCTCTTATGACAGTTGCTGCAAGTTTGACGACCGTCACATTTCAACTTGCGGCCTAAAGATCATGAATTGAATCATCAAAATGCGATCGACGACGTATGAAGGCACTTTACCTCTGCAAAATTGGCATGCGACGATTGTTCGACGATGGGGGATATACACTCCAGTATCTTCGTCGTCGTCGTCGATGTCGGGGGGGTGAACCTATGATAATGGATGAGCTCGACGAGTTACAACATAAATTGAAGAATTTGAGCTGAAACTTACTTGTTGAGTAGACATGTCGAGGTGTTTCTGTTGTACAGTTTGTGTGATGAACTTGGTCTGCACTCTGGTGGTACATTTTATAGCATAGCGAGCGCTTTGAATAACCTTCGACGGCGAGCATTCCACTGAGCCGCAAGTCAAGTTTTTAGCAATTACCAGGAAGGACTTGTCGCGATCGCAGACTTACCTGAAATGAGTGGAAGTGTGGCCGGTTGCAGGTAGGTGGCCTCGATCTATTAATTCATCATCGTGGAGTCATCGCATAGGACTATGTGGTATGAATTTTGCCAAGATTGGATCCACAAGACGTCTGATACAACGTGCACAAGCGGATCTCCTGCATCCCGGTGTGAGCTGGATGGAACTGTCGATGTGTTGCAAGAACGACAGTCACCGACAATTTCATGAATCGAGATGAGTCCTAAAAGAGACATCAAGTTACTCTAATCGCTGTAGGGCCTGCAGGTTCACGCTTTGAGGAATTGGAATAAGTTGGGCCAGGACTTCTGGATATAAATTGTCAGAGAATTTGAAGAAAGATATACAAAAGGAATTTCGAGATACTAACAAACTGATGCGATATTATCGCGACAGAACACTCATGCAGGAACAGGTACGGTTATACAAATCGCTCTCAAAATGTGTATAGAGCGGATGTTGGTGCAATCGTTGTTCGTTGTGGTAGTTAGTAGTAACGATAGAACAGTTCAACGATACCGGCGGGTTGGTTATTGTACCCCTTCCGGAGACGGAGACCAATTACCCTAAAATGGTACCGAAGATACCGACATATTGCCGGATAAGTAATAACTATCTCCGATCCAGTCCGATAACGGCCAGTACAGTTGATTAGGAGACAACGCTCCTTGTTCATCTCCTTGTTCTACTTATTGTCTGTATAGGTGGTCGAAGAAATCGCCCAACGACGTACATGATGATTGTGTCACTTTGTTTGTCCAAATGACAGACTATTATTCTGGTTTTATAAGAGAGACATTGTCATCAACATGGTGGCACATCTCCCCATAGCGAAGAAAACGCTACCACACTCCAAAATTATCGCTTTCTGCTGCAGCTGGCTCTGTGTCTTGCAATCTTTTCGATAACGATCAACTTCGGACATATCTGACTCAGTCATATCTCACAGACATTTTCCGAGGCGGTACAAGAAAAGCGCTGAGCGACACCGACATATAAAGATAATGTGCTCGGGATTTCTTCGTTGTTTCAGCCGGTGTGGGGGTCGGGAGAACGACGCAAGGGACTTTCGAAGAGAGCTTCCCCGTCATACTCCTCGACATAGGACTACCGAACCTGGCCACGGGATCTTGCGTAGCAGACCATACACAGCGTTTGACTACCATCTCAGTAATCCACCTACTCTTGCTACTCACACCTCCAGAGAAAACTGTTGCAGACGGCCAAATTTTGCATCTGCAGATCAACTGAATCACTTGCTCGCCCCTTCTAGAACTGCAGTCAACACAGGCGTTAGCGGTCCGTAGTGATTTTATTTATCTGTTTCTCATGCCTAACATCATGACTTCGTACAGATCGATCCGAAACCGACACAATGTACTCGAGTATGCAGTACACACCTTTAGTGCGTTCCCATTTTCTGTACCTTTCTTCTCGATTTGATTGTGTCTGATTTCAACATTTGAATTGTCTCCGTGAACAGGCCAATTATTCCGTCAGGTCGAACGCCACAGTATCTCCATTCCAGTTTACACCTATGGCTACGACTCCGTCGTATCAGTGTACTCAGACCCCTCACCATGGTGTGCAATGTGTTCCAACCTACCCATGCAATGCTTCCACTACGCCGGCAGTTATCCCTGGAATGTTTACGCCTTCCTTGTACGCGATTCCATTGTTATCAAATCAATCAGCCCAAGTCAGGCCTGCTGCATTGAATGCTAATCGGGCTTCACCATGGGTGCCTCACCCTCAACCTCACCCGTACATTCCTGCTGCTTCTTTCTGGATGACAGGAATGGTGGGTGGGGCTCCAATACTCGTTCCAACAACTCCACTCGACCCTCGTACCGCGATGCGACTCACGGGTGGATGGCCTCTGCCTGGGACAGCAGTAGGGTGGACACCAGTTTGGCCCCCATCGCACACACCAGCTCCAGATCGTATCTCTCGAGGTGTGTGTCTGTGTCCCTGGCTCATCCCAAATCCTGGGGATCCCAACACTCCTCACGTCATCTGGGATATCTCTACATCCCCGATGACGGCTCTCCGTATCACCGGTCGAAATGTCATTCTCAGTCTAAGAGACAAGTTCGGCGAACAAGCTACATACCCAGCGACCGACAAGCTTCTGATTTACTGTCCATTGATGCAAGATTATTGGGGTCCCATAGTGGTCAAAAGTTCGAACATCGTGCTTGAAGATGTTCTCTATGCTATCTATGAATACTTCCAAACACCATTGACTCGTGCCGAGTATGATTATCTCTGCGATTTGAACCCAGGGAATCAGCAAAAGCTGCATGATGCCCTGTGGCAACGTTCTCTGACTAGCGGCAATCTCACGGGATTTGACATCTCACAAGGGCTAAAGAGAGTCGACTGTCTCGGCGACAACAAAGTCTTTTGGGGCCTCTGGGTGACCTACAATTTCGATAACACATTCCATCTGAATGTTGGACTTCAACCTCGAAAGCGAGGTTGAATTCACCGTCTAATATATCCTTTCCGACCTATCTACTCTGACCTCTGTCACGATCACGATTTATCTTTTCTCTCCTGTGTTCTTCATAGTGGACAATCACTCTGCCGATGCTTCTTCTATTCACTGTGATTTCTTGAAAAACACGGTCTACGATGTCACGTTTGTCATGACTTGACGATTTCTAATGTAACTGTAACGTCCCCCTGTAATTTGTGATGTATATTACGACTCTCATGTAGAATATCCATAGAATGAACAACGTACTCCACCTCCAATAGAAACCAACTGTATTTTTCATCCTACTTACCAACTTGGATAATCAAATGGGATTGTACACATTGCTCCCATCAAATTCTATCTCCCCCTTCTCACACTAACCAACTCCACTGGGTTATCCAACTACCGTATTCTTTACCTGACTGTCAGACTTTGGTCTTCCAATATTCTAGCATGGTCTTCGAACAATTAAACAGCATGATCGACGCGAATACATTGTCAGAATACAGCGCTTGGATCCCGCAGTGACTGTGCGTACAATGTCCATCGTCCTGTAATGTACTAGTTCCCCCTAGCTGTCTACTACTTAGAATTTGACGACATCGTTTGTACAGCCATTTGGTTGTCAATGTCAATCTATAGCGATATCGCCACAGCACAGGCGACCGTTTCCAATCTGGTTTTATATATTGGGTTTGCGGGTGGTCCCTGATTTCGAAATCACCGGCTACTATCACCTGGAAAGCCCCCCGCCCCCCCCCATGTCAATATCACTCGTGTTTACGCCCGCTCTTCGAGTTGGAGGAGAGGTTATTTCTGGAGAAGTCGAGTTGCATTTTCCTCAAGTTCATGAAGATGAGATCGAGGAAGTTCATGTTAAGCTGAGGGGACAAGTTTACGCGTACGTTTTCTTTTCATCTCACTATGGGGGATTATCTACGTGCTGTCGTCGGGGAGGGCGAGCGACACGATTTTACGCGACTTTATCACGATATGGATATTAGAAGATCATCTCTTCTTGAATTGAAGGATTTTCGGACGGCTTTTTCACAAAGTCAGTGAAAGCCAAACCAAACCCGGCCTATATTATAGGACATTTCCTTCAGTATCTTGGGTTTAGGTCGACATGTCGCACCTTCACATTTTCCCCTTTTTTTAGAAAGGGACCCCGACTTGCCGACTTATCCCCCATATCTGTTGCATAGATTCTCTCCCTGGTGTATCTCCAGCTTTTGGGATCGAAATTGACCTTTATCTTTAAATCATTTATTCCATTTGTTTCCAAAAATCTAGAAAGGTAGCAAGACAGTACGGAAACCAATATTTCGACCGTCGAGAACGGATTCAAATCGTCAAAGAGAACATTTCCTTGTGGACGAAAGGCAGCGCGTATCCACCCGCCGATTCTCAAATTCTCCGTCTACCATTCCAATTCCAACTACCTTACGACGTTCAACCTTCCTGCGAATTCACCGGCCTATACAAATATGCACGCGTTGGGTATTCAGTTGAGGCTGTCGGTGTTAGGCAAGGAGTTCTACATTTGAACCGTCGTATCGAACGTCCGTTCTCTGTGGTCGCACCTGATTCTGCTGGCTCTCCTACACGCAATGCCCTATTGGTTGGTTGGTTGGGAGATTGGAATACCATAGAACGGTCTGATAAAATTAGAAGAGGACTGTGGGGTGGTTATGCGGATGTGAGGATGGAGGTAAGTCAAGATTCGTATATTTCTCATCCACAGTACTAATTGTTTCATTGGTTACCTAGCTGAAGCTACCTTCCGTCAATACCTTCCCGATCTTTACCCAAATCCCGTTCGAACTTACAGTCACGAGTGTCACGAAGGAGATGAAATACGACGAAGAAGACGAGACAAGTACAGAGCGATTGTTTCCTTCCCCTCCAATTCATCCGAAGGAAGTAGAGTTTGTTTTACGCCGTCATGTCCATTTAAATGCACAAGGTTGGAAAGCCACTGATACCGACACTGTAGCGGCTGTTGGCGGTATGGGCAAAGATACCGAGAACCAAAAGCTCGTCAACGTGCAAGTGACCAATAAGCAGTGGCTACCATCAGAGAACGAGAAACATACGGGCTCGTGGAAACAAATGACGACCATGAAATCGTTCATCATGTTCAAGTCGACTCCAAGTTTCGAGACACCTATCTTCAGTATGCATGTAAGTTTCCGGTTTTTAAAACGGTGCTACTAGTGGGGTCTCAGTAAAACTCACGATGATCTGTCTTCTCATCTAAAGCACATTCTGCGCATCAAGGTCGACTTTCCAGGAATCGGCAATAACTTGGAGGCAGAGATACCCATCTCAATCAAGTCCGGGATGAACACACCGGATCCAGATGCGTTCGCACCCCCTTATCCAGGGCCACCACCTCAACTAGATCTTCCTCCGTGAGCTCTCTCTTTCGCATTGTCTCCTACATGCAAACTCACGTGGTTTCTTGTAGTGCCTACTGGTCGGGTGCACAATGGGGTGACCAGGACGAGAAGGACAAGTCTCTGTTCGACAAAGACGGATCATAGCTCCCCGAAGGATAGCGAAGATAATACTTGTTCCATTCTCAACTTAATCACGAAGGCACTGACATGGACACCACGATGAAACCTTGAGGCTGATTGCTGGGAGGTATGAGACTTTGAAGGTAATTGCACGTGATGAGTCTTTGTGTCCAGTTGTAGGTTTCTTGGACGAAACAGCGTGGCTTCGATGAATGTTTTTATTCATACCTGTACGTTACGGATACCCATGAGGCTACATTACGACTCAACCTGACGTGTAGCCTGACGACCATATGTAATTTCTATGTTTTTCTTGCTTGAATCATTTCTCCTCTGGTCCTGGGATGAAGGAGCGCCTTGTAGAGGAATCTTTCCTTTGTGACACGCACAGCTATGCTTTGTCTGCCAGCTCATAACATGATCCTCAGGTCACCTAACGCTTCTTACACTATCTCAGCAAATACAATAAGAGTGAGCGCTGTGGTGTTCGTTGGAGAGAAAGAATCCTTGTTTCCTCACCTTCCTTCCCATTTCGTCGTCGGCTGTCAACCGACCTGGACGATATAACTTGGTGCCTTTTTACGTTCTGTCTCGTGTTGCCCCTCCATTCCTCTTCCTCGCTCGTATTCACTCTCGAAGTGCAAAAAATCTCTTTCCGCTGGCTCAGATGCCTCACAAACGGTCATCATCCGTCGACAAAAACTATGGTTCAGCCTATTCATTGGTAGCAAATACAACTACATCATCATCAAACTTAGCACGAACACAATTATGGGTGGATTCACAAGCGAGCGTGAAATACTCACCACCTCCATCGCCCTCCCAATCGTCTCTGATAAACCCGAATGGAGGTACACCATCTTCGTCGAATCGTACTACAGCATCCTCAGAACAGTCGATATCGGCGATACCAAGAAGGCGTGGAGTACCTCCATCGCCACTAAATCTGAACCCCATCCCTACTTCATCTCGTACAATCATTCCTCAATCCTCTATCCCACCCACACCACCACCAAAACTCGGACGTTCAAGTAGCGTCAGACACCAAGAGCGACAACTTCCGCCTCTACCATTTCCCCAAAGTCCTCCAGGATCTGGATATCCAATGATATTGCAGGTAGCACCACCGAGAGCAGATGCACAAGGTAGCAACAGAGGCAAAGTGAGTTATGTCGCATTGTCGGCTCGATGTCGACAGGTTCTGATGAAACTTGACAGCTGCCACGGACGACGCTGGTCAGGAAGCGAAGGCCGTCCTTGATCAGTCAAATAATGTCCATCGGTTCTCCAACAAAGGAGAAGGGAGACGAAGGGACTCTCAGGCGAAGGTGAAAGGATTTAGTTTGCCTCGACAGCAGAGAACGACGAAGATATCAAACTGGGGAATACCGCGGTGTCATGATAGGCGGGGTGCTGCGGGCCCGTGAATGGAGGAAGACATGCTAAGCACGTTTATTCATTCTTCAATTTCTATCCTTTTTTCTCCACTTCCTTCGAAGCGTTTCCTGGATCTACTTGCATCTTCTCCCGGATTTGTATCTTTATGGAATATGTATCATTTGTGTCGTGTATCGGATCTTATTTTACAATGTTAGTTGGATGTGTTGTATTGTCCTTTCTTTGCTTACTTTTAATCTACTTGGATTCACCTCTTATTTCTTCTCATCTGACGCGAAATCTGCGCCAGACCAATAGGATCTGTAAAGTGGATTTTATGAGCTCATGCAACCATGCCCAAAAGTCAACGTCTTACGGAGGAAGATCTAGTGGTGGAGGGGGGCCTTCATACGGTGGTGCGTCTGCTGGTTGAACACGGTAAGGATTTGGAGGCATCAAAACTCCTGAACCAATCTGAATTGGGATGTCTTCGCTCAAGTCATTCCCTATCCCAGGGAACCCAACCCTGACATACATAGAATACTGACACATAACCGATTATAATTTTTCCAATTTAGCAAATGAAAACGTACTCACGGAGATGGAGATTAAAGTGATACGGAAAGTAGGTGAACATCTTAGCATGAAAGAAGACCGAATGATTGACTCCTGTACCCAATGACCCATAGATTTGTCGTACTCGTCTGGAACCCACAGTTTGTCCATAACATCAATTTGTGGAGATGTTTCTTTAGGTCCGGATGAACCAAGGCCACCTAAAGATGCATATGATTGAATATTCTCATAAACATGCACACGACCTTGCAAGCGGACCCAACGACGTAGTGTCAATTCGACATCTTTGGGAGAGCGAGGAGGACAAGGGAAGATATTTTCACCCGAAGACTCGCATTCATCACGTTTCATGGGCTTCGAACGCGTCACGACGCGAATGATGAATGGAATCTTCGTATTAAGTGGGAAAGCTTTCATAGATGGATATTGAAACTATCATCAGATAACCGGAAATGTTTCTTAGTTCATTGACACGAAACGGCAGATCAGACAACGAAGAACTAACCTCCATCATGACATGGGAAAGAGGTCCCCATAAACCTCTTCGTATGTTATCTTGTTTCTTGACCGTAGTCCATGAGCCACCCCAATCTCCCATTTGTAGTACATGGCGTATTTGAGCACCAATAGGGTCAGGCGGTACCAGAGAGATTGGACGAGTAAGACGTCTGTTCAGTTTGAACATTCCGGACCTCACACCGACAACTTCTACGACGTATCCAACCATTCCACAATGCTTATTGTTCTCGAAATGGCATGACGGTGGAAGATACGATGGTAGTTGAAACTCGAACGGGATGATGAGTGTGTGCGAACCAGATGGAGGGTAAACTTGTCCTCGAGACCAGATTGAAACGTTCTGCCTGACTAGCTCTTGACCCTCCCAGTCAGACGAACGACCATGATGGTTTTTATCAAACTTGCTGTGATGAAAGAGAATTTGGTCAGTCTGATGAAGGAGAGATAGAGAGAAATCACAAACACAATAACAGAACCCCTAAGTTTAACGTGAACCTCTTCTACCTCTTCGCTTTGGAGAGTAGGGAAATAGAACTTGACCTGGCCCTGGAAAACTTGTCCAGCTATACATACGGGGGAAGGCAGAATCAGAGTGATAGAGTCCTCCTTTGTCATATCTATATTTGAGGCGGCAGTTAGGATGTAGCAAACAATAGGAGTAGAAGGATGACCTTTTAACAAAGTCGATCGCATTTATATCATCTACCTGGCCTCCTCGGCGAGGCTGAATTTACGCTTCCCCTGAGTGTGGGCGGAAGCAAGCAATGTCAGCCGGGTGCGGACCGAATGTTATAGATAGAGGATGTGCTTCTTGCTGCGACAGTTCTGTAGATCAAAATACAATTGATCAGTCTATCTATCTATGTACTAAGTCGAATAGTCAATCCAATGTCTGCGGTTCAAACTTCAGAAACATTCCACTAACCTTGATAACATAAATTGTACGTCCCAGCCCCATCGCGGTGTTTCTCATCCGCCAATTTGTGCATTGACTGTGACGTCAGCAGATGTAAGAGCGGAAAGCACAGTGGTGAAGCAGTATTCTGAATTCTAAGGAAAGCGACTGTTAGAATTCATTCAGTACTGCAGCCAATGGGAGATAATTAATGACAAGTATTCGGATATCTTAAAATAAGTTACCTGTTGAGACATGGGCTCCCACCACTGAAGCACGGAAAGAAAACACAACTGACATTGGCAGCAGCCAAGAGGTTTTGAGGATACTAAGTCCCAATAGTCAGAATCGCAATCGGAAGAGATATTTTCGGATGATACGATTTTACTCCGACGGGGCTTGCTACGTTCAGGATTTTGCTTCAAAATAGTCGCGTGAGATGAAGGACGGACGGTGGCGCGACATGCAACTGTCATTTAAATTCCGAATTGAATATCACTTGACTATACTTCGTATCATTGAATAGAAGTCGACGAAGGGGACTGTCGAAACGAGACTAATATTACTTGTTGAATCAACGAATCAGCAGTGAGAACTCGGTGTAGAAAATCAACGGAGGACTCACCAGAACTACATGTTACTACACATCTAGGATTCAGAATATCAGATGATGATCATGCAGCTTAAATCGGTGTGAAGATACCCACTCATGATCAAAATTCAGCATGGAGGCACAACTTGCCAATCTCTGTCTTCGAGGCGCCCATTCCTTGCTGAAACCCATGCTCTGATAGATAATCCAATGAATTGGGGTACCACGAATAAGCTATATGCAACTAAGCGTACCAAACTCCCAGTAGCATCTGCCATTCCCACTTCCTTTCACACTTACGTGCTGTCGTAATCTTCTTCGAAGCCAAGGCCCTTGAAAACCTAGTTCTTGTATTGCCGTCTTTTGTCCTTGTTGACATGCGTTCATCGAAGTATCGAAGAATAACCAGGCATCGTTCCACCCTTGGAGAAAGCCATCGGCGAACCTCCAATGTTCATAATCACCCGGGTATTTGGACCAATAGGCGACATGTTCACCTAACAAAGGGACATTGCAGTGAACACTTTTACGAAGTTTAATGGAGAAAATAAGAACCAACCATATGCTTTGGATTTCGCCACTTCTCTTTTCTGCGATCTATCATCATCCGACGGCATATTTGCACCGTTAATAAGACTTGGCAAGGGAGGAAATACATTAGCTTCGAAAGCATCTCTCAAACTCCATCCTAAATCTCCCTTTTGTTCCTTCTTGTAACACCAGAAGAACCATCCAGCGCAATTCTTTTCATATAATGATAATTGCCCCATTAACCACTCGCTTCTCTTCCTGTTCTCCTCGTGTGGAGGAGTTCCTTGCAATGAACCAGGGTTGACAGCACCTGACCATTCACCAACGATCATTGCTGCACCGGACGAACAAAGTTTTGCAGATACACGAGAAAAGAGTTGGGGAGTATAGCTGTTTGGGTTTGTCACCGAGTTGATGTGTTCCTGGATGCTCATCCGTGTATCTTCCTGAGTGAAGCAGCGGTAAAGATGGTGGTCTAGAACAAACCACCCTGTTGTTCTATCTCCGGGAGATTTCGAGATGAATTCGGCGTAACCTTCTGTATCCCAACAGTCACCGATGTAGACAGGCATTGTGGGGTCAATCTGTTGAAGGGAATGATAGGTATCTAAATACCACTTCTTGAGTATCTCTCCTTCGCCTTGCTGAACGTTAGGCCGAGGTTCATTGATGAGTTCCACTCCAACGATATTTTCGAATGCAGCAATGTGCTTGACGAGAACGGAGAGTACATGCGTAGTATGCGAAAGGTTGTACCGGTTGGAGAAAAATTGTACATTTGGTGACGACGTTCCTGCATGGGAATCTGGATTTTGTTTTCCAGGCGCGGCGTGAAGGTCTGATAATGTAAATGAAGCTTGTTATTACCATGCACCATGCATATACGACCAAACCAGTTTGAGCCTACCAATCAAAACCCCGATACCAAAGTTACGAGCGGTCTGAATAGCGTTTACGATCCTTTCCCAAGCACCTTCGTACACAGCTAGATGCGTTGAGAAATCTGTTCCGTTCAAAACCGACGGGTCAATTCCACACAAATGGTAATAGCCGATCTGTTAACAGCGCAAATATACAGGTGGTCAACAGTGAACAAACAACTCTCTTGATCATGCTAGGAAAAGCTTACTGGTAAACGAACGGTATTGAACCCGTGGTCTTTCAACCACGCCCAATCGCTCTCGACGATCCAACTATCCCAATGTTTCTCCAGAACCAATTTGGCATATGACCCTTTCGCAACATCCAGATCACTTTGTGCTGGCGCAGCAGCGAATCTGAAAGACACTTGAGTAATCCAGGGTTCAAGGACAAACCATGAGCCTGGTGTGACCAATTGTTGTGAATCACTGTAACAATATTTATGTATTGAAAAGCGTGCTCACCGAGATTCACTCCGCGTTGTTTGCGGTAGCGGAAGATTTCCGAAACAGAGGGGAACACGTTGGACTCCATGCAGCACAGATGCAAAAAGTAGTTGATAGAACTTGGCCTTTCCGAAAATTTCTAGACTGCTAACACTGAGAGTACAGCCCTAATACTGTTGATGTTATCGAGGTATTTTCGACAGTCGTCCCTTTGAATATATCGCAGAAAGCCAACTGTAACTGTTGCTAGGCTCAAAGGACCTGGGATGACGTCGTGGTCCAAAACAGCCTCCGGGCGCAAGGCTAGGCAAGAACCATTTACCAAACGTTTACACTTGATTTCGATCACAGAAAGCGGAGGTATTTGCGAATTTGATGAAGCCTATGTCCGAGAATGTGCGAGTGAAAATTTGACATTCAAACGCTAGCACAGTAGCACTCGTTCTGTTAAACGTTGAATACGCGATGACAATGTTGTTGAGTGTCAATGTCAGTCATTCGACCCTACAGGAACATTGAACACGACGATAACAATGCGGGTTGATGAGGTATAATACGATGCTCACCCTATAAATTCTTCCTCACCATACCGCGAGCCCTTCTGAAAGAGGGCATGGCATGAGGGCTCAGACAAAACGCGTCCAAAAGAAAAATCAAACCATTGATGAGTTTCAGACTGTCTCAGTGACACGCCGTTCCCACGACTCAAGTACTCAAGCTTTGAGAGGAAGTGTGTGATTCAACAACTATCACATACTTTCTTGAAAGTAGACAATTAAAATGTGTACAATATCTAGAGACTCTATTTCAGACGTTAAAAATACAGTGGACTATAAGCATGTAATACAATGTGAGTATCCTAGTCTACAAGTCAGGGTTATCTTCTACCAAGTTGACGGCTCTGCAAGGTATTCTTTTGGTAGACACGAAGTGAATTCACCTCCCAATATGCTTCAAGGAATTGAGAAGGATTTGAATTGACAACTAGAATGTGAAGGGTGAGCTGATAGGAAACGAGGACACAGTGAGTAAGACCTACGACCAATGCATTGTCCCATTGGGCTATTTCCAGGTGCGGAGCAACCGTCCGAGTTGAACGTGTTACCTGCCCAATCCCCCTATAAACAGAAAAAAAGTCAATTTCATCTCGAAAGTCAGTGCAGAATACGTAACATACGCAGAATGTGAGGTCGAAGATCAGGCTGTGTGCATCGAAGTGTTGTTGATAGTTGCAACCGTCCCCGAAGGTAAAATGGGCATCTGGAACACCCCAAGAATCCTGAGGGGTAATACTAGCGGCACCGTTGGTGATTTCTTGAGGGATATTCTGGTCTTGCCTCGACCAAAACCAGATGCGAATCTCGGCGGAAGTGCGAGCCATGACATAGAAACCTCCGCCAGCGTTGTTGAAGTCTTCGCCGAACGAAGCAGATTTGGTGAAGCCAACGCCACAGCCCGAATTGCTGTTGGCCGCCGCATCACAATTTCCTGAGAAGGTGTTTCTGACAAAGAGACAAGATCAGTTTCACCAAAGACAAATATGTTCAAAGTAAGATGTACCCAGTTTGATTACGGAAATCAGGCATTTGGCAGCTCGGCAATGTGTGAAGCGTCGCTTGGTTGGCCTGCTGTTTGTTAACACCTTTTTGCAAGTTCGACGTAAGACTATTTGTTAGAGTTTCAAGATTGAAAAGTCATAGAGAACTCACCTTCAATGATGTCAACTTCTCCTCCAGTTGGCCATGGACCTTTTTGACTGACAGTCCAGAAAGCTGGCCATGTCCCGCAACCCGCCGGCATGTGCTGCAAGTCCAACACGACCAAAGACTCATCCCAGGCTTTGACAGAAGATATCCGAACACTGTTGCGTCCACGAGCACCTTGTGCAACGGTATTGAGAGGGTCGGCTTGCATGATGAATTTAGAGTTGGTAGCTTTTTGTATGCAATGTTAGGTTCCGTTGATCTCGAGGTAAGTTGAGCCACTCACCAAACGTCAGATTTGTAGAAGAAGCGGCAGACTCGTCCACATAATTTACTTGACCATGTGTAGGGTCATCTCCGTCGAAGAATTGCCAGTCCCCATTGAGGAAATCGTGACCGACCCATTTCGTGTCAAGCACGAAGCTGGCATCAGCAGAAACGACTGAAACAAAGGCAGAGACAGTAATGAAAGCAAAGAAGAAAAAGGTGCTGTAAAGAGTGAACATTGTTGTGGTATTGGAGATCTTTCAAAGATGTGTAGGAATCGAGGACCGCCTGGGTAAAAGAGAATGACGAGTGGCCACCACCTGGGGGCAAGATTGGAGAGAAGTGAGTGTAAAGAGAGGGATATGAGTGCAAGAAGGAACGGAATGTACAAACGCACTCTGTTCAAGTTTAAATACAGTCACGGCAAAGACATTTGGACAACGGGATGATTGAAAAGTAGATCAAGCTTTGAAGAATTTCTTGCCTTTTGGCGTTTGTTCCAACATCTCTAGGCGGGAAATTGTTCAAAACATGCTCCAGGTGAAACGGTTGGTCGTTTTGCGTAGCAACGACGGTAGATTTTGATGTTGGTAGTTGCGCAGTCCACGGTAAACGATCTCTAGAGAAGATATCGCATGTTGTCCAATGCGAATGGTCTCCTCGATTGATATCGATCAACGTTCACTGGAAAGATTCGGTAAGCCAATGAATTTGTTCATGAGCGGAAATATTTAGACGCACCACTGAAAGAAAGAAAGACAATGGGACATTCAAAGTTCAAACGTCCTTGCATCAGTAGCTCAAACCTGTCTTTCGACCTCTCATAATACCTCATAGAACACTGGCATATCACCGAGTTTCTGTGGCAATCCTGTATGGTCGTACCTTCGTATAGAGCCAAATCACTCTGTTTGACCACCCAAGACAGCCCAAAACCAAAGGCAGGAACAGCTCCGAATACTCGCTATTCCATCGATCTCTTAGGAGCGCAATTAGATTCCTGAGTCTGAAGCAAATTCCGCGCACAATGTATATCTGAACTTCCGAGAAAGATATCAGTCAGTTACTACCGAAAGATGAAGAACAGAACTGACTATATTGTAGTAGTCGAAGTTGAATGCATACTAGTTGACAAAGATTCCACAGTGCGAGCTTCGGATACTTGAGTATGATCTAATCATCAGATCTGACTATTTTCAAAGTTAACAAGTTTCTTACTGTGGGAATATATCAGCAAAGTCTAGCCATTGTCTCTGAGTCTGAGCACTCTCCTCAAACTCAGAAGTTGACCTCAACGATCCAGCTTTCTTGATGTAAGTATCTACGTTCCAGGATGCACCGAAAATTCGAACGTACTTTGTGTTCCCTGAAGCATTTTTTCAATCAGAATCTATTCTTCTTTGAAGCATACACGTGAGTACTTGCTAATATCCTATTATCCAATACATGGCACTCATTTTTATCGTCCCATAATGTCCATAGAATCAACTGATATCCCTATTGTCGGCACAATGATCAAGCCTTAAGGCGTAGGTATTTCCAGAATTGTCTCGCAAAACAGTCGGATTCTAATCTGAATTTCTATGTAGGGTAACGGTGCACGAAAGCAGGACAACCAGTAAGCTTGAGATATTACCTCAAAAGCATTTGGGCCTGTGCCCGCCAGCGTTTTGGTGTTCGGTATCGCAGTCTACTGCAGGTACCTCTCACCTTTTAGCATTTTCTTCGACAGCGAGGCAAGGATGAATCAGGTTGCGTCGATATTTCAAGCATAATGACCCCACAATAAAGCCACAACGCTGCATCATCAACGTACCGTAACTGAGATGGTTATTTCAATAGGTGGATCCAACCTTGAACTTCGTACTCATTGGAATCATCTGACATATTGCAATTACTTCTATGCTCTAGAGCTTACCATGAGCCATATGTTATGTCCCCCACTTCTCCCCACACGTCCAAACATCCATCCAACCCATCATCAAACTTTCGGATTGACATTCCGACTGGTTTCCAGGGATTTTTGTTGCACGATGTGCTTCTGTACACCCCAATGGTACTGTACTCTGAAGTCTTACATGTCGTCAGCACCACCCTCATCAGTCATTGGTTAACGTTCGTTGACCAATGTCCCTCGGCGAATTCAAGTCCACGATTATATCGTGGCCATTGGCTCCAATACTGGTCTGGATCCTCGCTTCAATTCGCTTTCTCAACACCAAATCTTTGTGGTGCAAGCTTTACGAAACTCGGTTGGAGGAGCTCGTGAGTACAATAATCTGTGCTACCGTGTACTGTGTTTGTCTGTTACCTCCGACGAGACGTTTACCCCGGATATTGGACCCTAATACAGGGGCCATCTTAGGTTGCCGTAACCCTAGGAGAGAATGGTGAACATAGCTTTTCTCAAAGTAACTACGTCGTTCATCATTCTATTTGTGCTGCAACGGATGCTGAATCTCCTGGGGCTGGATTCATGTTATCTGAATGCTACTCGGTGATCGTCGACTCTTGTTGCGTCTATCTGTTCTCTCGCTATCTTGTCGTCCAACGAACAGCAAAACTACGCATCCTCCCAGCTCTTTGCGTCATGGTCGGATTCGTTCCGTTCGTCTGTATATAACTATGAATTTTGCCGTAAATAAGCTGGAGCTGCGTCAAATTCTCTTCAACGTGTTGCACAGCAAACGACTTCTCATCTGTCATTAGATGAACTTCTTCGAACTAACACCGCCAATTCCAGCCTTTCTCTCGACGCTGTTTACTGTGTTCTTTCCACGATTTCTGAAGACGTTCTTGTTTCACGTATCTATCTGTTCTAATTCAGCACGCGACTGCCACCTGTTGATTATTACCGCTGACTCATCAATTCGCTCTGTGACTTTCTCTCTCTCCGAAGAGTAGATGTTTCTTCCGGCACCGGTGTTACTGTTTCTTTCTACTTGCAGATCGTTTCGATGCCCTTGCCCATGACGAAATTTTCAGAGATAAGTCGTGAAGGTAGCTGTGTTCAAGCAAGACGTCGATGTATTTTGGTGCGCAGGTTGAGATAACAAAAGGCACGAGTCCAAGCAATAATTCTATTTTTTTGTTCGAACAGAAATGTGGATAATAATGCCTCACCTGTTGGAATATTTGGAAGACAAATATGTAGAAGCAAGGAACGGTGATCGCCCAGGGACCTCGCAGCTAGCGAGCGTACCCGCACCCGTCGGTTAACATCGCGCTTCGTCGCGCCAGCTGTGAACATATAGCGCAGGTCCCCGAAAAGGAGAACACGCTTTCAACACGCTTTGACCCCAAGTGTTCTGGAAAGCAAAATCGACTCAAAATTCAGTATTCAGTAATGAATGCGAAGATATTCGTGCGGCAATCATCACACTTTACCTCAAGAATTACCAGATTTTATTCAAATAATCTTCTCGACCTTCCACCGTGACCTGTCCTCCTCTCATTGGGTTACAATTTGGTTCAACATTTTATTCAAGAAGTCACCATGCCATGCTCGTTGGGTGCATGATGGGCATAGCGGAGTTTACGGATATTGGCCAAAGGGCCCAAAATGGGACCTTTGGTCTCAATTACTGTCGGCTACCCCGTTTCGACTTCCGGTCCTCTGCCTGTCCTCGAGTCGCTGGGATATTCAAGTCATTTTATTCCATACTTGCGGGTCTGTCGTTTCAGGTTTTGGGGCTGTAACCGCCTTTCAGAAGTATTCTTTTGTCCAGGCCCAGATCTTTTGAGTAAGATCTCAATTAAGTGCGTACCATTGACATGTCATCACTCGAAAGCCAACAGCTATTTCTGATATCCTTGCTTTGACCGCTTTGCCCTTTTGTCAGATCACGTATATAAAGACCTCCTCTGACCTCTTTCCAAACTTCTCCCCACTGCAGTGCAGACTTACACCACTCAGGTCAATCGTCTAAACCATTCTGTCAGTGAACCTATACCCTTGAATCGACCCAACGTTTTCGTCGTTGTACCTCCCACTCCACGCCTGGAATAACGAAACTCGCTACGAATCTACTCATTATGCCATCTTACTTCCGTAACCTCTTTGGTGGTTCCAATAACCAGAACTCTACATCTTCATCAAAGACTCACAGTCGTTCGCGTTCTGCAACAGCGAACATATATGCCCCGAGTAGTACGCCAGGTACTACTCCATCACAACATTCATCTACCACAAGCATGGGTCGTAGTCACAGTTATTCTGCTTCATCGCAAGCTCCCCATCCTTCTCCATTACGCTTTGCAACGGGAACTAGTACGCCGTCGTCTGATACGAGAACTGCGTATGGCTATGGCAGACGCCCTAGTCATGGCTCAAGAAGTTCAACCGAACCTCCCGTTCGTCCTCAAGTTTTGAGACGAGCAAGTCACCAGCATCATCAGCAAGCAGGTAAGCATGTTTGATTATTCGTTTATCATCATTCCTAGTAGCATTGCCTTCTGACGTTCTTCATGGGATCTTCCGTATTTGTGTCACACAGATCGAACCCATTACCCTATCTACACATCCGGTGCTCATATCACTCCAGCTAGCTCCCGTTCGAATTCAAGTTCATCGGTTTTCACAAGCATGGGCTCAGCAGCTTTCATGTCAACGAACTCCGACTCAGGACATCATTACTACCCGAAACACCCTGATGTACGACCACCTTTGCACAGATCAAACCATACATGGCACCCCGGCAGCAGTGCAGGGAGTGCTTCTTCTTGTAAGTTTCTTCACTAGAGTCACATTATACAATTGCCTCATGTTTGAATTTCATCTCCACTAGTGGGTTCATCTCGATCGCAACAACCCGCGGCATATGCACAACCTCAACCACGACCTACAACGCTTCACATGCACCCATTACTCGCGTATACCCGTTTACACCGTGCACCTCTCAGTTACGATGTCACGTTCACACCATCCGCTAGAACCGTATTGGATCGAACAACTCATTCTGCGATTCCCTCTCATACACTTTCTCAACCTGCAACTGATCCACCAACCCCTTCTTCATCTCGTTTGGTCCTTCGTTGCGACAAATTTCCTTGGCCTATTGTTGTTGGACCTTCAGGACCGAGATTTACAATTGGTCCTGCGAAGCACTCTCATAGCAAGAGTGCAGGAGGTTTTATTACGAACTTAGATGTTCTTTATGCCGTTCACACCACGCTTCTTACAGCTGTCACTCCGGAAGAGTGGGAATCACTTGGACACGGAAGCAAGAAACAGGCAAAGGTTACCAAGGCTTACGAGAAGAGGTGTACTAGGATGGGGGGAGGTTGGGAAGGTGGTGTCAAGAGAATTGATTGGCTTGGTTCGAAGACGAGACTTGTCGGCGTTGAGGTAGACAAGAGCGCTGGAAGGGCTGGTGGAAAACTCGTCTTCAGTAAAGCTTAAGTGCTTGTTACTGCGGACAAAGCGTCTCAGTGGAAAGATTGGGAGCCTTTGGATATACGAACGATCCGAGGTTCCTTGAATGGTATGATAAAAACTCTTTTTCGTTATCTGGGGCTCTCTCTCTTCTCTTTTCTATTCGTTTGCCGCCGCGCGTGCATGCTTTTTTTCTCTTCCTCTTATTCAAGGTTTGATAAAGTTGACTGAGAAAAAGTACTGATAATATTTTTGGGACTCTTTGGATACTTTTTGCTTTCTGTGTTGCTGTCGTCGTCGTCTCATCTCCGCTCATATCTTTTCTTTCCATAAATCTGGCTTGTGTACTATAAGGTTTGTACGATTTTTATCATGGTTTTTACGAGTTTTATGGACACGCTCGCATGTCTCCTTTGTAGTAATAATCTTCTAACCGCATAATACACAAGGTTGGGTTTTTTATGTCTACTATGCCTTCACTTTCAATATGAATATGCCTTATGGACTCACTACATTTGTGAACAATTGATACACAGGACTAAATTTGAGGATGATTATTTATACAAGAATGCCAACATAGAACAAGGACGAGGAATCATTTAGATTGAGAATATGAGCCAGAAACACTTGGTTATTTGAGGAGGTATCCAGAGAGAGAGACAAGATTTAGAGGCGTTCCGTTCAAGAGCAGTCCACACCAAGGCTAGGGAAAGAGTACTGGCCAGGAATAGCAACAGGGCAACCAGAGCGATCGCGGTGAGAGTTGCAATTAATTTGGTCGTTTTCACTTGAACAACAACGGAGGCAGAATCGATTGACACTTGGTTCGACTCTATAAAGGCACAAGAACCAGGGGGAATCAACCGCTATTCCCTCTCAGAAAATTGAAAGTGTGTACGTACTGTTCAATGAAACTTGCACCATATCCGCCAAAGGTACATTGCGCGCCGTTAGGGAAGCGGACGTCGAATTGACCACCGTCATCGGAGGGAGCAAGACCGGATTTACTGACATCAAGACACCCCGTAATCTAAAGGGCGAAAAATCACGACCGGTGGTTAAGAGAAAAGAGGGTGCGGAAAGTGTAAACATCAACACACTTGGATCCACGAACCGTCTTCTGCCCGATTGACAGCGGCCGCAGTTATAAAACCCTCGTTCATTCTTCGTCCGCATGCCTCACCGGCTCCTGCAGGAGAACAAAACGCTGTACCATCGGCTTCAGCGTCTGAAATAAGTTCTACTCGGGTGGGCGTATCAAGCATGCGTTTCAACATAAACGAGGAGTATCTTACCGCTGGTTTTGTCTGGTAAGATCAAGGCGAAATCTTTCTCATCTGTAATATGAACTGTGAGAGAAGGAGACGGTTGTCCTGTAGGAGATGGTGTAGGTCTGGTATCCAAGTCCACCTGGGAGGCGTCGTCACGAGTGACCAAAGTAGGAACATATGTTTCCGAGCCAAAAGGATCCATCTGCCGAGACCCTAAGATTCCTGACATAAATTCTGGTATACTGAAGGCGCATTCGAGGTCTTGAGAAATATAATCATTTCTGGTAGTGTTCAAGATGCGTTGGAAAAGACAATCAGAAGATAAGAAAGCTGCAGACCAGGCAAGATGTCCGAAAGAAAGAGTAACCACTAGAGAAGATCCAAGCATTGCACGACGTTGAAGATTTTGCGAGAAGAAAGTATCGTGGAAGAGGAGACTCGGACTTGCTCTCGCAACTTGGTTCAACTTTTCAACGGATCAAATGTTTCGGAATACTCCGACCGGAGCGCCCTCTAAGATTCTCGGCAAAATCACATGTCAATCCCGTTTAGCTCAGTGGTAGAGCGCTTCACTAGTACATGTTGCGAAATGAAGAGGCCACTCGTTCGAGTCGGGTAATGGGAAGTAAACCTGAGTTGCGGTGTGGTTTTTTACTTCTTTTCCCTCGCGATGTTTTCGAGAAGGAAGACTGAACTTACCGACATCCCCACAATTTTCCTGGACAGTTCTGGGGGCGAAATATTTTTTGTTGCCGGCACGAAAATTCCGAGTGTCGTAAACTTCTGATTATTTTAGGCTCACCCCAGCAACGCATCCTACAGTGAGACAATTCACAAACGATGGAAAAAATATGCAGTAATTTCATTTATTTGAGTACGTAGGTGAATAGTGTCTCAAAAGCCCAGAATGAGAGAAAAGCAACGATAGAGATAAAGTAAAAAAGTACAGAGCAGTACGAGAGCGGAGTGTTCAACGAGATCTTGCGAGACAGAAAAGTACATGATAAAAGGCACAACAGAAATGGGGGAGAGTGGCGGACGACAACGAGAGAAGGAGGGAAGCGAGAAATGGAGTACAGGAACAGGGACACGAAAGAATATACATCAGAAAGCAATCGGCAAACTGTCGTTTAGAGATGAGCGATGTGCAGGAGAAGATCCAGAGTCCGAAAAATATTAGTAGGGTTGTAGTAGCAGAGCTGGAGGATTTGAGGTAAAGCTACAGTGAGGGGTGAGATCGATACATGAGGAAAGGGGTCCGTAATATGCTGAGCCAGCCAGCACCCGAAACCGATTCTAATTAAAGGACGAGAGGTGGATGGGTAGTGACTGATAGAGTCTCGGAGTATATGGAGAGCAAAGGGATGGCCGAGTGGATTTTGTAGTCCATTGAAGTGCATTCGAATGTCCAAGGATAAATAAGAGACTTGACGGCAGAGGGCAGTGGAAGCCTTAAGGTCTAGTATAGAGGATAAAGTAGGGACCAGGTGTGCCAGCAGAAACCATCCCTGAAAAGATAACAGATTCGCCGAGGAGATCTGCATTGGCGGTCAAGTTGGATGGAACATCCCTACGAGTCAACAATCTGTTGTCAATTCGTCCGCAGAGACTGGTATGTAGATAGTAGAAAACATCGCCAACGGTGACGAAGCCGTTGGGACCATGGCCTTTGACTTCGACAACGACTGATCCTGCAACCAAAATCTCTAAAGAGTTTGTAGGGGGATTGGTTGCAGGTGCGCGTAGAACTGAGCTGTTGTAATTGCCTCTGAAGCTGATGCGATCAACACCGTGTCTGAGGTTGAAAGCTACCATTGAGGAGCATTGAGGTGTTAAGATAGGATTTAAATCGATTCTCCCAGAGCTTTGTCTTTGAGGACTATCCGGAGGGGTGATCAATCCATCTAAGCAGTAGAAAGTCAGTGATCTGACATCCTTATAGGGAGAGGGGAAAAGAACTTACTGCTGGGTCCCCCAGGTAGAGGGACGTAAGGGATAAAGGGTGTTCTGGGAAAGTGGGATGAACTCGGCGTCTGAGGTGACGGAGGTAGGTCTGAATGAGGGATGTAGGGTGCGCCGGGGGTGGATGGAGGGTACCCGGAGAGGGATCTGGCATAACCGGGAGGAGTGACCGGTTGGATGCTGTATCCTGACGATGTGGATGGTGATGGATATCCGCGTGAATGCATTGCGAGTATGATGAGGGATTGGGTGATAGTCGGGGAGGACAGTTAGGCGACGGTGAGGACGGTGAAGACGGAGGATGCAGAGGGAGAAGACTGGAGAGGCGTCGGTGCTGGAGAGGACGTCCCCCGACGCGCAGCATATTTATACAGGGCGGGAGGCGGGAGATGTGATGCGCGTTAGCAGGTGTACAAACCCCGACAAACTGTGAATGCCATGTTTATTCTAGCAAGGATGCCACGAGTAACCAAATACACCCCGACCACCATCACAGACGGTGATGAAAAGGATGAAAGCGCTTAGCATGCGGCGGTGGGATGTCCTCATGGGCCCTAGCGCGGAGGCGGGAATTGCCTATTTGGGAATGTTTGCGCCCGCTTGGCACCGACGCTTGTCCCGATAAGGAAAGAGGGCGGGTCCTCATGCCACAGTGATTGATGCGATAATATTCACGCTGTTCACACCCTGTCTTTGAGAACCCCTTTGTTCAAATCCCGACATTTGATGCCGACCACCCGACATCTCGACTTTATGTTGGAGTGATGAAGAATTTCCCCTTCTTTGTCGTTGTCTTCCCCGTTCGGCGGGCGTGGCGGGATGACCCTGCAAAGGCGGTCTCACCGCCGAAGTCACATTGTCACACAACCATACGGTTTGTTGTTGGGAACAATCAACAAGGAATAAACGGGATGAAAGACAGAGCCCAAAATGTGCATTTCTTCGATGTTTGGCAAACAAAGTGTGATTTAGACTGTTTGCATACCCCGATCCCAAGTGCAAATGTTGTGAGAGCGCATTATTCTCCTTCGCTGATTCGCTGAGCTCGATGGCGCATCAACAATGTCCGAGGTGATGCGCCTTCCGACCGACAGTTCGAACTGTCTATGAAAGCACTAGAAGCAGCAATGCAAACATTATTGGTTTTGTTGGGTCGTTAAGCAAACAAAGATGGTGTAAACGATCCCACCAATATCACACTTCCCGTCAAGAGACCCTTGGTTCGCGTATATGAATAGAACCAAGAATCAAAGGCCATCGTTGACTCGTATCCTAGGATCCCAAATATCCCAGCCACAGACAAACAAAGGAAGTTCGAGCCACCGGAGCTGGATCAGGGTTCTGTTGTTGGTCTCAAACATAACACAATATTGGTAACGAGCCCCGTAGCCTGGCCTGAGGAGCCACAGTCAGATGGTGTCGTTTGGAAAGACGTTTGACTCGTATGATCGTTCGTTGACAATGACAGAAGATAAATGAAGTGGTTGAAGCAACAGTGTTATTCGGATTTGTTTCATTGAGGTGAATGTCCAACTCGTACTCAGCCGAAGAAAGTATCATTTGCATTCCAACCTGTGATACACAGTTAACAATCTGTAGATCCAAATCGATTAGCCAAATATTATTGACTTGTACAAGGTTCAAGATTAACATCTCACCTCGAGGCGTGAATATCGAACACGACCGGTTTGTTGAATGCATCGTGTACCGTGGGGCTCTGCACGAGGCCAACAGCTCGTTCAAAAATGACATAGCTTGCTCAACGCTTCCAGCCATTGGTAGGTGTTTGAGTATTCGGTGTGATAGTGCACTTGAACGCGTAGCTTGTTGCGGGAAGGAGATTCAAAGTGAAACGGGATGAAAATAAAAAACTCTACCATACATTAAACAAAGCATAATATAACACTTGGGTATCTTGGAATACAGTTGCAACACGAAAGCTAGAGAGAGCGAAGAAAAGGACGGGAGATAGTTGGTACTGCAGGGACTTTTGGAAATCTAGATTTGACTGAGGGGTGGGTGGTCAGAGCTCCTTAATAAACCGACCACGATGATCAGAGCTCACCTCATGTTGTAAAAGTTTCGATCACTTCCTACGACCCCTTCGTTACAATCCAATCTCTTGAAGGACCGCAGCTTCTAAATCAGCATCTACAACCTGCGCTTCGTAATCCACTGGACGAATCTTTCTTTTGGAACGTTGCCTGCCTCCAATACCACCTACGTATTTTTTACCAGTCACTTTCTGAGCTAAATGTTTGATCTCCGCGAAGTCGGAAGTGGCTTGTGCGCGGAGCCAAGCTGCACTATCTGCACGATGGACCAAGCATTCAGGCTGCTTATACCCGTCGATTGCCGTCAGATGAGAATCGTTGACCTCTTCCACCATCGACCTTCCATCAGCCCATAACGACCCTCCGTTCGTCTTGTCAAGGACTTTGGCAATGTCAAGGCTTTCACCAGGAGGGATCGGAACAGGTTGAGAAGGCGTGACGCAAGGCATGTCGACTTCCTTTCGTAGCACCTTGTCGATATCGACAGCCGAGAAAAACGCGACACCTTGAGGTAAATCATCCATGCCCAACTTGAACGAAAACAAGCTGCGTGTCCAAAGGTTGGCAATTTGCAACGCCAGAGCAGCGCGGTATCGGTCCTCTTCCTTCACAAGATAGCGGAGTTCATCGTGTACTGAGATGAGGAAGCGAGCATTGATGTTATATTTCTGGATTAGATAATCCATAGAAACAATGAGGAGGTGGAGATAATCGACGCCGGAAGATTGGACAACCCAATTGATGCGAGATGGCATGTAGTCAGAACCAAACTCTTCAGGGAGATACTCTTTCGAAAGAGCGTATGTGACGCCACATCCTAGAGCAGGAGTTTGAGGACAGTCGGAGGTAGCAATTTGTTCAAGCTTGTTGAATACAAAACTCTCCGTACCGCCAAACCAAAATTTGCGATTGAATATATCCTGTCGGTGAGTATTCTTTCCCTTTGTCGATGCGTAGAGATTCCCTGCTAGTTTCTGCGCCTCTTCAGCAAGCATACCGGCGTTGGATTGGAGTAACAGGAGAACAGCATGTTTCATCCCAGCACCATAAATACGAGAGTAGTTGAAAACCTTGGCTTGATCTCTGGATATCCCCAAAATACTTGCAGTCTTGGAATGTAAATCGGTTCCCGCGGACTTGGTTCCTTCCAGGGTCATCCATCCGATAGCCGTCGCACCGTGTAAGCCGAATTGCGCATCGCCCATGACACTTGAAATCCACAACTCTTCGGAGTCAACATCTGCACCGACGATAGCGTAACCTTCGGGAGCACGGACCATAGCTTTCAGCTCAGAACCAACACGGTTCTTCTTCGCATTGCTAGCGGTGAGCCACGTCTTTTCAATAGCACGACGAGTGACAGTACCCATAGTGATGATCTGAGGAATAATTACGCCCCATTTTCCTTCAGAATCACCTGACTGCCCAAAACCCATCTTCAGCTTCGCATCTTCCCAAACGACCATTTGCTTCATCACTCGATCCCTAGCACTGATCCAATAGCTACACTGAGCGTTCATGTCAAGCGCGTCTTTAGCTTCACCTCCAGGACTAGTCAACGTTCCATCTTGGGCGTACTTCATGAATGTCTTCCCAAGTGGGCTGCCTACGTTAGCCTTCTCGCCGTCCTTGTGAGGAAGCTTGTAGTAAACATATTCTCCCTTGACCACAGACTCTTTGAGAGGTTCATCCGCAGCTTCTTTAAAAGCGACCGCAGAGGTGCGAGACTTGTAGTTAACATTGGTCGGAACACGATACGTCCAGCCATGCTCTCGAGAGTAAAACAGAGGCCAACCTTGCCAGGAAAGGCGAAGGAGAAGAGGCGCAAGTCGGCTCTTGACTGTGATATCGACTGTACCAGGAGCCATATCCTTCTTAGGTTTCGCCAGTTCCCAAAACCACTTCGGCCAGAGCACTGGAGGAGGCTTCTCAGCCTTGGGTTGTCTCTTCGCCTTAGGCACTGGGTCGGCAGAAACATCTGGTGGTGTGACTAATTTCCAATCAAGTTGACTTAACCAAGCATCCTTCCAGACCTCTTCTGAGTCGCTGTTCAGTTGAGACGCAGTTTTTGCCAATGCAATGATTTTATCTGCTATTTCTTGAGAAGTTTCTCCAGATGAGACGGCAACTGCGAGATCTGTGTCCGTAGCTTTGAGAATTTCCTTCTTGAAAGCAGGGAGACCATGAGAACCGCTGAGAAGAGTGAGAGTTTTGCTTTTGCCAGCGGTAGGTAATCGCATGAGGGTACCGTCAACCACGTAATGCCACTTCTCAGAGGCTGAATAAATCATTGGATAGCCACTATACGACAACTTCAGAAGGAGAGGAAGGATGAGATTGACGGTGCGAGAGCCGAAAGGACCAGCAACGAGAAACTCTTTATACCAAGCAGGAATTTTGGTTGCAGATGGTCTGCTGCTTTTCGTCTCAGAAGTTCGAGCTATCTACAAATTCTCGTTAATAAGGGTACAGAGCTGAGAAATGCAATACATACCTCAGCGGGGGAGCCGATACCTCGGGACTTCCCTGCAACTTTTGGCGACCAATCAAGTTGACTCAACCAAGTGTCTTGCTTCCAGGAGCCGGAATCCATCATCCCCTTGGCTTCTTGAACGAGGTCGAGTAAACGAGACTTGATTTTATCTTCCAAATCTCTGTAGGTCCTCTCGGCATTGGCAATGTATTTTTCCCACTCTTGGTTGACGGTCAGGAAACTCGAACCCATGGTCAGAATACCAGCAAAGGAGACAGGGTTAGGGCAAGCAGCAAGAAAAGCGGGAAGGGCAGTTGAAAAGACGGCATGTGTGACAAAGACGTCATTGGCGCAGTATGAGAGGTAATCCTGAATGCCTTCAACAATATCCTCTCGTGTGGAAGTCATAAAATCGCTTCTTGCTTCCTTGTCCATAACGATACCACAGTGCAGCTTAGCAACATCTGCGAGAGAATTCGCAGAGGTGAGATCTTCCCAACGTTTCGATGACAACTCTGCTTCTGCCTCCTCGGAATTGTCAGCTTGGAGTTGGGGAAGACTGTCTTCCAATTCAGCACGAAGCTTTCTTAGCTCTTCCTTCTTGACATCATCCAATTCTCCTGCAACCAACTCATCACTCTCTCGCATCATTTCGAGAACGGCATCTACAGCTTCGTCTTTCTGCTCTTTCGCCTGGAGTTTCGCTTTGCGGTACTTCATCCAAGCAGGTCGCTGGTGAGAAGAAATACCCTTCACTGCAACGTGAAGAGACATGGTGTCAAGAAATCGCGTTTGGGTGCCTTGTAGGTTGTATTCTTCCATGATCCGAGCACGATCGTAAGATACGTTATGACCGACTACAATCTTAGGCACTGCGGAGTTTCCGAGAGGGACTAGATGTTGTGTATCTTCAGACTGCCCGAGTAGCCAAGGGGATATCCATGAATACCAGGCGTTCTTCGACGCAGCACACGCCATAACCGCATATGGGCTGTACTCCGGCATGGTCTCAACGTCGAAGACCAGCATCTCTTCAGGTGTTCCGTCCTCCAATTGAGGGAAGTCAACTGCAGTACTGTAACCAGAACCGTCCGATTCGTAGTGATACTTAGTCCATCCTGTTTGGATGTGCCAATGTTCGGGTTTTGGAGGTAACTGTGCTGTAGAGAGCTCTTTCGCGTAGTTGAGCCACGGTTGGGATGCTTCCGCACCGATTCTGTAGAAGTGTTCGTCGAGTGTACGACCTTGGAGTGAAGGGAGTGTGAATCCAATATCTGGCAGGACCGAACCTTGGGCGGGATCGAGTCCATGCATATTGAGATGTTCTTTGGCGATGGCGACGAAGGTTTTGTCCGGGGGTGGGAACGATACATTGCGGAATATCTGCTCGTGCAATTTCCTTGACAGTAGCTGCACACCAAGTTCGTTTCGTTTGGCTAATGAAGTTTTAGTGAAATCCTGATAGTATCCGTTTGTACTGTACCTTTGATGACCTTGATCTCCCGCTTCGGGGCCGAAATTTCCTCCGTGTTCTCCTTGGAACTGGTGACCCGAGGTATCCTGCGCGTGTGTGGTGCTGGCGGTGGTAGCAAGGTTCGTTGACTTGCTGAATGAATTCTGGAGCCATGAAGAAATCGTAGAGTACGGTGTAAGGGCTGAATTTTGTGGGACATGCGAGACTTCTCGACATTCGAGAGTAAAAATTAAATTGTACCGAGTTGAGAGTGTATGATAATGATGGTGAGGAAGTAAAGGGAACTCAGGAGCCTGCCTCATAACGCAATGAAATTCGGCTTGCCAAATAGGGCTGATTTTGATTAAGTTTAGAAATTAATTTTGCTTGTATTGCACTTCGTGCTAGGCTACTGACAATATTTAATAATAATTATAATGTAATCAAATTGGCTAAACTAGCTGCGAACATGGATCCTCTGAGTCTTAACTTGTGTCTTCAAGCCGAAGCTCACTGCAGCTTGAGGTCTTTGATCTTGCTCTTGGATGTTGTAAAATATCTTGCGCTCATCTACCGCTTTTCTCATACACAACGGGCAGCCTTCACCAGTACTTGCTGATATCTGCAGCTTTGAGAACTTCGAACTTCGAAGCAGAGCGCACAGCCTCATTTGCATGGCGTAAATGCTTTGAACTTTGAAACCACTTCTCATTCACCTACCACTCAGAAGAGTCGTCTGTAGACTCTTCACTCGGCAGGCTATTTCTTGCAGTCAAAATTGACAAGAACTCACAGCATGATTATACCTGAAGATGATTGGAATCGAGCAGTGACGATACATGGTGCAGGCCCAAGCACTGATCCGTCTACCAGTACCACCGACCCTCCGAAGTATGTGTCTTCGCTACCATCATTTTGTAGATACTCAGCGAAATATTTCTAGTTACCATGATGTCGTTGACAGACGTCCGACTAACCATAGATCGAGAGAACCTACCTCGTCAAATTCAACTCGGATGAGCAGACGACCTGAAATGTCCGGGTCAGCATCTGGACTGACTCCCGCTGAAGAGTTAGTCTTCGTTCAATTATGCATGTCTGAAATTAATGTTGCATCATCTAGGTATAAGCGCAGTGTGGCCAGAGGTTCGATCACCTATACTTTCATGCAACAGTCGTTCAATGCCATGGTACTTATATATCAACCTGCATCTGTACCCGTTTATCACATTTCGACACACTTGAATATTTTTATTCCTTCATCGCACATCACTGTGGTACACAGGGGCGACTCCGAGGCCGGCGATCTTGTAGGCCAGTTTGAGTGAGTACGGACTTTGAGTTAAAACATATATTCTCAATTATGTTCGTCAGGATGGGAGTATCTGTCAAGAAGAGCACCGTCACTATTGATGGTCGAGAGAAACTTACAGATAGTGTTCTGTTCAAGGGCAAAGGTCGTTCAGACGTAGGTTTATTGGTTTTGCATGTGTTCGGTTGAACATTCTGATCACTTTCTTTTCAGCGAATGTGGCAATGGCGATGGTACAACGACGATAATATGCATCTCAGCTGGAGTTTCGATAGCCAGGTCAAACAAGTATATATCATGTTTTTGCATGAGATCGCGTTTATGAAGCTGAATCATGTTCCAGTGTTATCTCAAGCATAAAGGCCCGGGAACCCAAGAGCCTCCCCTATTAGCATCGTACACCCCACCTCCACTTACTCCCCGAGCTGACGGGAAACCAGCACCTCTTGCTACGATGAAAATATATCCGGAAGGCCAGGCATTATTCGATCAAATCCTCATTTCAGCTCTCATCATCGAAAGAAAGAGGTTAACGCCTAGCTCCTCTCTCAGCCTGATGTCATGGTCAATCTGATGATTTGACCCAGTTGTAAGTCCCTATGGACCTTCTTTCAAATCCTGAACTCTGCTTTTTCTCATAGACATTGCTTGTCGTTGAAACTCTTATGCCGTATCATTCTTGTCTGCATTTATAATCTCTGTACGATTACGAGTACACGTAGATTCCATCGAATTTGTTTTCTTTCCTTCGTTACCGTATGTAATACACAAGCAATGTGTCAGATCGAGGTTTTAATTATCTGAGTCTGTGGAATGTTATTGCAAATGGAGATCCCATATGTTTTGTTGAATACGACCGTTGTGTATGCTATAGTCTATGATTCGTCGGACTCGTGTGGCTTACAAGACAATATATAATTTTTAGATTAACTCGAACAGAACTACTGAATGTCTCTGTGCTTACGGTACAACGTAGCCTTGTAGTCCTAGACGACGCTGAAATTTCGTAGTTAACCCCCCAAATTCAAAACAAAAACGAACCGTCCACTAATATTCCAACTGAGCGTGATCATGACTTCGATGAGGTTGGTACGACTTTGCGAGATTGAGAGGTGTCGCTCTTTTCTTGATTACTCCCTTCTATGGCTGACCAGTAGGTACTGAAAGATACGTGAATACATGCGCAGTAGATTGAGAAGAGAATAGCTCACGGTGGAAGATCTAACTGAGGCGGTGGCCCAGAGAAACTTGAAGTTGATTGATATCCGTCTTGAGTGTTCATTCCAGATTTGATACAAATAGGAATATCTTTTTCCAAATTGTTGCCCATCCCCGGGAAGCTTACTTTGATACGTAGGATGTGCTTTGGATAGGAAGATAAATCGTCATGAGTGTGATCCCACAACCATTATTCAGACAAATTGGTAACTTACATCCATACTGAAGATAGGTGTCTCGAAACTTGGATTCCACTTCAACAGAAGGAACGACCTCATTGTTGTCTCTTGCCTCCAGCTACCCGTACGTTTATTTTTCTGCGATGGCGCCCACTGCTTGTTCCCCACCTGAACTTCCACGAGCTTCTGGTTCTCAGTGTCCTTTCCCATGCCTCCAATAGCAGATACAGTGTCTGTACCAGCATCCTTCCAACCTTGTGCATTCAAATGAACATGACGGCGTAAAACGAACTCTACTTCCTTCGGGTGAATTGGAGGGGAAGGAAATAATCTATCTGTGCTTGTTTCTTCTGCCTCTTCATACTTCATCTCCTTCGTAACAGTCGTAACCTTCAATTCGAAGGGGATTTTGACAAAGAGAGGGAAGCTATTGATAGAAGGTAGTTGTAGCTATCATATGAATGGAACGACGGTCAACATTGTTGCGATTATGGATCATGCAAGTCACGACGCACCTCAATCGTTGCATCTGCATAACCACCCCATAAACCTCTTCGAATCTTTCCAGAGTGTCGTATCGTATTCCATTCACCCAACCAGCCAGCCAACAAGGCATCCCGTGTAGCATTTCCGGGTCTATCAGGTGGGACCACAGAAAAGGGACGTTCGATGCGATGGATTCCTTGTAGAACTCCTTGTCCTACGCCAACGACTTCGACTAAATACCAAACGTGTGCGTATTTTCCCTCTGCACTGTATTCACATGATGGCAGAACTTCATCAGGCAGTTGGAATTCAAATGGTAATCGGAGGGTTTGTGAGTCCGGAGAGGGATAGGAGCTGCCTTTGGTCCACACAGATATGTTCTGTTCTACAACCTTGATACGTTGTCGACGAGGGCGATCATTTTCGAATTCCGTTGAAACTGAGCTGTATTTATGACGGAAACATTATGAATGAGATGTTCCAAAGCTATGTAGAATAGATTACATACGCCTCAACCTGTCCTCTCAAGTTGACATGGACTTCTTCAAGCTTATCTTCATGAACTTGAGGAAAATGTAACACAACTTCTCCAGAAACGATCTCTCCGCCGACTCTGAGAGCACGAGTAAACTCAAGTGATATCGACATTGGTGGTTGTGGTGGTTGTGGTTGTGGAATTCGAAGGCGAGAGTTTACTAGTGGAGAAATCATATCAGTACTGCACCGCAAATACTCCTCAAAGGCATCGCAATTTATGCATAAGAGTCAGGTTCGTCGTCTATGCAATGGCGATGCTCTGATATCCGCAGGTGTGAATGTCTTCGTTGAGATATGTGTCGAGGAAGAATCGGTTGAACGATAGTATCCTGGATCTGTTGTATGACCTGTTAGGCAAACATCCATTTGGGAAACTTCTCAAGTCGCAGTCCAGGTACGGGTGGCCTTGATAGTCAACGAGCCATGAAAAGTAGATTGCACAGTTTTGGCACAGTTACTGCGGCACTCAGCGCTCAGCTGTTGTTATATTATCTCGCATCGCCTTTGGTTTCAACTTGACAATGTATTCTGAGCATGAAGGTATTAACTGAAAGGTCGTCGGTAAAAACATGGTCGTCAGGCAAAAATATAGATCTTATATGAGAGCGAGAGCTTGCCAGTAGAACAAGTAGTATCATTGTGGACATCTTTACAACAATTGTTTGATAACGAGGTTAACGTCCCCACAGTTATATCTCTATGTGTGTCAGTGGGCTAAATCACTCAGACCATCGGCCGAAGCCAAGGGACTGTCCAAATAAGAGAAGAACTGGTATCCTTCCGTGATACCGAATGTAGTGAGATATCCCCTTAATACTTCTTCGAACTGAGTTAATGTCTGCCTACGAACAAATAGTGTAATCTCCGCATCCCTTGGATCTGGTCGAGTCCATGTACCATCAGGGAGTAAAGTAGGATTCGGTCTGAATATTTTGATAAAGCGAGGCTCTGAGAGTATGGTGTGGAAAAATCTCGTTTTGCCAGGGTAACCAAAGTGAGCAGAAGTATAGTCGAATCTATACGTTCGAGATGACAGTCAACACCATTCTTGAACATGTAGATGATGAGGTTACGCACTTCCATGTTGAATTTATCACCATTTCACCCGGACCTGGTGTCAAATCGACGCACATATCCGAATCAGCTATTTCTTGAAATCGTTGATTGCTTTGATTTTGCAATCTAGCGAAAAACTGTGGGTCCCTCGGCTGTTGAAGGGATTGACGAACAGATTGAGCGAGAGCGAACAAGGAAGGCGGATGATCTCCTTTGTCGAGCTCGGAAGTCACATCTCCCAGAGCGAACACGAATGCGTTGCAGCATCGCGTTGGAGGACATGAAGATATTCCTCTATGCTAATCAAAATTTATGAAGCCTCCTTCACGGTGAAAATTATGAGCATTTTACTCACCATGAAGACGTTGCTAATCTTTGTAACAGGTGGAGAAGAAGGTTCCGACTCTGTATAGCACTTTGCCAACAAAGCAACTAAAGCATCCTGCCTCGAGATGGGAGTAGTGCCGCAATTTTCGGCGTTGGGTTGAGTCGATATAGCTTTATGGATTCGCCCGATCTGCTCAGCAGTAAAGTGGATATCCACACGTATTGCCTTCTCTCGAGCAGGGTCCATAAATGGAGGGATAGTATTAATGTGATATGGGTCTCGCAAACAAGGAATATCTAATGCAGACTCATCTGTGGGTTGATAAGAAAAAGCCCAAGAATAATTAGGCGGGTCGTCTAACGGTGGCAAGCCTTGATAATGTTGGGAGAGAAGCCTTGTAAATTGAGCCACCGTGAATCCGTCACCTGTCACCGAACGAATAAACACTAGGATAATGGCTAATGCAGGTATATCTCACCTATGACATGGGCATATGATACACCGATAGACGTATATCCTAACTTTGTGTATCGAGTAACCGTGATTTTGACCAGCGGCTCCTCGGATGGTTCCTTGAAAAATCTCGAGGCATTTACACGATCAACGACGAATGGGAATGGGCTTTGGACGATATAGTCCTTCGATACGATTTCCTCTGTATCACTATCCACCACAGTCACGGGCAAGCCTTGATCTACGAGGAGAATCTGCCCATTATTAGTATTGGTAGGTCCTAAAAGTCACCAATTTTTAGAAAGTCAATACCTTCCAAGGTTGACCAGGACTTTTCGCTCTGGAGATTCGGCCGACTGCCAGTGGAAACGACGACAATGTCTGAGACACTGCTTTGTTGAACCGAGGTATGTCTATAGTTCCAGGGAAAACATGGGCTGTATCGACCTTGGTCGAATATAAGTGAAGGTCTTTGGTTGCTCATGAGTAAAAATGGCTTACTACATAAGATACCATGAGATCCGTTGAAATTAGTTCAAAAGATTCATGACCATCGAGCAATGTCGGTTTCTCTGCATGAATTATGTAGAGTGCCATGATGCTGTCTTTCTATGGGATAAGTTTCTAAAGCTTACAATCTAATCGTTAGCAAGAACTATATTGGACAATTTTCAACTACATACCAATGAACTATCACCAGGTAGTAGTTGGAAGTCAAACCTACTCCCTCGAGCTGTGTTTTTTTGTAGAACTCGAGTCATACTGAAAGTTTTGATACACATTGATTTGATAGCGCATGCCAGTGTGCCTATATGTCATATGTTTATTTAGTTTTGGCCTTCAAAGATAGGATATGTATACAACCAAATGCTAAAGAAAAGGGTTGAATGGTACTTACGGGAGGATGGGAGGAGGAGGATCATACATTTATCCAGATTTATCCCGTCTATAAGCCTGACTAGTAGGCGCCGGGTCTTCAGCATAATCCACCATTTTGCACCAGTGCTTTGTCGATCCTCAGAATCTCAACGGACATTGTGATTATGTACACTGACGTTCCTCCCTCATTCCCCCTCCATTATGGACCGCCAAACAGCTCTCTCGACCATTCGTCTTCTCTCGCTTTTTCTCCACGAGTCCGGCATACCCATTCCTCGGGACAGGAGTACGGACAACGAGCTATCCCCTCTGAACAACATGTTCACTTTGCTCAATATCGGAAGCTCTAGTTCACTCATCGTCACTGTCACCGGTCAAATATCGCCAGATGAATTTCTCGTAACTGTTGTCATCTCGTCCAACTCATCCGCCTGTATCTCAGAGTCCCTCGTGTCCATCTCATCCGACTCACGGATTATTCTAGTGATGCAACCAACGATATCAGAAACAATGGCCCTGCAATTAGTTGACTCCTTGAAGGCACAGCTAATGGACCAGTATGCTTATAATCAGCCCGAGGATCAGGGAAAGCTCATCACCCAGTGGATCGAGAATTACTGCAACCAAGGATCGGCCATTTCCAGTGCATGCAGAGGCAGAGTTGATGGCATTGCTGAAGATGGTGAGGGAGGGAAGACTTGACCATAAGTTGGCTGTATGTTGCCGCACCTTACCTTCTTAAAAATGGTTAGTAGGTTAACAGTGCTATTCTGCATCCTGTGCAATTGGTGCAAGCAAGAAGTGCTGTTATATATGCCTCTTACTTGGAGAGTATCTGCTTCATGATGTTCATGGTATGTAATATTCTGTGTCATTGAGCCATTAGCTCATCTACACACTGTAGGAACATCTCCGCCTTCCTGGCAGTCATGGGCGTGCGGTTCCATGGGATCCATCCTCATCTGGCATTCTAGATGAGATATTGGCGAAACTAGCACAGAAGCTGAGACAAGATGTGCTTAATTTAGCTATCAAGAATGCCTCCATGACTATCGACAAAAGCAGACAGTCATCTCCAGCATCAGATGTGGGCCATGAAGATCTCGACTTCACATATGTGCGAGTTGATTGACTGAAAAAGAGGAAGTCGATATCAATATGGGCTTTCACGCTATCTGAAAGGTTCTTTTCAATACCCAATTTACTTCGTATTCTTGATCCATCATCTAATGCCTACATCAGGACCCACCGCAGAAGCACACCTTCTCCTGTTAATCGAACAAGATGGGGTTCAATAGACTTGGACTTGGCCATGGTTGATGCTCGCGACCAATCACCATCTCGTCGTGGCCCTCTGCGAAAACGGTATGGGGATGTCTAACGGTGTCATTAGGTATCGAGTGCATTCCAGAGAACGAACAAGCACGGGCCATAAGGTACTTGCCTTGCCAAACGTTCTTCGTATCCTATCCTCCAGTCATTCACACAAGAGCTTGGGCATATCTATTTGAGGAAGACGTTTCCCGTGACATTTCTTCGCGCAGTGTTACTCTACCCTCTCCATTTTGATGGCTACAAACCATCGTCGTTTTCCAAGCCACTGGATCTCGAAGTTTCGCCTCCGAGTCTTTGTGCTCGAGTTTTTATTTGGTTTTTGTGCTATTACCTCGACTTAAACTTGTTGATTGCTTACGTAATTAACACGATCACGTGTATGAAAATCTACTTATTGAAGCGTGAAAAGGAACTTAGATATTGACAGACGCCGGTGACCGAGATACATTAAAGCAAGGTGTCTTTAGCATGAACACTCTAAACAATCAGAATGAATGGTTCCAGTAAGGGCTATCTGGATTCTCCGACCATCTACTACGGGTATAGACGTAGCCAGCCGCGCCCATAGTATACGCAAACCAGATAACTACAAAGGATATGCAGATTAAAGTCACGTCGAGCACGCTATAATATATGAACTCACCATATCTACGTTTGGGATATCGAGCAAGGCCTTCTATCAGCGCCGGAAAACCCATGACATTGCAGAAGATATGTGCAGTTATCGGAGGCAAAATGGACCCAGTTCGTAGGAACAAGTAAGCCACATGAGATCCAAATAGCGATGTATACGTTAGTTGGAAACCTGAACGTTGATAAATCAGTAAACTATGTAGATGTGCCGATCTACACGAAGACTGACAAGTTCCAAGGATGGCTCTCCGTAGAGCAGCAGTAGTCCTTCCGAAACGGTTATAAACATCCCAAGCATGATGCATATGAGCTAAAAATCATTCAATAATCAAACATAACAAAGTATAAGGAGAGATTTCTTACCAACGCCAAACCATAGAGGACTTAGGAATATCATTTTGTTGACAGAAGCTCCTGACATGTGGTAAACAGCCAACACGCAAGCACGAAATACGACTTCCTCAGTAATTGGTGCCTATAGAAGAATATTAAAAGCAAATTATTTCTAAGATCACAAGTAGTGAGACGGACTTACAATGATATAATTACGCCAGCCAATCCAAGTACGGATAACAGAATACACATCTCGCTTGAAACTAAATCGAGATTGGAAGGGGAGCGAGCTATCCAGGTAGTATCCGTAGAGAGGCCCGAGGAACAAGACAACTGTTATAAGCGAAGAAAGGAATATAGTCTTCAGAGTAGCAGGCGATAGGTCTACCCCGAGCCCAATCCAATATAGTGTTGCACAAATAAGATCGCCAGTGGACTGGGTGGATGCAATGAGTAAACAATTGATGATCACTGGGGGAATCAAAAATGGGCCAAACCGATTCATGGAGAGCTACTCACGGAGTTACCATGATCTACATGGTTCAATACCCAACCGATTGTGGCACAACTGAGAAGGGTACTTAGCGTGACGGCAGTAAGTCTGGCACGAATCACATCAGGATCATCTCTCCATCGCTCTCCATCGTACTTCTGTCGTGGCACATCATTCTGGTTATGTGCGACCGCTGTCGACGAGAATCGAAGTCTGGAGTGTTTCGAAAGGTATAATGAGCCCACGTAAGATATAGCGAACGATGCCGCGAGGAGGTGTGCACTCAGAGAAGATAATGGCGGAGCGGATGGAGGTACAGCCATTCAAGTGGCTAGGGTAGGTGTTTGTGCTAGAGTAATGTCAGAGGTATAGATTCATTTCTACAGTAAAGAACAAAAGAACAAAAGAAGCGCTCAACCCTCGTGAAATCTTTGCACGCTTGTCACGTGCATACTAACAACTTAAACTTTTACACTTCCGAGATGGCTAAGCAAAAAGCTGGGAAGGCAGATAATAAAGCATCTGCTAAAGCGGCGAAGAAAGCTAAAGCTGCACAAAAGGTTGAACGCAAAGAGAAGAAGAAAACTTCAAAATCCAAAGATCTAGAAGACGACGATGACCAAGATCTTGAAGCCATACTGGAGAAGGTATGGCAAGACTGCGACAAGAAACCCGTAAATTTCTGATTTGGTTCTTTCCCCCTGTTATTAGATACGTCAAGATTGGGAAGATTCCCATAAAGTGACCGAGGAACTTGTTGAAGGTCCTCCAAGCAGGCGTGCTAATGCAACATTAACACCATGTCCAAACGGTAACCATCTATGGTGCATCGGGGGAGAATTCTTCAGCGACGATGGTAAAGCGGTGCGGTTGATACCTTGGAAAATCTCCGAAATGCAAAATCATTTTGCTCAACGATGATTCTATCACAGTATTTTTACAACGATGTTTTTCGGTATTCTCCTGAGAAGGTTCTCTTTTTCTTATTTTGATTCATCACACATAACATTTGACTAGCCTTATAGGATGAATGGCGTAAATTTGTCTCGCCCACATGCCCTGGACCCCGCTCTGCTCATGCAGTTGTAACGTCTCCAGCTGGTGGTGGAAAGATATTTCTTTTTGGTTAGTCCGAATCCCTTGAATCAAACAACTATCACCTTATGAATACTCACTCAATTTCCTGACAACAGGTGGAGAATTCTCCTCGTTATATCAGAACACATTCCATCATTATCGGGATTTCTGGTGTTTTGATATCACAACGCACTCTTGGGACCGTATTGAAACAAAAATCAGACCAAGCGCAAGATCAGGCCATAGGTGAGTTTCCTGGCTTGAATATATTGAAGGTCGAACACAAATCACCTCAAATCGATTTTTTAGAATGGCGATGTGGAAGCATTACATTGTCCTATTTGGCGGATTTTATGATCCCGGAATTCGAAGTAAAACCATCCCTTCAGTGGACCTATCAATCAGCTAATTCAATCGCTTTCAGCAAATTACTTGAATGATCTTTGGATATTCGACACACAAGAATACAAGTGGAAGCAAATCGAATTCAAAGATGCAGATAGAAAACCATCGTGAGTCAATTTGCATTCCGAAAACTTGAACTACTGACTGGATATGACGTTCTCCAGACCTAGGAGTGGGTTCTCATTTTTGGCATCCACTGACGGCATCCTCTTACATGGTGCGCTATTGTGTATTTTGAGACTCTTATGTCATCTAGCATGCTCAGTTAGGATCTCAGGTGGCTATTGCAAGGAATACGTCAAGGGAAGTCGACCCATCGGAATCATGCTAGATGATACTTGGTTCCTCAGAATGTCCGTTATTACTGAAACAACAGAAGGGAAAAAGGCTCCGACCGATCCACTCGTTGTCAAGTGGGAACGTAGAAAAAGACCTTCGACTGCCTTCGCCCCATCGCTGCGATCCGGTTGTACCATGGCCTTATGGACTGCAAAGAATACTGGCATTCTCTTTGGTGGGGTGACAGACGAGGATACGAATGAGGAAACACTTGACAGTGTGTTTCATAATGACCTGTACGTCCCACCGAGTTCTTATGAACCCGATTTGACAGCTAACTTGTCAAAATTCTGGTCCAGATATGGATATATCGTCACAGGAAATGGCAGATGGGTATCGATGACTTTGAAAAAGCCCAAGAAGAAATTCCAAGGAAAAGTGAAGAAACTTACCCCCATCTCCGCGAAAACTTTTGTCGATAAATTCGACGACGATGACTACGACAAGGATACTTATGAGGATGAGGATGGTGACTACGATAGAGTATGATTGGCAGTCTTTGAACTTCTACTCCGTTACTCATTCTTTCTCCAAGACATCATACACAAGATCGTCAATACCGTCGACTCGCATGACTACCCCTGAACCTGAACCTGAGCCGTTTGAATATGATCCAGATGACCCTAAACTCACGATTCCTATTCCCCGCTATAATGCAATGTTAGCCGTCTTGCGTAACACACTCTACATGTACGTGCCCAAAGGTTTCATCATGCCAGATTCTAACTCAATGGAGGGCAGTTATGGTGGCATATACGAACGTGGGTCAAGAGAATACACATTGGATGACTTTCATTCCATCCAACTTGATAAACTTGACAAGTATGTATGCCTCAAGAAGAGCGATGTGGTGATTGCCGACGGAGATGAGGAGAGTAGCAGCGATGAAGATGGAGATGAGGACGGAGATGAGGACGAAGATGAGGGAGAAGACGACAAAGAGCACGTGTCACAGTCGGCGTCAAACCTCCGAACAAACAACATCGAAGAGGTAGAACAGAAGGAGGAGGAAACTGTGGAAGTGGAAGAGGTAATCTCAGAAGCGGATGTAAGTTCAATCTAGAGCTGCTATCGTTGTGGTCCTGTTAACACTGTCCTATACGCAGTCCAACGCCCTGAGAGCTCGGGCAACGGAATTCATGGGTGTGGCCAAGGATGCCACACGCTCCGTTGAGGATGTGTTGAGTACGCCTCTTCCCGGCGAAACATTGGCAATGTTTTATTCTCGATCACGTATGGTTACTTTTGCTTCTATGTGAAGATCTACTCATATCGATTGCCACTTGCAGGTGAATATTGGGCAGGTAAGGCGCATCAAACCAGCGATAATAGGGGAAAGCAACTTCGTAAAGATGGATTTTCGCTTGCGCAAACTCGCTATGGTATGTCGATTCTCGTAAATGTATCATCTGCCTTCTCTTCATTGATATTCCAACTTTTAGATGAGTATAAACCAATTCTAAAAGAAGTGGAATGTATTTTAGCAGAATCTGGTCTGGATGAAGAGGAGATGCGGAGAGGTGCTACAGGACCCAGTTCGTCTGGTCAAAGTAGAAACAGACGTTGATATCTATTGTCAAAACAGTCGGCGATCTAAAAGTAGATATTACAGACCATTTCGAACACACAAAATCGATATGTACTATAGCATGTATCATTTCACAAAGTATGTAAACGTTCCCACTGAAATGTTAGTGATTCTGAAGGCTTTCAAGTTCCATAGTTTTTAAGCACGTCTGATATGCCACAGAGGAGGAGAATTGGGTCATTGGCAGGGTAGCCGAGGCCGGCGAAGCCGGCGCTTTTTTGAGCAGGGGTTTGCCGAGGGGCCAAAAAAAGTAGCCAGGGACTTAAAAGGAAAGGGTCGGTCTAGGCGCTCGAGTTTTCACTTTCATCAAAAGCTGTATTAGGAAAATATAAATCACGTGCACACGAAAGGGTCGTAAGTCAATCACGTGCATGCAAAAGGGTCTTGGAGCGCCCGGTACCCAAATAAGCGCGGTCTGGCAATGGCGTCCTCTGAGTTCGCGTGACGCACGTGATGAGAACACATTCCACAGAGCCGGCGCGTGCGGTCCCCAAATTCCAATATTATCTCTTCTCGAGAAACCACCACATGCTAGGATACCAATGCTGAGGCTCTCCTTTGTAACTTTCCGATCTGGCGGGCACGACAAAGCTTCAGGCAAAACCCCATTCGACGTTCATTTCAGGCGTTCATTCCAGGCGTTGGAACTGCACGTTGCCAATATGCAAGCGCCTGGGTTTATTTCGGTCCCTTAAACGATAGGAGCCCAAATTATGGTGTGTATCATACAATCACATTTTTTTATCTTTTTCAATTCCCTGATAATTGCTCTGTTTTACTATCAGGACCACCAAGGCTAACCTGAGTTTACTGGGCTAAATATTCAGGAGTCTAGTGGAATCAGTGCCGTGATACATGTTCATGTCCGCGCAATGTGCAGCATGATCTTCGTTTTCGCTCCCATGATGAGAAGAATTTCCCAATCTCACATGACGCAATCGCCGTTCTCATGCCGAATCCCTAGTCTCTGAAGCTGCGGTCCTACAAACTCGGCTTGGCTCGAGACAGCGTTGGGCAGCGAGGGCCCGGAGATTTACCCTGATCGCTTCATTACGCTGGAATGCCCCAGCCCCCTTTTGCTTTGTCTACAACCTTGCCTTGGACCATACTTCAGTCGCTGCAACTCGCAGCTTCATGCTGAAGTATGCTTCATCTGACCTCTGACCATTTTCCTTTCTGTAAGTTCGTCAGTTTAAACTTGCACTTATCTCCACTTACCCTCAACAAACCCGATAGTTGTTCCGCTTGGAATCATCGGGTAAGTCGACGACTTTTCAGTTCATGTTCACAAACTCATCCCTTCTCTAGATTTTTTCGGTATACATGGTATCTCATCCGAGTCGCAGCATGGGCAGTATATCGACCTATACCTCTCCCTGCTAATCCAACATATACTCCGGTGGAGGATGTCACCATAGTAGTTCCAACCATTGATGCTGGGCAGGAGTTCAAGGAAGCCGCTCGTAGTTGGCTCGCTGGGAATCCCAAAGAGATTCTCATCATCACGGAGCAGAGAATGCTCGAGCCTCTCCAAGAACTCGCCAACTCAGTCGATTCCAAGCGTATTCGAGTTCTCACTGTTCCTTATGCGAATAAGCGGCTTCAGATGACCCATGGAATCAAACATACGACCACAGATATCATTGTATTTGCGGACGACGATGCTATATGGCCACCAACTCTCCTTCCGTATGTCTTAGCGTGTTTCGAGGATCAACAGGTTGGCGGTGTTGGGACTTCTCAGAGAGTGCAAGCGGTGGGGAAACGTATGACGGTATGGGAAGTTCTTGCTGCCTTTCGACTATCAATACGAAATATCGAAATCGCCGCTTCCACACATATCGATGGAGGTATCCCATGTCTTTCCGGTCGAACAGCAGCATACCGCACTGTCATCCTGAAAGACCCTCTATTCCTACATGGCTTCACTCACGATTACTGGCTGGGTAAATATCAATTGAATTCTGGGGACGACAAGTTTCTCACTCGTTGGATGGTCAGTCATGGTTGGAACACGTATGTGCAATGCTGCAAGGAGGCTGAGTTGCTTAGCACTATGAGGCCGAACTGGCGTTTCTTGAAGCAAGTGCTTCGATGGACGAGGAACACATGGCGCTCTGACATGAGATCATTGTTTGTGGAGAGGTTCATTTGGTCAAGGCATCCCTATGTGGCATATACCATGGTAAGTTCATTCATCATCTCCTTATAGAAGTTCAGCTTCAAATCTTTTCTTGTAGGTCGACAAGTTGATTAACCCTTTCACGCTCCTTCTTGGGCCTGTCTTTGTTGCTTGGATTGTGTACAAGACAACTATTCCTCTCGATGATGGTGGTTATCATCTACCTTGGTGGTACGTTATTCAGTTATGGAATCAGTACTATGTGATCTGATAAGTGTTATAGGAACGTTGTAGTGAGCTATGCAATATGGCTTCTAGTTACTCGTACTGCTAAGTTATTACCACATTTTTGGAATCGTCCGCAGGATGTGGTATACATTCCCGCATTCATTTTGTTCGGTTATTATTTTGCTATCATGAAGATATATGCATTATTAACATTGCATGAGGTATGTCTTCTCGGTTTTTTCCTCGAAAGTTGAACATGTACTAAATACTTTGATACATAGACTGGGTGGGGAACTCGGGCTGGTGTAGGCGATCCGACGACCGCGACAGCTGCTGTGGACGAAAAGGAGAAAGCACCGGATGTCATCGTCACTCGTCCATCAACGAGTTCCGAACCACGGCCTCCCTCCGTGGTAGTCAGAAAACCTGTTCGAGGGTCACAATTGTCTCCTGAACCCCCATTACCCCCGATACCTTCTCCTACAAACTCCCGGAACGTCTCGCGAGCGGCCGCAAAAACATCATCCTCACGTAATCATGGGTCTCGTGGACCCTACGGACATACAAGTCCAACTACCCATCGTGCATCATATCTGCCTTCAAACCCGACACCTCTACGTGAAGCGTACGCATCACCTCCAGCGCCACAAGGACCACATGGTTTCCCTGTAGAGAAACAGTTACCGCCGGGCCCTCCTTCGCTGGCTAGAGCGCCTAGCAATGGGGCGCCGCCTCGTCCACCACGGAATAGTTTACGCGACTCATCATCGACTACGCTCGCCACACTTGGGACATCACGTAGCTCTGACACTCCTTCTATAAGTCCTCATCCTGAACCGTCTATTGATGTTCCATATGCTACTCCTATACCACACGTATCTCAACGACCATATATTCCGCGGACACCTTCATCTGACGCACACCAACCGCCTTTCCAACACGTTCCTCGAAAACCTGTACCTATTCCAACACAGGAAGAACGACGATTTTGGTATGCGAACTGATGGTTTGTTTGATTTTGTAAGGGCCCTGAAAAGCTTTCATGATCTACTGTATCTTCCATGACACTTCTACGAGTACTTTGCTTGGACACTGACAATGACTGGTTTACATCTTTTGCATTTGTAGTCCTGTATTATTGTACAATACATACTTTCATTTCTTATTTTTTTTTGCACATCGTGACTTTTATCGTCTTCATTGCATGTATATAGAGGACACTTTGGATACTATTGTAATGCTTTTGTGTGTATTTTGGTTCTTTATCACTTGTCGATTTATCTGGGATTACACGGTTTCAGCGCTCAACGCTTTTTTTTACATTCATGGATTTGTGTTTCCAAAAGATATGTTACCGTGCTCCTCTTACTCGTATGATTGACCCAATTGTAATCTTTCTTCCCAACAATTACTGTGCCCTTTGGTTTGTGTGGTATGTCTCATGATACTCATTCTGCTATGGAGCGCATTGCAACTGATACTAACTTGTCATCGCTCTTTAGGGAGTGGTACCGTATATAATAAACTCTGCTTTTACTCTTGCTGCTCCTCTTCAAAACAGTTGCGCACGCAGACTATTGACAATTCACCCAAGAAGTAGGTCTACTGTGACTATACTTACGACAAAGATGTAGCAGGTGACTGGCGGCCATGTGCACCACTGTTACGTAGTAAAACACCTTCAAGTTCTACACCATTCTCTTTGAATCTCTATCGTTGATTCTACGTGATACTAACTGCCATTGGTGTTGTCTCAGGCTGCTATCCCACCTTCGCATATTAATAACAACGACTTTCTGCAAATCTCCTTACCATGGAACCCAACGCATATAATGTTCATACGATCTTAAATGGGTCGTGTTGGGAGTTACAACGGAGCATTCCAAGAGTCATGGAACTTCTTTTACAACCCAACACCCCGAGCATTTTCATCGAACAATACGCGGTATGGAAATTTTCATGATGATCTCATATCATCTTCTAAGTATCGCATGGATATGCTATCGACTATTACAGGGAGCCCTCGACGACAGATGGAACAAGGACTTTGAACGTGGGCAAACCGGTAAAGGGCGGACTTTTTTGCAGAGAGCTTGTATCGAGGCAGGAGTAATCAAGACTTTCATTGCTCTCGCTCAATTACCTCGTGAAGACATTGTTTTACCAAAATACAATGCATTGAGCGCATTCGTCCCTTTGGTCAAATGTTCAACTGCACAGGAACGTCGCATCATCTTCAACCAGATGATCGAGAATGAATATTTTGAATATGCCTGCGATGTAGGTAAAATTTTCAATATCTGCATAATCTCTGCGATTGACACTTATGATTCCTAGTTGGTTGTAAATGCAAAACTTACCCTTTTTCGCGTCCTTGGGTTGAATCAACTTCGTCTTTTGTCAGCGGATCTTTTTCTGGGCGAGACACTATCTCCTAAACAAACGGCCGAGATATTCGAGATGACTTTTCGATTCGCGTTGGAGGGGACTGACCGAGTTTGCCAAGAATTACTCGACCCCGCTACAACATTCCAGTCGCAGATGATGATCGGTCGTATGAATGTGGGTTAACAATGCATTGATATTAGTAGAGTATAGTGCTTACTCAGGCTGGGAATGCACAGGTCCCACCTGCCATCGCAGCGAAGTACGGCAAGCGTTATTATGCAATGGCTCAAGAACATTGTGTCTTCCTCACTCATGCGCTATTGTGTCGTTCCCCAATCCCTTCCCGTCAATATGTTTTAGAGGTTCTCCATCACCGACCTCAAATTCTCGATATGCTGTTGGATCTCATACATGAACACTGTCCTCCTTGGTGCCCTGAGGCCCAAGTTGATTCCGTCGCCTGTGAAATATTAACACTCCTCGTTCAGTTTCCTGCTCACACGACAATCCCTGGACTGTCTTCCCTTCCCGACGCAGATATTGCAAACGAATACGAGTCCGAATATAAAGCAACGATTCAGGCCATAGATCTTGTAGTATCTCGGCCTGAATGGGCCAAGAAATTGTCGGATGTGTGGGCCAACAACAAGAAGAGCCGTTCGACCACATTTTGCAGTGAGTATGCAGTAATATTCGTTGTGAAGTTTCTAATAAAGATTTGTGTAGACTATTCCACAGAGCAGAGAAAGACTACCATGCCACTAGTCCGCCAGACCTTAACACCATGCGAGACGTTTATGATTACAAAGGTCAGGATGTCTTATTCATAATTCATAAAGTCGATTCATTGACACTTCATTCACTAGGCACTGTTCGGGTTTCTATCCTACGTCTCATTGCCTCTCTCACTCACTCGGAGAAAATTCAAAATTCCGACCTGCTCGCTTTACTGAGAGCCGCGTACAATGGCTCACAGAAGACTCCAGACCTTGCTCCCGGAGCTGGCCTTGAGGATAGATGTCACTTCATTGAACATCATCAAGAGATCTACAGAAGTCCAATGTGGTCTGCAGAAACAAATGTTGATGTCGAAGCACCTTCGCTGATTCCTCATGCCGAAGTTATGGGGCCGATTGCAATGATTCGGCTTCTTACAAAGATGGCACAAAGAAATATTTTGGAAGAAGCGAGACAATTCAAAAAGCTACCTGAAGGAACACCTGCAGGAACGAACCTTCGTCAGGTGAAACAAATTGTAGCTCCAGATGTTGTTAAGAAACTTGTCTTATTGTCTATGAAACGTCTGGTAGCTAGAAGGGAACTCGGTCGAACTCGATTACAACGACAGACTGACGTCGACCTTGCATATGTTCGTGCTTCCTATCTTCCCGCAGCCGAGCTAGCTGCTGCTCTCATTGAATTTGACGAAGTCACCAACAAGAGATGGACAAAATTCATTCGCGGAGCTACCAGAGAGCTGGTAATGGATCTTGGCAACGCAGCTGAGATGTGCATAAGAAGGAAACAATACGATAGTGCTTTTGTGTTCGCGCTCCTTGCAGACAAGACTGGGCGGGATGCTCCCGAAGGTGAGGATTTGGCCACGGAAACGATTCAAAAGAATCAGAGAAGACTGGCTGAGGCTAGGAAAATGTTGTCAGTCGATGGGAATCGGGGTCGGGTGTAAGCAATTCGTGAGTCTCACTTGTCCAACTGTATTGGAGCGATTTATCACTCATACACTCAGGTAGATTCCGTTTCAATTGTACCAAGTCAATCTATCCAAGTTGTCCTTGTACCATATCAATTTCTTGAGGCTCTGTAAAGTCATGTATAATAGGCAACTTGATATACTTACCAAGGACTCTCATGGTACGTGACTGATATCCGTAGCCAATTCTATGACCAAACTAAGCTGATTAACCGACACTTTTCCTCCAGTACAGTATCAAATAATCAACAGGTGTAATATGACTGCTTCTTCTGTTCACAGCAATGTCCATCTATTTCTCCGTAGAATATGCTAGTATTCCGTTATTTGGCCATCAAAATCCTGCAGATTGACGGCCTCTGTTGTACATGTTATGGGCAACATGTTTCGGAAAATGGAACCTGTGTGCACCGCCGGTCAACGTTCAACGTTCAACTTTCAAGGGTATGGCATCGATGATTGGCCCGGACAAATCAAGATTCCGTTCAACGGTACGCCTGTCTCTGCCATAAAGTACAGATCATCGCTCATCTGTTTGAATCCGAAAGTCATTGCTAAATAAAGTGTCGAGGACAATCCATTGTACCCAACTTTCCCCTGACCAACTGATGGGTTGCCACGTACAATATTGATTGACGGCCCGTCAAAACTATCTTAGGATGAGACAAATCGCTGTGCGCTCATTTCGTTTGGTCGCCCTTTGTCGCGTTATTCAATCTTCCAACTTTTACTTCACACTATACTCGAGCAATCAAAGAATGCTCAAGTCGAGATACTGATATTTAGGTACTTCACAAACTTTTCTCCTACTATCATCGATTCGTTAGCTTCAAAAAAAATCTAGGTAAGCCCCGTATGGACAAAGATTGCCGCTTCTGAAACATTGACCGCGCTGATCCACAGCATTGTACTCAGTATTAGTGCATCCTTCAACAATCATCTACTCAAGTTTTTGGTCACAGCCGGCTATGCACGAAGATTCAATCCATTGTTTGAAATGATAGATCAGCGTTTCGATGATGGACACATCGCTGTGCTACAACAATGTATAAAACCCGTCGAAGTCATGACGATTGAATCCCTGATCACCATCCGGTATGGTGCTCACGACTCTTCTGGCAAGGTCGTCAAAGCCCCCACCTTCTCCGGAGATATTTATCACAGAGTACGGTATTAACATGTGTTTTGTTTAGCAATTCGCTGATAATCCCTTTTGCTACTTGTAGATCATTCACTGTTAATGTTTCAATGGCTGCAACGGGTGCGTCAGTGGCTGCCCACCGAATCCGCTGTCTGTTTTCATCGAAACTAATGCTACTACTATATCGCAGCGCTGGTCGTCTATGATTCTGTGATTACTTTTGATCGTGAGGTTGAAGCGATTTGGAAGAAAAAATAAACATAGCCTCAGTACTGTTCGTTATGAATCGTTATGGGATGATTGTGTATGCTGTCTTGACAGTCTTGGTGTACTTTGGGGAACCGGAAAGAGTGGTGTGTATTTTTCATGAATTTTAACTTGACAATTCTCATCTCATTATACGTTTTAGAGGTATGTATTGGATGCTGATTCGGGATTCATGTTGAAGAAATGTTTATTTGAACCGCTATAGCTGCGAAAGGGCCGGAAACCTCTGGTTAGCTGCTAGTGCATTGGTTCAGCTTGTAAAGACGGGTTAGTCTTAATCGTCCGCCATGTCCTCTTTTCTCATTCACAAACTTTGTCTAGCTTTCTTCCTGATTCGAACTTGGGCCATTTGGGGTCATCACTGGCTCCCCGTAGCAATTCTTTTACCACTCGGGACAGCCGTCATGTCAATGAATATAGTACGTCCATTCGTTAGATAATACATGTGAAAGAGAATGTAGAACTCACTCGGAATTCTTAGTATATGTATTGCAATCGACAATTCAGTCATATATCCCAGATGATTCTTCCTTATGGAGGTTGCGAATGGAAATATGAAATTGGTGCAGATACAATCTCCAAGTGAGTACACCCCATAATGATAAAACACTCAATTGAGATTCTCATTGTACTTTGTATCATTGCAGAAGTATGCCTTTGTCAAAATTTTCTGAAAATAGTATAGTTCTTGACTTTCGATTGCAGTTGGAATATCAGTTTCCGTCATTGGAACTGTGTTCTTTTTCTTTGTTGTTCTAGGTACGCTCATGAAGACGCTTGGAATCCATCGTTTAGCAAAACAAGCTGGCATAAATGCGAAATTGACTACGTTGCTTATTCGTGATGGTGAGTGCATCTTGCAAACGAGTTTCGTCCATCCTGAAGTTGATGATATCCGCAACCAAAGGATCAATATTTGCAGGGTGAGTACTGCATCTTCGTCACCCGCTGTAACCTGAAACTTAACATATTCTTCTATGAAGAGTTATCCTCATCTTCAATGTCATTATCATCGTGTTCTTGTTCTTAGACAGGGTAAGGAAATTTCCTACAACCTGGAATTTAAAATCGCTGAAACTTTCAATTAGAATGGCTCCAATGTACTCGGTAGTGCACAACCGATGTAAGATACCTTTGTTACAGACCATATTGATTTAGGTGACTGACGTCTATGAACCAGGATCGGAAGCATCCTATTATCGAGGCTTGTTCTAAATCTCAGGAGTCTTGAGGTAGCCGACAATTCCTCCCAGACAAGTACCCTTCAATTCGCGGGTAACATTGGTGCACCTCTTCAATTCAGCAGCAACAACAGTGCCAGAGCAGATGAAGATGACCTTCCAGCTGCAAGGGTTTCGACGAGACAGATAAGTAATAATCCTTTGACCATTGGATTATTCGAAGATCGGGGAGAAGAGGGAAGGTAAGACACATTTTTGATATCGCTCTCTATCTAGTTGTTGGATTGAATTCATTTCTTTTCCCTCAGATTATTAGCGACAGACTCGGATACGGAAAAAGGAAAAGATAGTGGAGCTACTACTACATCGAATTATCAAGTTAATTCCGCTGATCAGACTTCTCCAATGTCTCCGAACGCTCCTGGCCCAAGCACTCAAGTGTATTCAGTATAGAGCATGGCTCGATTACGAATAAGCCTGGATGAACAAAATATAGCAGCAAATCGACATCCCGACAAAAACACCTATTACTTATTCATCGTCATCAAGCAGAGACACTTTCGCCTAGACGATAGCATAGACAATTGTTGTATCTCTATCTCATCTTATCATCTAGTCGTGTTTTTAGACCTAGAAGTCGAGCAAGATTTGTATCACTCAAATTGTACAGTACATTCCGTAACCCCATGGGCTCCCTCCTATTATCTTCCTGTCGCCTTGTAACCCCCAAAAACTTTGGTGTGAATAGTAACTACCTGATCTGTGTGAAATTTCCCATCATTCAATGCCGTATCTACAGTATGCAGTGGATTACTTGACAAGAATCCATTCGTGATGCACGGTGGTTAAAAGCATATTCAAATTCGAACTCCCACTGTAACTAGTTCCGTTTTTGTATAGGGTCAAGCGATCCTCCAATTCGCCGTTCGAAGAATCAATCGCGTATGGTTAACGTTTTAGCATCGGCGGGAGATGAGGTAGCTTTACTGCAATTCTAAGGTCTCCACGCCCCGGAGGCTCCTAGTTGTCAGGCGCTAATAACCCTTCTCCGACTTCCTTTTTAGTCGAACAATCGTCTACGATTCGAGAGGTTTGAAACGTGTGGTTTAATAGGCAAGTCTTTCATAAGCTTTGTCTCGGCGTATACCATTCGAAGAGTGATATATGTACCTCACCGGGTCCACTGAGCATTGCTAATTTCGAGAAGACTCCGAACAAACAATTTGAAGTTATAGCTTGAAGATCACATTGGACATAGCATGAGGTATCAAAAGTGGTACAGTACTTCTCAGCTGACCAAAGTCAAAATGACCTGGATCCTCAGCAACGAGGCTAAGATGCGATTACATATTGACGCAGGCACAACCACAAGTCAGAACATAATCCAACCTATACGTTGTTAGACAAGGAAGGGTTGATGATAGATCTGCGAGATGCAAAACATAAATATAGAGCATTAGAAAATACGAACTTCTACGCTTCGATGTTTAAATTGCAAAGTTTGTCGTTTTTAGAGTCCTGGGAGGTAGAGCCAATTGAGAGCTAAGGGTTAGTGTGAAGCCGGTATCAGACTTCGGTGATTGTCGCCCCTGCAAGAGGCAAACAATTACATTGATAGGGACGACATTCCCAGTCCAATTTCAATGACTAGCGCGAGGTATTAATCTTGATTGTGAGTCGTGGCGAAAGCGACAAGTCCAGGAATCTATTTTGCCAAGGTTGCACATACGCGCGAGACCGACATATCCCTCCATGATGGCGTCGTATCCTGTGAAGGGCAACCTCGGAAGAATTTAGTGTGTAAGCTACCATCGCTGGAAGATTAAGGAATATTGGGACGCAGGAAAATTTTACATTGCAGATGATGACTTGACTGCGGTAACGGGTATTAACCAAGTGAATGTAAAGACGATGTTTGACCCCAGACACTCGTCACAACTGTGAGAAATATGAAGGCTTCTTCGGTCGAGCTGAAAGGAGGCTGATACATATCGGACGAGATTACTGTAGACAACCCCAAGAATCGTATGCCGAATGCGTGCGCGAATGCCCGACCCATGGTTCATGACATTGTAACATGTAACATAGACTCCAAAGACTCGAATGGCCCCGCTTTAGGTGGGTTGTTCACACTCGTGTGTGAGGTTTCTGAATCATGTTGCAAGATAGACAGATGGCAAGACCGCGTCTCGATCAGCTGAGGAAATACTCCGATCAGCAAAACTTAGATGAAGGAAAGGTAGACTTCTAAACAACATACCAGCTGATCCTGACTGGATGCTCAAGAGCGCACAGATGTGAAGCTTGTGAAGTGGGAGTTTGGCCATCGGCTACAGGAAGCCAGTCGACTCTTCCGGAGCGCAAACCTGTGGATTCAGAGCGTCCCCGTGGACAAAAGGACCGGATGCCAAACTTAGCTGACAGAATACCGACATTTCGCCCGACGTGAGAGTGCTCTCGACAAGTGGTCGATGTGGCAACGAGCTGCAGGTGAGTTTTGGGATAACGAGAGCTACCTGTGGACTTGAGAGTCTGAGTCGTGGTGGTTGTTGGATTTATAAAATCCAAGTGGAGGTTACGGACAAAGTTGTCTGCCGTTTGGCCGGTAAGGCTGAGATTGATCGGAGTGTGACCCAGGTCAGGAAAGTCTGGTGAGTAGCCGGGGCCCTGCCTCACGTTCTACACGTTCCTTGCAGATTATCTTGTGCGAAGAGGGAATCTATATCATGGTTGGCCCAACGTTTCTTTATGTATTCTTCTCTTCATCGCTCTTCGATAATGATGACCTCAGTTTCCGCTTGCTCCGTCTCATAACAGCTTCACGGTAGTAAGCGAACTATAAGACCACTTCAAGTCCCCGGTCTTTGTTTCTTCTTTTGTTCCTCGAAGTCTTTATTCCCTACTTCCTCCTTGGCTTTGCTCATTGTTCAGGTTTTCTGAACCATGACAGAGTACACAACCTCCTCAGATGCCATTCGGGAGTATATGAGTGCTCGGGAACGCACCGCTCACTGGGTAGAATCGCACGCACACCACCAAGATGCTATATTTCTTTCACCTTCCTCGCCGCCTTCAGTCTTGAGCGATTCAGACGGGATGAGTTACGGGCCTAGTGACTCAGATGCGGCCAGCAGCCATTCATTGCCGCCACGTATGGTTTTACGGTACGAGGATGGTAGACCCGACGTCCCCATCTCAAACGACTACTCACCGTCTCATCATGCACACTCGCGTTCAAAGCGCCATGGTCACTCGGGCTCTCCGACTAGTCAATCACCTTCATACAACTCACATCATTCCTCTCACCACAGCCGATCTCGTTCTGGTCACCAAGCGCCAGTCCCACCTACTGAGGTTCCTGTACTGCAGTCGCAGTCGTTATCCTACGCGACGATACCAGCACCTCCCCGTCCAGAGAGCATTGTGATCCTTCCTTCTCGCGAATCCGAAGACTCGACTCATTCTTCAGGTCGTGCAGCGCCACCCGTTCAAGCAGCGGCCCCTTCTGTAGACGCCCACTCGCGAGCCCCGACTCTTCAGACTGTCCACGCGGACCCACAGATTGTTCCTCAAGGAACGTATGCTCAGCCGTCGGTTCATCCCTCAGCATCACCACGGTCGAGACAACATTCGCACGCTCCTACACACGACGAAAGATCTCGACATGGAGGTTCAGTTCGTTCGCATCATACTGCACATCCATCGGATCCTTCTCATGGAGTATCTCATCATGGGAGCTCTCACTCCCATTCTCGATCTCATGTTACTTCGCAACTTCCATACTCATTCAACCCACCCGCAATTATTTATGCCCCCTCTTCTGATCATTCAAGATCACATTACGCGCCTCCAGCAATCGTATATTCACCTCCTTCTCATCCCCATCAAACGCATATGAATGGTAGATATCCTGCCCCCGGAATGACTTACAGTCAATCAGATCCTCTTCCGAGAGGGGTTCACGCTACTGGTTCTCATGCCGGTAGGCATTCCGTTGACCATCGTTCACATCGTTCAGCCATTCGTGAAGAAACAAGGGATGAGTACGATCATTATGAACGGAGTCGTAGTCGAAGCCGAGGGCACCACGATGATTATGCGCGGGGTAGACATACTGTCAGAGAGTCAAGACGTCCACATGAATCTCGATCTCCTTCACGTTCACCAACTGAAGATGATGCCAGAAGCGTTAGCTCCGGCGGCACATACTATGTTATTCCTACGCCAGGTCAAAAAGTGCAGATTATCGTGCGTTGCTATGTCTCATTTTTTGCTTGAACAATCTAATCAATCAACTTGCATTCCTAGGTGCCGAATCCAAGGTCTGTATACACCGCAACATCTACCACAAAATCCGCACACTCTCCTCAATCTGCAAACTCTTTGAAAAAGCCGTTCTTTCAACGCATTTTTCATTTCCCCGGTTTTCGCACTCCGTCAGTGGATTCCAAAGCGTCCAATGGGTCTAAGGCAAATGGCCATACCCCACGAAGACTCCAACGACGGCATACGATATCCCACTCACATCACCCACATGAAGATGATGATTTGCCTTAACATCGTTCCCCCAAAAAAACTTCTTCAATCGTACGATTGCTGCTTCCCAAGGACATTATCTTATCCCCTTCTCCCGCCCGCGATGTCCTACAAATTTCATCACCTTCTTCACAGTTTCTCCCATCATCAAACCGCCTTTTTCCTCACTTCCAGACTTTTTCCAGTATATTTATGCTCTCCAGATCCTAGTCTTTCGTTTTTTTGTTCGTCATCTCATGACCTGCAAGTACACGATTTTTCTTGGTCAGCAGGTTTTCCATTAAATCGCTTCTCCTTCTTCTGTTGTTCTTGGGTTTCCTCCTTGTTTCTTGTTCTACTTCCCTCAACATCATCATTTCATCGTTCATACAAGTACCTGTAGGTTTCTTTACGTCGATACAGTACATACATTACAGTATAACAAATAGAATTCTGTGCAGTTGTCTCATGATGACATTTTCTGAGAAATATTTTGATTCTTTTGTGTCTAGCCTCACCATGAGTTCTTCATTTGCCATTTGATTGGTTCTAACAAGTAAACTTGGGGAGTATGCGATGCCTCACAGGATCATACCTCGTGTGAAGCTTCTCCTTGTCTTTTGTGTCTTTTGGGAGATTTAGTTGTTATCTGGAGCTACCCAGTTTCTTGATTTTCAATGAAGGCGCTGTCTGACTAGTCAGAACGCATTGAATCGAATCAAAGAAAGGTTCTATATGAACTGGCTATGAAGTACCGCAGTTCAATGTATTCGTACTTGTACTGTGGTCTGAGGGTTAGTACCCGATTCAACGTATTCCAACTACAAGTACAAGGGAAATTTTTTACACCGCCAAGGATCAATTGACTACTGTGTCTTCGACCTCCCCGGGCCTCGAGTGAGCACTTGGAATGGAATCTGTTCAATTTCCTCTTTCGGCTCAACACCCAGGTTTGAGGTTAAAAATTCCCACCACGTGATGGATTCGCGTACTTGTATTCGGTACGACTCCGAGTAAATTGGTAATTCTGAGATAAGAAAGGGGATCATTATTTAGACAAAAGTGAGGTCGAGTAAATAGCACAAAAAATATACATCCAAACCTTACACAATCAAAGCTACAAAAGATAAAAGCAACGGGTTCATAAAGCAAACATGATATGGAAGCACACTGACCAAAGAATACTCTAAAAGCTCTAACAAAAGTTTATGACATTGATTCCACGGACTTATTCCACATGTGTCATTCTCAGGTAAGGCTTGAAACATGTGAGCCAAGAGATATCACCAATCTAACGAAAGGTAAAAAAAAAAAAATACTCACCACTTTAGGCTCTGCATGGACATCAGGGAAGATTTTTTTGGCATCTTCGTCGCTGACTTTTGGATGGACAATTACGTCGCGTCCTGGTAGCCAATTTGATGGAGTTACGATGGGATGTTTGTCGGAAAGTTGGAGAGCTAAATGATAGAAACCATCGTCAGTCACACGCAAATAGTGCGGTCAAAACATGACATACCGTCAATCACCCTGTCAATGTTACTCGGGTATAAGTGTTCTGCCTCCACCGAAAGATATAACTTCCATAAACTAACCTAATAACTTCGTCGAAGTTCCTACCAACAGCCGCAGGATACTGTAGCAGAGTGCGAATGATTTTCTTCGGGTCGATGAGAAACACGGTCCGGATCTAGTTTGGAATATCCGAGTTTAGTGGTTTGGTTGCACGTAAATAGCGTCTGAGATTGATACGAACCGTGTAAGGAAGGCCATCTTCGTCAACATTGGTTGTATCCTGCTGATCTAACATGTCGTAGAGGAGTGATATCTTTCTGTCTCCGTCTCCAATCTTTTCGCAAGCCGTTAGAAAGCACTAACCTCGGAGAAATAGGATGTACGTACTAAAGGGTATTCAACACAGGTAGGTGCTGTCTTATTACCTATCTCTATAATATCCTCAATCCATTCGTAATGAGTTTGTATTGCATCCGCGGATATGCCTATCACTTTCACATTGCGCTTAACGAATTCCGGCAGTCTACGGGTAGGAAGAGTTCCCAGCATAAGAAAGCAAGTCAGGCGATGTTTCAGAGCTATGCATTTTGAGCTAACAAGATGAGTAAACGCACCTCTGAGAGACGTCAGCAAGTTCAGTTGTGCACACAGGAGTGAAGTCGCCAGGATGCGAGAACAACATAACCTATCGAGATTCCGGCGATCAGTAAGCTTCATTTGAGGCAAACATTGCGCAATTCGAGCCGAATGAATTTGGAAGGGCCCTGTGTTATTATTTGCTCACCCAAGAGTCGCCCGCCCATTCATGAAAACGAATTGGACCTTCAGTAGTGTCCGCCTCGAAATCTGGTGCTATACTTCCAAGTCGTAGAAAGCCCATCGTTGGGGTGGTTCGAGTCAAGGCGAAAAAGGACGGCGATGGCGATAGGACGAGTGGGACCTACATAAATCGCCGGCCAACCACACGGTTGTTCTCGGAGCCCTAACCATTTTAGGATAACTGATAGGCGTTACGTAAACACGCTGCCGTTAGCGCTGCAATAGCCTGCCCACTCCTTCTACTCTACTCTCTTCGCTACCATGTTGTACGCATATTGACCTAAAATTCTGCCCAATCTATTAGCATCAACACCTTAAACGATGCATCGACTGGGAGGCGTCGGCCTTGCCGCTTTCGAAAGACAGCAACAATCTCAACGCTCTTTCGCCGAACTGTCATCTGAGATTTCTCAAGGTCAAGTTGACCATTTACACGCACAACTCGCACAGTTTCGTAGCGCCCTCCTACATTTCGCTTCGACCCACAGAGACTCTATCAGGAAAGATCCAAACTTTCGGCATGCGTTTCAACAAATGTGCGCTACCATTGGAGTGGATCCTTTAGCAGGTCCTCGCAAAGGCGGATGGTGGGCCGAAATGCTTGGGTTGGGGGATTGGCAGTATGAACTCGGTGTGCAGATTGTAGATGTGTGTGTTAGCACAAGGGAGAGGAATGGGGGCTTGATTGAGATGAAGGAGCTAGTCAGGTTGGTGAGTAAGCTCAGAGGTGTATCTGGAGGGGCAATCACAGAAGACGATGTTATGAGGAGTATCAAGACACTCAAACCCCTCGGGGCCGGTTACGAAGTTATCGATGTTGGTGCGGGGAAAAAGATGGTTCGGAGCGTTGTTAAAGAATTGGATGAGGATCAAGCCGTCGTACTTGCAATTGCCCAGGAAGAAGGTGGCCGTGTATCGGAAGAGATGCTGATTGCAAGAAGAGGATGGACGCCGCAACGTGCTAGTGCAGCGCTAGAGAACATGCTTGTTCGTGATGGATTATGCTGGATAGACGAACAAGACGAGAAGAACGGTGTGGCATATTGGATACCATCCGCGATGCGTTGGGACGAATGATTGATACCCCATTGTATAGTATGTGACTCCCATACCCCTATATCTGTTTCTTACTGACTTATATTCTGCAGATGTTGCTCTTCTTTAGATGTATTTCGGAACTGTATTTTATCACTATCGTCGTATATTATTCCCGTTGGGTCGCCCCTACTACAACAAAAGGTTGAATCGAAGTTCCAGAAGACAAATTGGAACAAGCTGGAAACTACTTTCCAAGATTAGTACGCAGACCATTTACTGCATTACAGTACCTCAAATCATATTTTACCTTATCGATCTTGTAGGACGACGTAGTAGGGGTTCGAAGAAAAGGTAATGTTCAATCAAAGCTCAGCCGTGGTCTGGTGAATACGTCCTGATAGATTTTAATTGGGCCTTTTCCTCTACCGACAATTCCTCAGTAAGGTGCAAGTTTAGACTCAATTTTTTGTCCCATTTCTTCACCGTTAACCTCACTCTATGCTCTGCCACAACCATAAATTTACTGGAGGTATCATCGGTGCGGTCGCTACGACATGATCATTTCTCCACACCGTGAAATACATATCGCCAAAAAAATGCACGAGTTCATTCAGCTCCAAGTACAGAGTGAATATTATGTAGCTGATCTTCGGAAAATCCGTTTCATGGGTCCGTCTCTCCACAATCACAAGGATTCATCCTGGCTAGGAAGGACAACGTTCACGATAAATCTGCAGAAAATCATATGTATATCGGGCAAATTACATATGATATATGTACCTCTGGTTGGTCTTGTACCCATGGCTATCCCTCCTCCTCTCGTGTATGCCTTCCAATTTTCATCTATTAATCTATTGATCTATTGGCATAATGCTGTAATCTGAAGTACGAGAATGATTACATCGATTGTATACTGAAGAAGAATTCAGCGACGAAATTTTTACACTTGGTCGTTTGATATGATAGGATGGATGTCAACCTTCGGAATCTTTTTTTGTAATCGTATTCGTACTCAGAGAAAATGGTGAATCGCGCAAATCTCCCAAAGTCCTATTTTGACGTCATGAAGTATCATAGCTTCGAATTCGCTTGACAGGAATTCGTATTTACACAGTTTGTCGAGAAGTTAGAAGTTTCCCCTGTGGGGTGTTACAGTGTGTCGTTTATTCTACAGGTAAGGTACGAGTACAGTACGTTCTATTTCCTCTCGACACTCTGAATCGTCATAGTATGGCCGCCATGTGCGTGCGCAGTAAACGTGCCATTCGAAACTCTCAGAACTTGTTTCTGACATTCATTAGAGTCTGAGATTAATAATATTTTATACATCTTTTGTGTCGATACCAGGAGTATACAGTACAGTAGTCTACATATCGTCCGAACCTCATGCTTGAGAAACAAACAAACATTCAGCACTCGGTTTTCTTCCCAACAACCGCCGGCCACGTCAAAGTCTTCACTGCAGGGAATGTCTTGGCAGAGAGCAAATACTCATCGGATTCCTGGATGATGAGGACTGGGGACTGTATATGCAGTGCGATCGATTCTTACTGTGCAGTTGACATTGCAGAGATGAACTGAAGCATATGTACTCACTGCGGCCATAAAAATGCTAATGAAGGAAGATACAGATATGAGAAGCTGAGCGACAGATTTTCTTCGGGGAGGGTCCGAGTAACCCTACTAGCCGTTCGTTCTTCCTCAATGTGGGAGATGAGAATACCGCAGTTGAGTATAGATGTTCCAAGTGTGTGATGACTTTGGTCCCTTGGTCTTCGCCTACCTCAAGGCATTCGGCTCTTCGCATCTATCTGTCATTTAGCGCCTCTGGTAGGGTCCAGAGTGAGGTCAACCGACTACTTATTCTTGGATAGACCTGGCAGAGTTTACAACCTATATACTTATTGTATTCTCACCAGCATTATACCCCACACCTCAGGCTGGTGGTGTGGGGGAAATGATCATCGTGGGGTTTTGAGTAAGTTATGATACTCGCAGCATTCCACGGCAGTGCCAGCTCTAACTTCTAACGCCCCAGCGGTGAAATGTCCTGAAAATAGTAGTCGCTCAACTCCCCACAACAGAGTAACTTCGATAATGATGACACTTACCTGACGACATGACCAAGTGCCCATTTGGCATATCATATGACTACTACTACAGCCCGACGGGTCAGGCTTGCTTGCATGATATGTATACAGGTTCCTGGTTAAGCCTCGGTATATGGTAAGATTTTGACTATATGGAAGGGACTGTAATGAATGAGAGGTTCGTTCATTCGTTGGAACATGGAATCGGAATCCCCGACTTCTCATGAAGTTATCGAAGGGGGTCGTCTATGTCTATGAAATGAAAAGTCAGGTGTATTGTGTATTGTGAGGAGGGGGGTATCATCATCCTCATGTGATTACCACGAGCCTTTCATATACCAATCTTTGCGTCTCGCCGATAATCGTTTCTCGGAAACTTGATGAGGCAACGAAACATCCTTCGCCCATCCGTTTTGTTGTTAGATATCCGAATACGCCCCCCCCCAAAAAAAAAAAACTGATGACTTCGAAGGATGAATGGTGATTATCACCCGCTGACTCCTGCGTCATAGGTCATCGGTCAAATGTCAGATCGTAAAGTTTTCAAACGTACTCCAAAACCGCAACAACTTTCACGTTGCAACGCAACTCGTAGTTCTGTACATTCATCAATTCCGAAAATAGTCACTTGTCTAGATGTCACTGTGGCTCTGGATCCCTGAAAGCATGAGCGCAAAAGCTGACTTACGTGAGTGAATTTGAAGCCACAGGAATTGTCTAGGTTCCTCCGTTTGATTGTTCGAGAACTCAAGGTCGAGCGTTGTGAGACCCAAAAAAAAAATCCCAGATGTCAGGGACTCAGGGTACGTCACTGACGTTCAGCAGCCTCGAGGAATGGCTCAAGAAAAAAAATAGGTCGCGTGACGGTTCCTCCAGCGTTGGCAGGATAGATGGACAGTAAAGTCTGACGCTTCCTTGAACACATAAAATTCATCTCGTTACAAGATTCCGTCGACTGAAGGAGTTCGGGTTGAGGGTACTGATAGACCCGGGCGGATCTCTTGGCCCAACAATCTGCTGCGGTCCCAGATTGATGAGAGTATGTCTGGGTTTATCGTCTAGATGTAAAGATATTAAGTAGCGTGGTAGGTCAGTACATCTGGAATAGTCGCTGCACTCACTTGTAACGTTCGAACGTAGAAAAGATCTGTTGTCAAGTGACCACGGTCCGTGGACACTTCGCACGAGTTGACACTGCAGGAGGTTAAGGTGAGGCTGGGGAGAGAGCCATACGGTGTGCCTTTTGACTTGTTCCAAGGACACAACTACCGAAGGACAATGTACAAATCCCGAGATACCTGCAGAGGCATCTCCGGGGATAGGTGAAATTGGACTGTTAGAATTTGAGAAGGCCGAGTCTAGTTGGTGCGGTATATGAGATGGCTTCTATAGTTGTATTGCTGTTAGAGTTCGAGCAATTCATGGGTTGGAATGAATTGCATGAAGGATCGAACAAAGAGTTCATTTTTGGATGCAAGTGTGATCGTAGCATGGCAAGCGGAAGAAACCCAAAAAACTGGAGGCCAAAACCTTCCCCGCTTTCCGTATTCGGACAATAAAGTTCGGCGCTTCGATGTAAATATTTGGCTTGAGCGCGCGAGGCAGCCTTCTCCTCCTCGTCCCGGTCCTATAAAGCTCTCTGCGCGCATTCGGTCGCGTACAGTCCTTTTCCATACCCTTCCGACATAGAGTTTCATTTCTCCATCCAGCTCTCCGAAATAACACTCCTCCGTGTCTAGACATATTCTCCCCCGCCACGTATATTCTCGGGACAACTCATTTCTCTTCCTCTTCGCCACATACCCATCGACCGCCATGACAGAATACGACTACTCCCCTGATGCGTACGAACGCTACATGGAAAACCAGAACAGAGTCTCCAACTGGGTACACAACCAGGCCAACCATGCACCACGCTACGGGAATCCCTTCATTCCTCGATCCGAGTCCACACCACCAGCAGACCTTGGGAGACATCCTTCATCGAGACATCGAGACTATGAACGCAGCGACAGGGAGTCCTCTCGCTACTCCTCTTCCTCTCGTCCACATCCGTCCCGATCCATGACCATAGCCAACCCTCCTCAACAATACAAACATACTCGGTCGCCGTCCCGGTCGCATGAACCATCACGGTCTCACTCACACCATAAATCTTCATCATCATCAACACCTGTCATGTATGTACCGCCTGCGCCGCAAGGCTACCAGACAGCGTACAAAACGTACACAATTGATCCGAGGTCTCAACGGGAAATCGTTCTACCCGCACCACGACGAGGTGAAACTTACGTGATAATTCCACCGAAAGGACAACGAGTAGAGGTTGTCAACGGTTCTTACACGTCAGGCTCTCGGTCGATGTCTCAGAGTCCAACCAAGAAGGGTGCTCCTCTCATCAGACGTCTTTTTGGTCTGGGTTCCGGTTCCCCGACGGATTCAAAGAGTAGTGGTCTTAGCGGGCACAGTAGTCACTCGAGTAGCCGGACAGGCAGGACTGGACGGAGAGAACGAAGACTGTCATATTCATGATGCATTGATGGGCATTCCAATCATGGTTTTCTTTACCTCGCCAGTCATTATTCCCGCCTAATCGTTCCGTTGATCTGTTGCGCTCCAAGTTCATACGATACGCGAACTGAACGCCACGAGTCCCGGAACGAGGGTCAGTTTTCCCGTTGCATTTTTTGTTACTTTTCTTTTACGTTCGAAATTAGAGGCATTTTGCGTCATTTGCATTTTACCACCCCCCCCCTCCCCTTGCCATATCATTTTCAATACCTGCATACATACCATTTTTTTCATCACCGCCTCACACATTCACGAGATTTCGATTCAGGATCATTCATCATTTGTACTTTTAGCTTTTTTTCCTCATCATCTTTTTCATCCTTTCATCAACACGTATGATACACTCCACTCGTTAAAATTCCTTTTCCTTTCCATATTACCGGCTAGTTGTTCACTGGCTTGGACACTACTGCTCATCCCCTCATATATACTTTATGTTAGATTGTAGATAAACGAGTACGTGCATGTGTATAGGATTATAGTCTATTGCAGCTGGAAAATATATGATTAGATTTTCTCCTATACTCATTTGAACGATGCCTCATTAATATTCATCGTTGTGTGTATCGATGTGGGTCCATGTGATTTCTCGAATTCTGTCGATTACATACAACAGCACAACCCCCTATTTTGCGTCCGTTTAATCCTACTGATGAATCGATGAAGAGTAAAAGAACTTGCCTCTTTTTACGATTCCCAAATCATGGAATTTACCCACCCCCGCGGGGTCACCTTCGTCGAACGTCGATTCAGAAAGAGGAGATCATACTGTAACGAAGTCCAATACAATACTTCTGACGTCGAGGTCTAGGACTTCATTTAATCATTTGGGACTCGGTCCTCGGATGAAAAAGGGAAGTTTATTGACGATTTCTTGAATCAACGAACGGAGATCTGTTAATGTATGACAGTTACATGTACGAGTACACTGTCAATGGGAAGCAACATTTTCGCCATTTCGTTGGATACCTTTACCTTTTTACTAAAAGTAAGTGCTGTTATGATTCCAATATTCAATCACAAGCAAGTTCAGAAATGATTCGGATTGAACGAAGGGTGAGTAAAAGTGTCAGTCGTAGTAATCTCCGTCCCTGTTAATAGTTTCTAGAAAGACCGTCCTAACTACTATTATCTAGAACGAATCTCAGCTTCCTTGCGGATATTATTGTTGATATTTCTGAATCAAGTTGAGTTGAACCACTGCCGCAATGAACCAAGCTGAAACCTTGATTTCCGACAAGAAAAATCATCGATACATATCGTCTCCACAGTTTAATGCTTTCGCTTCGGGACTGAGGCTCGGAATGAAAAAAAAAAAACACTGGGCCATTGGAGAGAAGAGGACCGGAATCCCGAAGTTCTTTGCGCCGTACAACACATGTTTTTGGAGCTGGGATGATATATTTTATGTTTTCTTCCGAGCAAAGACTCTAGCGACGCGTCGACGTAGGAGGATACTGATTACTGATACGATGGTTTGTTCGAAGTCAGCAGATGAAGGTGGGTAGTCCTTTAGTATTACCCACCCATCCACTGGCAGCTTACTTGAGAAGAATCAATTTCGGGGAAGATTAGACTACGAGTACAATTGTTACACTGTACTGCTCGAGAGGATTCTTCCCACTTACTACGGTGTTATTGTTTTAAAGTGACCGAATTATTTTACAGGCATCTATGGCGATAGCTGCTTGACCCGCAGCACAATCGATTCTCCATCATGCAGGAATTGAAGCTGTCCAAGATTATCTACTATATATTCATGCATACCTTCAGGCGCTGCTGTCTTCCCTGAGCTTCTAATGTTCTCCAGGGAAAGACATTGCTCACAGCCTGAGCCAGAAGAGAAGAGCCAGATATCGGCGATACGCAGCATACATATATAGGGAGCTCGAGAAGGCCGTGAATCCTTCCTTGATTCATTGCGCATGTTCACCACAATGCAGGTGTCCACTCACTGTACTATTTGTTGACTATCCAATATAAATACAGCTTCCGACTCTAAAAGTCTGAAGAAACCGTGATCGATAAGTTAATGGGGTTTCTATACTAATAGCACATGGGAAGGTCCAATTGGATTTGTAGATCATTCAGGGCATGAAAGTAATTCTTGAGTTGAGTGTAGAGGTACACGGATGCGACAAAAAAGTTCCAAGTATGATAACACAGCACACAGCACAGAGACAAAGGATACAGGAGGGGGGAAACGAGAAAATACACAAATAGATACAGCAAAAATAATGATTGACCTTCTCTTTATCTCACAATTAAAACGACAACGACATCCTTGTAAAAACTTTCCCACTCATCTTTGAACATCGTCAGTGATCTGTGATCTGAAGACATGGGCTTATGTCGATTTCTTCAGCTTCATCTCCCAACGACCTTTAGTTCCCTTTGAAAACCCTTCCAGAACTGTCCTTTCCATCAAAAAATCAACTCTCCTAACACCACTTCTCCTCTGAGTTTCATTAGTGCCGCAACGAATGTTGTAGGCTAATGAAATCTTATCTCGAACACTTTCCGTCATCTCGGTATTGTACCAATCATCCGTGGTGATAACCTCGTTCAACGATATCCAAATTGCGGCGAAAAGTTCATGAAAGGTGATTCCAGGTAGATGAGCTGCATTGACTTCTACGTGCCAAGGATAATAAGGACTGTACAGGGTCATATGTTGTTCAGGTGGGTCCGCAGCCAATCGCGAGAAATCCCAAAGTGTGGTTTGTGGGAGAGCGTAAAAAATTGTGTGTTCGGGAGGTTCACGTACTTCCCAAGACATCTGCGGAGGTGACATATACCGCAGGTACTTGTGCAAATGAACTTTAGAATTGAAGGAATCTATCGAAATATTGATATCAATGATCTGCTACAATCGAAAAAAAATGCGACGCGAAGAGGGGAAACGAAAACGCACCACCCCTAGTAAGCCCTGGAGGTACTATATTTGCCAATGTAGAAGTCAAAGTAGGTGACATTCGGAAATCTGCTCTCCATTCTCGTGGCGGACGTTTCTGATGTTCTAGCACTTTAGGAGAGACGAATGATTTGGATCGGGAGCGTGAACGGGAGAGTGAAGAAAATCGGGATGCTGGACTTGAAGAGGCAGAAAACGGTGTTACAGAGCGAAATGAACCTGCACGCGAAAGAGACCTAGGTCCTCCAGGTCCTATAGGAAATGTATCCCAATTCGACGTCGTTGTACCGTTGCTAGGTATACGAATCCATTCGTCATCTGAAGAAGTGGTCATTTGCCTCAACTCTTGTCGTGAAGGCGTACGTGGTGGCGGTAATGCACCAATACCTGGCGTTGCACCAGGCCAACCCATTGTCATAGGTGCAGAAGCAGGAAATCCCATAGCGGCGACTGGTACAGCAGGCACCATTGCAGCTGGCGTAGCTGGAAGCCATTGTGGTGGAGGTAAATTAGCAAGATTCGCCCACGCGGGTGTGAAGCCTGTAGATAATGGAGGATTCAGAGCGTCATGCATATGGTTGTAACGATATTCGTCGGGATCGACGAGAGTAGGCATGTCGTCCATCATCATGGGCTAAGGTGGCGAAAGTGAAGATGGTGATAATGAAAGTACAAGGTAAGGATTGGGATATGAGGAACGAGTTATTATCAGCCTTGAGGATTACAACAGCCTCGAGGCGGCAGCAACGGCGGAATCCGAGTTTGGTCAGGAAAGTGAGATTTCTCTGCGATAAAAGAGCGCAGCGGCGGTTCAGAAGCGACAGCTATGCATGTAAATGAAAGTCTGGGATAGATTTATACGAGAAGCTTTGGAACAAGTTGTCAATAACACACAGCTCGTCGAAGGTGCTGTTCAAGCTCGCAAACCGGGTTCATCGCTTTTAGCTTTGCCTCCGTTTTTGATTGCCGTGAGAACAAGATACCTGATCCGGTTTGCCCTTCAGATGAGAGAGTAACTCAGCAACAGTATTACCATTAAAATTCGAAATCTATTACCGCGTGCGGCATTCATTTACATTTACAGTACTTGACCGAATTTAAGATGCGCAGAAGAGCCTACCGAGAAAACTCTTCTTTCACGTAGTGACGTTAACAATTTAATTTTTGGCAGGGAAAAAAGGACAAAGATGAATTTATTTCGTGATCTTCTGGCAACGTAACCTTTGAGTCAACTATAAACTGAAAAGTTTAAAATTTTCTTCTCAATTCCAAGTCTCAGATGAACCATCCTGTTAGATTCTGCCAACGAAACGCGAAAACAAATTCCAAGCGTAAGAGGACGCGTGGATCACATGAGGCAAACTAAACCATCCTCACGTGATCGAATCTCATGACGTATCGTGGCCAAGGAGTGTTTTCGTCAGTTTTCATATCTTTCCTCAACCTTTGACTATTTTCTCGACCATTTTTCTGGTAAATTATGGGACTTTTTAGTGGTTGGTTCAAAAAGGTGAGTAAAAAGTGCTCCAGCAATGTAACCTGACTTATACCATTTGTTGCGAAAATTTGTCAGAGCCAACGAGAGGACTACGAGCAAGTCCTCGCTTCTCTGGCATCCGACATTCAGAAACGACAGACACGACTTTCGGAAATTCGACTCAGAGAAAGACGGTCAACTCTCAACTTCTCATTAATCGCGTTCTCCTTATGGGTGGCATGGGTTAGCTTGTGGTATATGGATTACCTTCCGAACCTCAGCCACCATCCTCGAAAGTCTACATTTGAGAAGGCTGTGAGGGGCATACCTGTGTTTGTAGGGCCAATAATGTGTGTTTTTATTTCAGCCTCACTGAAGAACGGCCTAACCATTCTGCCATAGCATCTTGTTCATTCGAAGAATTGTGCAGATTTGGTATCATCGCATTGGAGATGCTGAAGGTGAGTCTCAGTTTATTTCATTACGCTATAATCTAACACGTTCTTTCATAGAGAAGCACTTAATAGCTCTTCGAAAGCAACAGCGAGAGAAGATTGAGCAAATCAAGAAACAAACCAATTATTACACGACAAAGACGCTATTGGAACGCTATGAAGGTACTCCAGGACCAGACTCTCCTCTGCGAGCCCGATTTCCTCCTCAAGGCGTACCAGGTACCCCGCAACGCCCACTACAACCTCAACCTCGGCTACCCCCACAAACACCTGCACAAACACCTCAAGCACAACCTCCTGCTATTCCTGCCAATTTGCTCTCTCGTAAGGCTACTCACTGGCCACTATAGACTAAATAAGTACGCTGACATGACAATCCAGCGTCTCCCCAGAGGCCACTGCCTCCCCCTCGTAAACAATGGTTGGACAAGTTAGCAGATGCCATCCTAGGCGACGATGATGCATCTTCACCCAACGCTGCGGCATCTCGCTATGCTCTGATTTGTCAAAAATGCTTCGCCCATAATGGACTCGTGAAAGAGAGCGTATGGGAGGATACCCGTGAGTCGTCATTGTATTCTTTCTGTTTCGTTGTGATCTTCGCCTTGTGCATTTTTCGCTAAGCCAAATGGTCTTTACTCGAGCGTTTCGCTCATGAATTTATGATTGTTATGAATCCTAATGCACAATGAGCTCTATCACGTTCGTTGTTTGGTATCGAGAATGATCCGATTCTCGTTATCTCTCTCCTCGACCTCTTTTAAATTCATATTGCATGCGTTACTGACCCATTGTCCTTCTTCCCTTTTCGTTCGGAATCTCAATAATAGAATATGTTTGCCCCAAATGTGGTCACTTCAACCCGTCCGCTCGTGCCCTTCGCGCAGCGCGTGCTGGAGGAAGACTATCTGTATCGCCACCTCGAGCCCCCCATCCCAGTTCTCCAAATAATGCTGTTGGCATGGAGAGCGTTCATACAAGCCCCGGTCCTGACTCACGAAATGAGAAAAGGAGAAGTAGGATATCTGAGCCTGCTCCAAGAGTCTCTCGGAACTCCAGAGACTTTGAGGAGGTTTCCGAAGGTGCTAGTGCAATGGAGGTGGATTCATGATAAATATTATTTGTCCTGTTCCTCGCTGTTATCATTGTCTTGAACTGTTGTTGGTATCCTCGTTTTGTTCTGTCATCCTGGTTTTTTTTTCGTGATCGTCTGTCTGTTGTTTTGCATGTGTCGGTCGCATATCCTCTAATCCATACCTCGTTCACTCCTTTAGTTTTCATTTCCGGAGGAACCTTCCGGTGTTCCCGTTCCGTATTGCCTTTTACAGACTTCCGATGCCGATCATACTCCGGTCATTGTTGAGGTGAAGCTCCCTTGCTTTCTGTGTATGTACTATACCGTGTACTGTAACACTTTCAATTCACGCTTTAACCTCGCGATCGCGCTCTGACTGGTTCTACAAATTATTGGCTTTCAAGATCATAATAATTACACTAATGAAGAGGCAACATTAGCTGACATGTTTCGAGTCATTCATTTACTAGCCTGCATATGAAAAGGTGGAGGTGCACTGGAATGCTTATCTCAAGCTTCGCGCAAATCGTTGAAGCAACAGGTTCTGTATCGCATTCTGTGAGTTATTCGAAAGATTTCAAGAGATTTCATCCGCTAAATATTGTTTGTTAGAACTAACATACAGATTAGCACAAGTTGATACTGATGTCGCAATTATTCAAGACTGCTAATCCGTACGAATCTCAGTGGGGATACTCCAGAGCAGTTCGCAAAGGTCCATTCATATTCGTCTCTGGCACGACCGCCGTAGATACCAGCACTGGCTTCATTCCACCGAACCTCTCCGCGTACGAACAAGCACAATTGATATTTAAAGAAATCATAAGAGCCGTAGAAGGTCTAGGAGGAAGGAAAGAAGATATAACTCGTGTCAGGATGTTCGTGGAAAAGGATGAAGAGTTTGAGCAGGTAGGGAAAGCTTTGAAGGAGAGTTTAGGAGAAGTTGGACCTGCTGCGACGGGTATTGTTGGTGCGAGGTTCGTTTCAAAGGACATGAAAGTCGAGATTGAGGCAGACGCTGTAGTTTTATGAGATGGAGAGGAAAGAGTGCGATGATGAAATGTCGAGGGATACTTCGATGAATAGTATAGGTTGGATCCACGGAGGTGCGTGTATCACATTTAAGATCGACTTCCCCGGATGGTTCCCTCTCAACTTTTTTTTGCCAATATCTCGTATTGTTAATAGTTATTGATATCCTCGCTGCCGACAGGGTTTCAATATGTATTTCACCGTGCGTTTGTATTGGATGAGTTAGGTTTTGACATAAAGTTCTGTTGTCGTTGTTGTTGCTTTCCGGCCTTGAAACATTCCGAACAAATGTTTTCAGTACATGCAGGCAACGCCATTCATTACCGAGCACGGATCACATGGCAGTTTGGTGCTTTCCAGGTAAGTTTTTATTTATTCTTGACTATACTGTGATACTCACCGGGCACAAGTTGATGACTACTTGCAGGTTCACGCACCAATCACTACAAGACACATTATTATTTGTCGGGCAGCAATGGTATCATGCGCACTTTCATGAATGTCCCCTCGGATTCTCAGTGTTTTCATCGACGTCGGTCCGACTCATTCGTCTGCGACGCTGCGCGCAACCTGAAATCATACCATGGCTGTTCTCCGGCTATTTCATTTAACTTTCTACCCTGTTTCCTTAGACTAATAGCACTAATTCATCTTATGAGTTGTAACATCCACGGAGAGCGCAGGTATGTTGATTTTGATGAAGTGCGATACCGGATCATTGTGATACTGATATGCATATGCAGGACGTATTCCCCTTCGTAGGGTCTCTCTTTTCTGGCTGGTCTACCGATGGAATTTAGAACGGTGAACGTTTGAACCCGCGAGACTTGAAAGATTCAATCATTTCAAAATTGCTTCCGCGATTATGTTCCAAATTGGAATTCTATAGGTAAGTAAATATGTCATACTGTTCGGGAGTCGGTCCTCGTTTATTTCCTTCTTCAGCTTCATCAATTATTTGGAAATAGATTCGGCACACTTGATACGTTGAATTACGGGCCATTATTGCACCACTTGAGAGAGTCGACAGTTGAATTTCAGGCAAGTCATTAGGTGTCGATATCTTATTCGCAGTTCCTTACAGAATCCCCAGAAATCCGAGCTGCCTCGTTGCAGACCTTAAATGATTCACCCCTGCCTAATTTGATATGCATCGTGCTATCACGCACTGCATTGTCTGCCTTGAGGACAACGTAAGTTTTGGTTTTTTGACGTCTTAATCTCTCTAGTAAGCATGACGACTATATATACAGGACAATGAGACTTTGAGAGCCTGCGGATATCCAGATTCACTCTAAAATGACAGGTGTCTTGGAGACTTTCAGGCCCAAAGTAATCAAGATACTTGGCTCTTTCTTGTTGCCAATTTGAGAACATACTGATCCAATCGGTATACTCCCGTCCACCATTGTATTTCAGTATTCATCCGTCGTCCACCACCAACGCCACCACTATGTCCCGTTATAGTGGGTTTAGTGGGATGAGCCAACTATCAGTAACCTTCGAAAATAGAGGTCAAGGTCAAGAAATGAAATTACCGGCCTAGAAGCTCATTTGCATCCCTGCAGTTTTGAACTAGTGCACGGTGTTTGATACCCCCTAGTGCGTCTCTATCATCTCGATGACAAATTGCAACATCTTATGCGATAAAGGTTGGAATAATTCTCGATTTCCTCACTCTGAGAATTTCCTTATCGAGACGTGGACATTGGACTTTTAGGATGCTCGAATCGATTGCATTCAAGCTCCGTATTGTTCTCATTATCGTCTCCGACCAGAATAAACTGTCACCTGCAGGCAATCCCTGTCTCCCATACACGTGTACAGATCCACGTTGTACCCGTCAAGGATAATCTGTTTACTCGACTGAATGGCATTGTGCCACAACGGTTCTTTCTGTGTCATTTAGAAGCTTATTCCGTTGGTCCTCAAATTTGGCAACATATCATCCCTGGTTCCACTGAAGCGAGAGGACTTTGGGTAAGTTGTCATTAAGTATAAGGTTCTCTATGTTGCACTTTCTGAACTCGAACTTTGTAGATAACGTCGCGGGGCTGCTGCTGGTCAGTTTTACCTCCTAAAACGATGTCGAAAAGGATTCACATCCTCGGTGTAATGTATCTTTCGACCTCATCAACCCCGTCCAAAGATCCAGAACCGACGGCTATTACAAAGGGTGTAAGATGGCCTCATTCCAGGTTCTAGTGAGTGAAAATACAAGAGATCACATTCTTGGGGTGACGCTCCCCAGGTTTGGACGTCTATGTCTGTCTTCTCAAATATCTCTCCTTGATGATGATATCAGATTTAGCTCGCTGAGAAACAAGCTCTAATGTCCGCTCTTCATGTGAGCAATTCAACTTGAATTCGTCAATCATTCTATTAGCCAGACTCGAAGCTCTGAGTGGATTTCTTCCACATGTCAGGGAACCCTGTCGTTGTCACTTGTGCAATACGCAAGGGAAAAGAAGAGACTTCAACTTTCAATTTGTCCGTTTTGAATCTGCGTCGTTGTCTATACTTGTCCCGGACCTCCGTGATATTTCCGGAAAAGGTATGTCTCTACTGTAACAATCTCTCACTTGCTATGTGTTTTTTTAGCTTCTCGCGCTTCTGGTGGTGGCACTGAGCTGATGAATGCGTTATCAGCATAGATGACGATTTCCACACTAAGTGGTGCCTCTGGTCCTGATTTCAATCAAGAACCAGATAAACTCTGCGACATCGAGGAAGGTTCATGGTTACCGTGCAAGGTTGAATACAACACTTTCCCCTTCGGTCGGGGAGGGGGAGGGGGGAATTCTGTCCGTGGCATATGTCGTAGACGGTTCATCCAATCCCCCCTCGGGCACCGAGATTTCGTGCTTCGCAGGCAACAAGGAGAGTCTCACCGTAGTCTTCGTACTTCGTTGCCAGTTCCTACGGCTCCGCTTTGTGACGCTGTACCGTAGTTGGAGACGGCCATAGTTGAAGTCGGGGTGATTTCAAACTTGCTTGTTCGTCGTGCCGATCAAATGATACCGTAACGTACAGGAAGCAACGGAGACGAGAATTATAGGATATGAGTGTCTCTATTTTTTTGCCACTACTAAAAGACCATCTTCAACAACCGAATGTGTTTGACATAACTGCAAGTGAGTGAATCTATCAATAGTCGATCAGGGGATTGAAAATGAAGTTGAATATCAGCATGCTAGACATATTCAGCAAGACCGTATCGTCGTTATGTCCTATTCTGGTTGGCCTTGTCTCATCATGGAAGCTCTTGTACGACAGTTTGGAGAAGCCGTGATGGGACTAGGAGATCTGCTATGACTCCGAGCTCGATACTCATTCTCCGGTACGCATTGTCCTAAACTCTGCTGTTCAGCAGCATTTGGCTACCCGTAGACAATCGACGCGAGAGCAAAGGGACATGTCGCAGGGGAGATGAGCTTTTTCGTTGTATTTCGGGGTGATGAAAATTGTAGTATGGAAATTCAAACGTAACAGCAATGGATGGCCTACCAAAGTCTCAGCAACAAGATTCAGTTTTGAGTTCATCTTCTACCTTGCGCGTGGACCATGTCAAGAGGTCCTGGACCATCGCCATGATATCCGAAGTCAAGCAGATGTGTGTATGTAAACTTCGTGAGATCCCCCGATTTCTTTGCCACGTTAGGTGCCATTGCACAGCTGGTCGATCCATTCTTCTCAATGCTGGATTTTTTCCTTGTTTCCAATGTTGTTTTTATGTTGTCTGAGGGATCGAACACGTATATCTGCATGAACCTCGAAGTTGAACACAAAGCGAAGGATCGAAATCTCCCAAAATTGTCGGAGTCGGTCGGGAAGATAAAGGCTTGGAATTATGCGACAAATAATCGCGGAAGTAATTCTTGGAACAGATGACATTGAGATCGTGGGCGAACGTTCCGTCGTTTGGGAGCGAAGATACTCAAAATCACTGGTGCGCTTGGCCCAGGCGATCAAGATGCATGGTCGGCAGATTCCTCCGTTAGCGATATTACTCGAACTTGAATTTTCTCCATACAAGGCAAGTCTTCGTTCAAGTCTCTCACCCTGATATCCTCTCAGAAAAAGGCTCTATAAATGTATGTAATCTCCCCAACTCGTACACTTTGCGACACCCTCCTTCTTTTCCTCCCCGAATTATTCTTGCGTTTGAAGGCCGTCCGTCCCTTGTCCGTTGCTCAATCCCGACGCCAACATGCCTGCTGATCGTACGCGAGGTTCTAAGCGTGGCACAACGGACGGTGGTATGTGCACTGACGTTGTATTCAATAAGATAAACACTGATTGATGGATTTGTGCAACTTTTTCAGCTTTAGAATTAACATGGACTACTCCTCTGGATGCGACCAAACCAGCGAGCATTGCCTTCGCCCCCAACATCACCCCCGGAACATTCAACGACCCCCCCACTCCCGTCGATCCCCCAGCTGAATCCATGCTTTTTCCTCCCAATGGTGAAGCGCCCGCTTCGAACAAGCGTAATGCTCATTCGAAGAAGAAACCGGTTGACCACATCCCCAGGCCACCAAACGCATTCATCCTTTTCCGCTCGTCGTTCATTAAAAACCAACATGTCTCTTCTGAAGTCGAGACAAACCACAGCACGCTTTCGAAGATCATTGGACTCACCTGGCAGAATCTTCCTCACGAGGAACGTCAAATCTGGCACGCCAAAGCCAAGGCTGCCCTTGACGAGCACAAGAAGAAGTTCCCCGAGTACGCCTTCAGGCCGTTACACACCAAGGGGAAGGGTGCTGCAGATAAACGCAAGGTTAGAGAGGTCGGTCCCAAGGACATGGAACGATGCGCCGCAATCGCGGATTTGTTAGTTCAGGGAAAGAAAGGTGCTGACCTCGAAGCTGCGATTGCCGAATTTGACAAGACGCACGTCCCGAAGATCGTGACGCGCTTTGAAGCACCCATCACAGCTCGTTCATACCGACGTTCATCTTCCGCGCCCGTTCCTGACACTGAGCACTCCAAGCCGACATTCCTCCCCTCTCCAATCAAATCCCACAAACCCCGCTCTTCGAGTTCGGAACCTGATAGTTCGTCACGACTCGACGCAACCTTGGATTATTCTACGCCATCGTCGTCTTCGTCTCAATGTGACCTCGATACAGCCAGCGAATACCAATGTGACTCACCTGCCTCACTATCTGTCGCTTCTCCTTCTACATACATTCCACTCACTCCTACCAATCCCTCTTTAGTAAGTTGATCTATTGATATCAATTTTTGTTAGGCAATTAGCTCATTTTTTGCACAGGACTTCCACTCATTCTCTTTCTCCTCTTCTCCCGCGATGCCGCTGGAGACCTGCGATCCCCATCATATCAGCCCTCAGGAAAGTTTGTACGACGTTTACTCACAAACATCGGCGTCTTCGCCCTGCAGTCCTGGCGATGATTTCTACGCACAATCGAGCATGTCGCTCGATGCGTCCTTCTACGACGTTTTCAACTCTCCTACACCCGATTCCACATTCAACAGCATTCCCTGCACACCTCAGGACTTCATGATGTCTCCATCCTGCAACCCGTTGACTGGGGTTGATCCCGATATGCCTACACTTGTAGAGCGACCTGCAGATTACGAGTCCCTCGGTCTCATGACCGATTATTCAAATGCCCCCGACTTATACACCTCGTCGTACATCAATCAAAGCTACTGCTCACCTTCTAAGACTGATTTCTCGTCGTTTTACGCGAAACCCGACTTTGGCGGACCGGGAGATGCAGGAATCCACGCGCATGTATACCTGTCGACGATACCAAACTTTGCAATGTAAAGGGATTTTTGACTTACTTTCCATTATACTCGTTATCTTCTTTCCTGATGTTTACATACTTTGTTGTCTTGTCGCTTTTTTCAGTGTAACTTGGATGCACCGACTTGCGCCGTGCGCCTCCCCCCATTCACTTTCAGATGTTGTATCATTATTTGCAGGCGCATCCAATGCTGTTGTATCAATATCACCGTGTTGTTCGTTCTCGATATCTAGTACACAAGTATCTTGGTTTATTATCAGTCCACTATTTTCGCATTAACAAAACAGACTTTAACTCATTCACTCACAGGTTATTTGGTTCTCGGTTGTTTATTTGTATATAGACCCGTTGACGTTATTTTTACTTGATTAAACACTTGTTTCCCGCAATCCATTGGAATTTCTGATATCTGTGGACATTACTCTTCTTCTCGTGAGATGAAACATCTTTGGACTTACTCGATAACCTTGTGTTTCTCATCAACGGAGATGTCAGCTGAGGAAGACTAGATAATACAATTCCAAGGTTGTTCCTGAGATTATGCCACGTTTGGCAGTCATTGAGATAGAAATGGTCTTGTAAAATGGCTGCGGTCGGTCTTCACCGAGCTTTGTCCATTAAAGCGCTGCGAAATGCGTCCGGTCACTGATATTCCCCGGGACAAGGTAGAGTAACACATACCCAAGCATCTTAAGGTTAACTTTTCGTCAGCACGGCTCCGATGTCAGTAGGATGCCACCTTTGTTTGTACAACGATGTTCAACTTCAAACTGTCCCAGTCTTCCAGGCCAGTCGAGTAGAAGGATGTAGAACGTGCTGATAATGATGACGGCACAAGAAAACCTTCTGATGTAATCTGAAAATGGGCTAGCTCATGCAACTGCATGCATTTACGTTTGATAATGACGAATTTTGATATCGCGAATAAACGATATCTAACCGAATAGATCAAGTCTCGGATGGAGATGGGTTGTATTAATGGTGAACAATTTTGCTACGAGTTGGAGAGGGTAGAAGAGTGGTTGCCGAAATAGAATCGGAGGTCGGACGGGGAGGCGAGAGACAAGGGAATCCGTGGGCGCTGGCGTTCATCATGTGGAGAAGACGTGTGTATACCACGAGCGGAGTTGTCAAGGGTTGCTGTCGAAGTTAACATCCACAACTTCGATTTCGCAGACACAGCGCCGCGTGTTTCGTTCAGCTCTCTGAATAGTGGAAGGTTCAGTCATCCTCTCAAGAGCCGCAAGACCGGATTCGGAATTGAGAACCTACCAGTGGAAAGAGAAAGTTGAATGTAATTAGTATAGGAACAAGGAGGTGGTCAGTGGTACGCACGTGAGCAATGATTGAACCTATATTCCCAACTCAGCTCGCTGCTCAGAGCGGAAAGAACAGAAGGAAGCGAATATCATCATAATGGTCCCTCCATTCCATGATGAGTACGTATCCCGTTGATCCATGGACTTGCCATGGACTGACAGTAAATGTTCGGGGATCAAGACGCAATATCTCTTGTTTCTTCGAAGTTGGATAAGGCTGATATTAGGATCGACGGAGTAACAGTATGCCCACCAAGTACAACATACAGTGTTGATGAAAGATGACAAGGCCCTGAAGGTGTTGGTGGCAGCATAAGGAGGCGCATCGATTATCGGCAACGACAGTCGGCGTCATTCCACGAGGAACAGCGACAAACATTGAGATCACGGTGGTCTAAGCGAATGCTGATCTTGGTGCAGTTGACTCGATTGATCTTCTTGTTTCTATATTAGACGTCTCCTAGAATGAATGATACTAATGAGTAGTCGAATGCACCATAGACTTCCCTATCGCATTTCGTCGTCCAGGTTGAAGGTGCTGAGAGTGAGAGGTTACGCCACAGTTAATCGGGTGCATAGGCACTCTTCAGCGAGGAGTTGTAATTGTGGCGTAAAGCGTAGATGCGAAACTAGGTAGCAAGATCTTGTTTTGCAGGCTGTTCAGTTAAAAGCTGGCTTGTTGAGAAACATCGTTGGCACGGAAGGAGGAGGGGAAGTGCAGGCACCAGAACTATATATTTTCTTCCATCGTCCGTTGATATAGGCGAGCATCGAACAAAAAAGAGGCCGACTTTTGTGTTAGTTTGTAGGTCCAAGCGAGCGTCTATGCCAACGGTACGCGCGGTAAAGAGGGCGGCAAACAATGTGATGAGTGGAAATACAATACATACCAAGTACGACCCCCCACGAGGATGTGAAGAACTGAGATAGCACGCAAGACCCTCAGGCTGAAACGCAAGCTCGCCGCCCAAAACAACGCTTTCCCCGCTAGCCGTGTGATGAGGAGGGGATCCTTCTGAGCTACCAATAGCGAAAGGAGGAAGAGTATATCGCTGAGGAGTTGAATATGCCCATACAGCTGTAAATGCTCTTGGAGGAGAGACGAGGACCAGGCAAGTAGACACCATAGGTATGAGTGAGGTGTAACGAATCGATAGTTTCTCCTTTGCGATAACAGAGGATTTGGAAGCAGCGAATACGAAAGGTGTGGTTTGAGTAATATTGCATATACTTATATGCCGGCGCCCTCGAAGTGACAGATGAAAACGAGGTGAGGAACGAGGCCAGGTGAAAATGCGACTTGGGAAATGTACCAGGCATGTGTCCAAAGATACTGAGCAACCTAGCACCGACAGAACGTCCAGTCGTGATCGATGAATACTCTGGAGGCTTATGATGGTCCTAAAGGGTATTGGACGCTTGCACGGCTGATTGAGCCCTGCCAACCGAGAGATGAACCTTGAACTATGATGTAACTGGTGTAGGTTAGCTTGGAGAGTCTGCGAAGTTTGCGACGTGGTCCAATGAGTGGAAGAGTATCACCGTATAAGAGGGAGTTGGAGTAATGAATAGAGGAAAGTAGTCGTGTGTCAGCGTATGGCGAAGATTCAAAGAAATAGGTGTTGTGTTTTATACCTTGGTGAGATAACATCCGACTGATGGCAGAATTGAACACTATTCCAGGCCATTTTCATATTTTCCAGTTACACTCCTGTACATCATACCTGTATTCTGTTTTGGGGCACAATGACTCCTGGTCAGAATCTACACACGGTTGTGTTCTCCAGCGCTTATAACATGGTGGTAGGGTGATCCCATCGAAACATGCACACGTCCCAAAGAGTAGCTTGCAGCCAACAAGCCAGGGAGAAGCTTGAGAATACATGGCTATACAGGGTCTCCAATTGGAGGGGTGGTCGAGCTTGATCCCATTGGGAGAGAAACTTGACATTTAGAACCATGCAGCTATTAATGAGCGAATGCAATTCTTCGACGGCAAAAAAAACACGTAGCAGCACAAGGAATTCACGGTGACGCTTGTAAAAGCACTCACCGGCTCACTCTTTCGAACCCGCTCACGTGATCCCGTCTCAGACTCAGTAGTAAGGCGCCATTGGATGGCACGTCAGTCCGTATGTGAGCGATGAGAGAGACCGCAATCCATGGGTGAGTCGCATTGCTGAAGAGATCATGCGCGTTGTTCTGACGACGTGCAGTATTTTTGTTGGATAACACAGTCAAATTGTGGAACTAGATAAAGAGCGAAGGGACATTATATGTAAAAGGGAGGAACATACAGAATAAAAACTTACTTGACAACTCTGACCTAAATTACCTGACTCAAGGGTGATAAAAGGCAACAAGGGAGTGCTGGTAGGTCGAGTGGGGGATTTTTTCAGGAAAAAGAGATTTTGTTGGGCTATATAGACGAAGAAGAGACGTTAAAGCAACTATGAGGGAAGCATAGACGGAAAAGGGACAATTAATTACGTCGGAAATAAGCAGAAGGATCAATTTGATCTTCGCTGTAAAAGGTTTCGCACCAAAAGCGAAGTTAGCTCCTATATATCGAAGTGACGAAGTCAAAGGTTTGACATTTGATGCACTGTTGGTCAGTTGCGACCGTCCTTGGAACAAAGACAGACTGACCTTGAAGCAAGCCTGATATTTATTGCAGAGCAAGCTGGAGAGTTGTCAGGTCACATTCTAGCAAAGTCAACTATTGAATACGAATAGTGGCCGATATTCGGATGTGATGTTATGGTGACCTTCTGCTGGATTTCGAAGATTTTCATTAAAGGTAACCGTTCTCAGAGTCATTGACGGCTGAGAACACCAGCCACGTTGATATCAACGTCCAGAGGACAACCAAGGTCTAGAAGAACGCAGGTTCGGACAATTTGCGCCTACTTGGTAATGAACAAAGTAAGCACTGTAAGCTGCTCAGAGTCAGAATAAAATGTAACCGAAGAGAGGTGCGACATACCTCAGATATTGATTGGCTCAACGAAACATTTTTAAGAGGTTTTTTTGAATAAAAAAAAACTCTTTTGAGCCACTCGGGCGAGATAAGTCGCAGTCATGGTTATTTGTTGGTGGTCGAACGACAACGGTTAACCGGAGGTTGTTCGCGGTGTAGTATTCGGAGACGGTAGTAGCAAGGAGGAGAAAAGAAAGGAGACGACATTCTTCGAAAGCTCAGGATTATATACAGGCACTGCAAGATACGGATCGTGAGTATGTGATTTTCTGTCAAAAATGAAGTGGCTCAGAGCCTCAGAGACGAGTGGCACAGGCAAAGAGATCCGACGCCGACATTCCGAGATGAGTAGCATAAGCGCCCATCATATTCACCTCCCATTGTTGGCTTGAATAGGAAGAGGTAAAGGGAAAGCCTGTATTTGGAAACATCATGTCAATCAACTATACGCACGCAGCCAACTACAGTCCAGTGTGCCCATCAGGTCGGTTAAATCTACTTTTGATTCATCTGAGAAACATACAATAGAATATTAATATCGAATGGAATAGTCCACCATATATCATCCGGGAATTTTTTCGAGACATCAATTGTTTTCTCCATAGTTATGTACCAAAATAGTACAAATCACTCAACTTTCGACCTCATCCATATTTTAACTCTCCATGAGATTCAAGGACTGATTGAACAAGCAAAATGAATTGATGTACATGCTTTTTTATATACCCAACATGATGGTTTTAAAAATACCGTCTTCAAAGCGGGAGCGACTATACAACCCAAGAAAAGAAAAGAGTCCAGATGACCGAAACCCAAGAAAAGGAATAAGTCCATATGGTATAAGAAAGAATAAGGAAGAACGTAAGAACATCCATCCTCTTCTTCAATATATATTGCGGAAGGCAATCCTACTTCCTGCCTGTGCTTTAGAATCGCAAGCCACGCCTCTTCATGATTCGGAATGCCCCAACAGGTGTATCCGAACTGAGTGCCACCGGTGTTTCAGTGGTCGCATCTGGCTCAGGATCAACGACGTTGGGTGTGCTTGCGTCTGTACTAGCTGCAGGTTCTGCAGTACTAACATTAGGGTCAGCAGTTGGCGCGTCCGTTGCGGAATCAGTTGGTTGTGTATCGGCAGGAACAGTGTCAGACCCAGAGTCTGTGTTGGTAGGAGAGCCAGTGACATCCGGGGATGCGGTCGAATCTTGTGAGGATGATTGGAAAGAAGAGACGGTGGGAGCGGGGGTTGCAATCTGAGGGTCATCAGAAGGACCGTCGATTCCAGTACAGTTCATTGAAGTTTGCAAAGTGATCACGTTGTTAACGACAGTGAGGATGACATCAGGACTAGATGAGATTTATAGTCATTAATCCGGACTATCACAACACTCAAGTGGAAGACGTGAAGACGTACTGAGTACCAAGGTCATCGTCATCATCGTCATCATCGCTATTGCCGTCGTCGGTGTCGGGGAAATCAGCATCGATGTTTTCCAAAAGATCATCGAGACCATCCGAATCCTTAAACATACAAAGTCAAGGGTGAGATTGTGATAAAGCACGAGGAAGGTATAATTTTCCTCACCCAGATGATCAAAGCAGCAGAGGTAGTGTCATTTTTAGCGAATTTCTTCAACTTGTTACTGACACATTCATCGTTGGAATCATCACCAGTACCACTATGAATCCGTTAAGAAATACATTGAGATTCCATGCAGGTATTGATACTCACCATGTGACGATGTCCAAACCGAGTTGGTTCGCCAAGGGTGTAGCAGTTAAAACTGCAACAGGGCAGTTGACACCATCTTCTCCGTCATCTGAAATGTCACAGGAGATTATGATGCCTATATCTAAAGGTTCGAATATCTAAAAGAGAGGACATGATTCGTTATATGGAACCAGCAGAAAAGGATAGTTATGACTTACAGCGGGAACGCAGTCGATGGCTCTTTGTGCGCCAATTGGGGTGAGACCAGGTCGGCCAAGGGACGGGGTTTCTGCATTGGAGATAATATAGACAGTGTTTTTGATAGCGAGTACATGACTCGCAAAGACGAGAAGAGTTGTTAAAAGAGCGACGTTGGTTACCATGATGGGTTATTGAAAAGACCGTTGTGATATGCAAGAAAAGCTATGAACCACTGAAGACGACAGACTCCAAAGGAATCTTGTCAGTCTGTGTTCTTGTGGACTGTCCATTTATAATGCGAGCACAACGAGCCGACAAAGTTTATCCTAAAGCTGGCCAACACGATGCTCTGCAACGATATAGGATACGAATATACCGAAAGGAGATGAGTATTGATTTTGCGGACCTATGCTGGACTTTGAGCGGAATTAATCTGATTGTAATTCCAACAGGTAAGAAAAGAATTATTGATAATGGCTAGACAAGCCAACCTGGATGAGGAGAAAGTGAAGGATGCCGTGATCATATTTCCAAGGATGATTGAGAGACACGTTCCATCAGCTTTCCAAATACGAGGTCTGGGAGCCAAGGCGGTGTTTGAGCGGAACAGTAACAAAGCACTGAATTACGGAAATTTCATGCATGGCTGATGACCAGATGGTTCGTGGCAAATGCCTCTGAAGAGGTGTAGCTAACGGAACACCATCAATATTCAATAGTCAAAGAAGGTTATTCTGTTGCTCCTACATTTGAGGGAGTTCAAGATATTTGGATCCCAACCAAAGACTCGCGGAATAGCTGGTGTGGGAATAACCTCAACAAGACTTGGGTCTGCATAGGATTCGTCAGTCAGCACGTCCTACAAGTTTCAAGATAAGCTTCGACCTACCATAGCATACACTGTTTGTGGGTGCACCACATGAGAAGTTAGCATACGTTGATGGTACGATGACATACTTTGCAAAACTTACTACGAATCTGTTCTGTATACTGCCTGAGGCCCTGACGGTCCGTGCACACGGTCCGACAGCTGCTTAAAGACAGACATGTTAAAAATGGAACACCACTAATGTCACAGAACATAAACTATTCGGGGAACATCAACTTGGAATGATAGAGAAGCAATAAGCTCTCTATTCAAATCTCAGGTTTGAACTAAGAATTCTGTTATGTATTACATGGTTCAAATATTTAGGAGGGATGAACCATGTTGTACATACTTACGGTGAGCAGAGCGCACCCCTGGAGTGCATCAGCTGTCTTGAACGAAGTTGATGATACATTGAACACGATAGGTCACGGTATCAGAGTTGAAGTGCAGAAGAAGGGGGTCGGAGCATTTGCGGGAACGCTCTATGAACGAGAGTCGTTAATGGTGAATGCAAAGACCAGTGATTCACCTACATAACGTACAAGTACTTAGTACTTATTATTGACTTAGACTCGGCAGTCCATACTTTCCCTTGGCCAAAATGTCGTTCAACATGAAGTCTACAATCATACTCCTTTTATTTGCAATATTTCCGATATGGGTCCAAGGTATGTGTCGAGTTTATATGATGATGTCAGAAGACCCGGTTCATTAAACATCGAACAGGTAATGCCTTACCTTCAGCGAAACGAGCTTTATGCCCACCTACACCAAAATCTTTCTCCAACTTCTCGGATGCCGTCCTACCCAGTCCTTTTAATTTCGCCAATGGTCTTCCCGTTCGGTCGAAAGATGACTGGACCTGTCGAAGGAACGAGATCAGCCAGTTATTACAGACCTACGAATTAGGTGTCAAACCACCGAAACCTTCTTCCATGACATCTACCTTCACGAACAACAACAATCTCACCATTACTGTTAGTCACGGAGGGAAAACTATTTCCTTCTCCTCGACTGTTACCCTTCCAACATCTGGAAACGCACCATTCCCGGTTTTCATTGGATTAGATGGTGGAAGTATCCCGATTCCTGACGGTGTAGCACATATCAACCTTAACACCAACGACATCGCTCTCCAAACCGATGCTAGCAGCAGAGGGATCGGGAAGTTCTTCGACTTGTATGGTAGCGATGCTTCCGCTGGTGCTATGATCGCATGGGCTTGGGCAGCTAGTCGAATTATCGACGCGCTCGAAACAAACCCACAGATGCAGATCAACACTAGAAAGATCGCAGTCACTGGATGTTCGAGGGATGGTAAAGGAGCATTGGTCGCTGGAGCCTTTGACGACCGGATTGCATTGACGATTCCTCAAGAATCTGGTTCCGGAGGAACAGACTGTTGGCGTCTTTCAGATAGTCTATTCGCCGGTGGACTTGTCACTCAGACAGCTTCTGAGATCGTTCAAGAGAACGTATGGTTCTCCACCGCGTTCGACCCATTCGCAAATACCACAGTAACAAAATTACCTTTCGATCATCATTTGCTATTGGGCATGGTCGCTCCTCGTGGCCTTTTCGCTATTGATAATATTGGATATGATTGGCTTGGAGCGGAGAGTTCGTTTGGATGTTTGAAGTCTGCGCATACGATCTGGGAGGCATTAGGAGAATCGCAGAACATGGGATTCTCTCAGGCAGCCAACCATACCCATTGTCAATTCCCTACGTCACAGCAGAGCGAGTTGACGGCATTCATCAACAAATTCCTGTTCGATAAGCCTGCGCATACAAGCTTTGCAGACAATGCAGGCAACTATACCTTCACGACACCTGGAAGCTGGGATCCATGGAGTACTCCGAAGTTGCATTAACGGTTCGGTGTCCTCAGGTTGGTCCGTGAAGTGTCAACGGGAGAAGTTGAGTGTGTACAAACGAAAACTGTCGTCCGCGTAGTATCAATATCCGTGTATTATAGACTGTCGCCGATTTTAAGGGTCAGATGTCCACTGTAGAATCCAGAAAGAAAAGAAGATTATATTTATCGCAATAATAACCTTTAGTCACAAAACAAGACGAAAAGGAAAACGGACCTAGAAACATTAATGTTCCTTACGATAAAGTCTATCCGCATATTCCAACGCGACTTTGATGGGAGGTTCTAACTCTTTATCCTCTGAACCTTCGATGAGACCAACATCTGCTAACCTCTTCGCCAAAACTTCCTTGATGTAGGCAAACAAAACAGCAGGTTCTGGCTCCTTTCCATCTTTTGGTAGCATCATCCGATGAGACCTCGCCATCGAGAGCATCATGAGCAAGGGAAGGACGGCATCCTTGAAGTTCGCTTCATGAGCAGGAGTAGGAGCATAACTGACTAACTCCTCCTCGCAGATCATCTTGTTTCCCTGCGACCAAAAAGGAGTCGCTTTCATCCACTTGGCGAAGAATTCCGTATTTGAGATCGGAGGTGTACTGGGTGAATGAGAAGGACCTTCTGGTTCCTGGACTGGGTCTTCTTCTCCATGATTATAATTCGAGGGATCGTAACAATGCGTAATGAATAGGAAAGACCATATGAATGACTCTGCATCGTGAACGTATTGATGCGCCACAGTAGAGTCCGACAATCCTAGAGAGCTCATCAAATCCAAGGACATGAAAGGAACGGTTTCCAGGTAAGGGTGGGTCTCAAACGGATGGGGGTCTTCTTCCAGACTTGCAAAATCGAAGTTGGTGAGGACACCACGGATGGTGCCGTCCTTTTGATCATCATATCTTATGCAGGAGGGGTTTATGTTTCGGTGGTGAATTCCATGTTTCCACAGTGTGTAATGACCTGACATGAACCACGTGAGCTCAGCTCCTCGATATCGCGCTAGGAACGTAAAAACTTACAACAGAAACAATCCCAGATCGCCTTGAAACACTGGTCCCCTGATAACTCTGCAACAGGCCACAAAGCAGGGAAAACCTCCAAACGTAGAACTCGCGTCCCATGTTTCGTGTTTTTGTCTACCAATCCAAGCGCTGTGCGAATGGTCTCTGTGGTCCCTCCTCTGGACTCAAAATCGCAAGACACAATTAGCTCTGGAATGTGATCTGTAATTCCAGGTTCGATTTTCGCGATTTCGTGAGCCTTCTCTAAGATATCCTTCTCAGACCGCCGCCACTTTTCTGACCAAGTGAGTTTAACGGCGAGGACTAAACTATCCAATGATTTGCTAGTGTCTCGGGGATCGGGAGATGTGCTTGTGGCAAACATCAGAGAATTTGCAAGGCCGACGATAGAGAACGGATATGTATGGATGTTGCGATTCAACTTTAGGGTGACCTCGTGCCCTGCGTCGGTATTGAGAGTGATTTGGTAGTCTCCATCGTCTGGCGGCACCAAAGTCGGAATAACACCCCAGTCGTCGCCTGAAAAGCGTTGGAACGCAACTAGCAACGCGAGGAAGTGAGGTAAGTTGGTGATCACGTTGATGCCTTCAGATTGGATGACTCCTTGGCGGTCGTACCACCAGACGTGGACTACTTCACCTGATCAAAAGTGTCAGAAGAGATCTCAAAAACGACATCGCATATACTTACCTCTGAATAGCAGGTTGATCGCATGTTTATGGCCGACGGTGGCAGAAAGCCTTTCTGCGGCGTAAATCCCAGCCTGAATGATTGGGGGAGGATTGCAATAGTCCTCTTCCTCAAGGGTAGGAGACGGCGGTTCTTCCGAGGACGTCTGAGCTGCTGTGACCGATACATTTAATAAGGATTTAAGTTTGAATAATGACATACTCACCTTCAGGTTTTGGTGTTCGATTTGGATCCTCATCCATCCTGCAATAGGACTTTCCTCCTTTCAACAAATATTTCTCCCAACTAGCTTCTCCTCCACGCTCCCATTTCTTTGGAAACTTTTGAGCTTCTTGATGCTTCAAAGTGAAAGAGCTTTCTCCATATTCCGACGGAACAAAATGTTCATGGATGGTTTCATTTTTGTCGGATACTACCGTCCCTTTGATTTGAAGCCAATTGAAAGAAACAGTCGGCTCTTCATAGGTCAATTTCAAAAGGGCTTTGTAGTCAACTTCCGAGTCTTGTGAGAGGTTGTGGACTTTGAGAGCGGCGTTTCGTTCGACGAGGACAACGGATGGCATATGAGTGGAAGAACATTTGTGAGGTGTGTCTTCGCATTTATTCCGATGGAACATGGGGGTATTGTTTCCAGCTGGACGAAACCACGGAAAAGAGACGTCCCGTAAAAGGAATAGGGCTTTGTTCAAAATCTTGACAGTGAGCTTGTGGACATCACCTGGTGCTGCATTCGTCAAGACATTATGTCTGCATATACTCAGGTCAGCATGCCAAGAGGCAAAACTTATATGCACTCACAAATGTTTGATATCGAAGATTAGTTCATTTCCGATTGGTAGAACCGCCTCCAGGGTACTTTGCAGCAGACTCTCAGGCAAGTCTTGGGCATTCGGTAGAATGCACCGTGAAAGAAAGTGGTTGATGATGGCGTCCGGTTTGCAGATCTTGTGTTTCTCGATGTCTCTTGCTATCCAAGGACTGGTGTTTCGTATTCTGTGAACGCACTGATCATCAGGAAAAAGGGCTTTGATAGAAGTAGAGAATATCCTCACGTATTCATTGGCAAACGTTAGGGTTGTAAACAAGTTGTAGCTTCTTCGTCGCCGAAGCTCGTAAAGGTTGCATTTTAGAGCTCTCCTCTTGAAACCTGGCTCAAATCTGGGGAGCGGATGCCGGAAGCTGGATGCAAGCTATGATGTCGTTCGAGGTCGAGAACAAGTCTGTTTATCCCGCAAAGACGCTAAAGCCGGGTGTGCACCTTTGCTTGGACTTTTTGTGCTCGTCGCCTAGATGAAAACTGATCAACGAGCGGTGAGCGTACGCTATCCGTGGAGACCTCGAGGAAGAAAGTTCGTCAGCTGCAAGGCCAGGATAAGGGAACGAGGAGGAGGTACGGAGGAGGATGATCAATTGTCGCAGGTACAACGAGCAGAATATCTTGCCCCGGTGGGCGCTTGATACAGCTTTCGGTCAAATTCATCAAATTCGAATGAACAAAGATTCCTAAAATACAGTCAACGACAACCTACATAAATACCACATAGCCCTAACGATAACAACTGAATAGCTAGTGTAAAGATTGAAGCACGATGAAAGACAGAGACGTGTGTGCTAAGAGATCGCGAAAACTAACACGCTATAGGGTGTACGAATAGAACATTAACCTTGGACTATATCCTCGCACGTATTTTAACTGAAAAGGAAAAGTCCATGTCCGTATGTGCAATCTATAACGAGTTGGATGGAGAGATAGATGAAGTCTATAAATTGATGACGAAGATGAAGATATATGCACGGAGAGCGTCATCATAGCTTCGACAGTACGAGGCCAATGACGACGAAGAGAATGGTGGAGGGAGGTGTGACTACACAATATGACCAGAATATTGTGCGACTGATGAGACGCTCGAAAGCATCTCCAGATGCTGCTTGTGTAATCTGAAACGATGACAATGAGAAAGTTTCCATCATGAGAACGAGGAATGGGACGTACCTGGGCGAGTGTCAACGCCGGCGGTGACGATATGAGGAGAACATTTGAAACAACAAAAACGGGGCTATGGGTGATAGTCAGTATCGAATTGTCAGAAAAAGAGAAAGATTGGCGTACTCGTCGAACACTTCTTGCAAGTCGAACCTCGTCGACAGTGCAAGGAATGGCAACAACAGCAAAGGTGTGATGATCATCCTCGACAATATCGCGATCACAACGGTCTTAGTCTCTCCAGGCCTCTGCACATCCTTCTTCACGAGACTTGAGCTGCTCCGTCTCCTCAGCTTGAACATGTCTCTGACATTATCCACCAGCGACAGCTGTGACAGTGTAGTGCTGACACTTCTCCTTCTGCGTTCGTTCGTCTCCGGTAAAGCCATCCTACTTCGTTCTACCTCCGGATCAGGGGGAGAATAGAAGTAAGCTCCAAGAACGACCAAAGTGAGAGGGATGGAGACGTTTCCTGCTGAATTCAAAACACTCTTGACAGGTTGCACGTGTGATTCCAGAGCATGCTGCAAAGGTCGTATGCAAGCCACGACCAACGACGCCAATGCCGCCCACAACGGAACAGTCATGAACTTGGAGAACGTATGCCAAGACCTCGCAATTTTCCTACTCATCCTCCTCCTGCGGGATTGCCAACGAGACGAGGTCGGCTCGGTGTGATGACGGTGAACAGGAATATCCAAAGTATCATCATCTTGATCACCTTCTTCAGAAGGATCGACAGAAACAACGGATACACCCTGCGGTGACCCTCGATCGCTGCGGGAAGGCGAATTGGGGAAAGAGTAGAAGAACTTGGGATCCGCTGTGGATCGATCAGTGTCTTCAACTTGGATTGTTGGGTAGTCTGATTCAGACCCCAGTTCACTAGAAGGGTAATCGTGATGGTGTATCCTGTTCTCCGTAGCGGAGGGAGGGAAGGTCGTTTCTCCTGGGCCAATGAGTGGATCGTGGCCGTGATGAATTTCTGCCTCAAGCTCAGGCTCAGGATCAGCTTGAGAGAGTAGACGGACGCCGTAACTCCATCGAACCTGAAAAACGTCTTTAGATAGAGTCGAAGGATGATATAGTATGACAGACTTACAACCATCCCAAGGGTCGAATAGAGGACGAGATAAGTCAACGCTCGGCCAACCATAGCATTCTTATTGTCGTCTTCTGTCCATTTCAGCCCAGGAACGGTGACAACAAGACTCTGCATTAAGGCGATGGGCAACGAGTTTGAATTCATGAACATTGCTGCTGCAACTGCAAAGCTTCTGAAACCAAAGGGAGTGAGCAAACAATATACAATAGAGATAGATGTAAGGCAATGCAGTAAAGTATGAAGATTTAGGAAGCGGAGTGAATCTGTTCATCGTGTGGAAACATGAAGCAACACACTCAACAAGGAGGCGTGTCACATGGCGATACAACGCTGTTCACAATGTTAACAGCATGATACCAATCTCCTGACATTGTGTAAATTTCATCCGAAATCCACAGGAGAAACGCAGAAAGAATATACTTTGTCACTTTCCGTTGTCCATGTGTTTTCCTCGAGACGATACAACGAAGTGAATAAGGAAAACATGTGGAAAACATTCAAAGAACAGATGATATTTTCCACATGTTTTCCAGTATAAATCGGTGAAATCTACACAGTGTAAGTGTTCTCTGCATGCTACCCTAGGTAACATACCAGAGTACATTGTGAAGATGTTACTGAGATGTTACCTCGAGGGTAAATGATGACTGGGTCCCCGCTCTACAACTGAGATCGCAACTGCTTTCATCGCCGTCGTTCAGGACGAGCCCAACCAGAAAGCAATGCACCGGTAACATCGTAACCGCCTCTTGATTGAGCATACATGGGTTATGCAGATAGCAGATGAATATTTGCATCGTATTTCATGGCCAAGCGAACTGCTCATAATATCCGCACAATCGCCGAAGAGTGAATGTAGAACGTACCTTTGAGAACGTTTCAGTCTAAACAGCCAGCTCAGAATTAAGGCAACAGCCATTGAAACCACCGTGGTCACAACGAATACGATTGGGATAATCCATAATTCGCGAAGTTTCGCTGAGGGCTGTGTAAGTCGTACGTTTAGATGTATGTAGGACCGTTATATGCTCACCTGGAGACAAGAAGAACGCGACCTTGGAGAAGAGTAGTGCGGGTGTGAATAGTGATACATTCAGTCGATTCAATTGCTAGATGAGTCCACACTATCTTTAGCACTGTCTCGAACGGCCAATGGCAAACAGAGCTCGCTCACCTTCTGTGTCGGACGGTCCAGTATGCCCTTACGAGCAAGATAATATCCTGCTACACATAATAGAAAGACTTCGAGGATAGACTAGCGTCGAAAGTGGTCGTCGTCGACCAAAAGTGGTCAGTATCTCCAGCGATCCGGGAACCGGTCAGCAGACCAAATTTACTCACTTCGAAAACAGTCTTCAACAACGGTCCTATCGGGTTCTCTCCCATCAGTGTTCTAGCGTTCGTTGTCGTGAATGTCGTTGTCGTTGTCGCCGCCGTCGTCGTCGGGCGATGGTGGTTGTGGTGGACAGAAAGAAAAGGGGAAAGTGGCTCCGTTCAGGCTCGCCAAAATCCCAAGAAAAGTACTCGCGCAGGCCCGCTTGGCGCAATCTGCGTCATTTGAAAAGCACCAGACCGGTCTTGGCCGACAGACAAATTACCATATTTGGGAGATATCCGACCGAAACCGATCGCTTATCACACACGTTCGTGAGCTTCTGCCCGAATTTGAGCGACTTGGTCATCGAATTTGATGACTCTTAGAGGGGATAGAAATAAATGAAGAAAGAGATGTTTCGCATGTGGAATAGAGTACATATCGAACGCCTAAAAGATACATAAGCTACGAACTTGAGTTGTACACGAGTCCTTTGCCAAGTCCAACCTACATAAATGTGTCATACAAGTTATTGATTCAGTGTCAAGGTATCGGTTAGAAATATGGAGTGAAAGCAAGAAAAGTAAGCAGATAATCATTTAGATCAATATTGTGGAACCCAAGCCTTCAGGCTCGTACGCAGTACAGCCCACAAGACCTAACCATCGCATTCTCTCCGCTTCACGTCGACATACGACACTGTTTCCCGCCCCCATGCATCTGCCATTCGAGCAACCACCTGAGGTGGTGACGGGGGAAAACTTGGCTACCGAGCCAGGCCCAAAGCCGAAAGGGGAACCTGGAGAACTAACCCCAGGACCGAACGTGAAGCTGGAGGGATCAGGAATACAACCAGCGCTGGGAAGAGTGGGTAGGAGACGAGGAAGAGTGGCAGGTGACGAAGCATAGTGGAAAATTTTGATACGCTGGGTGGAGGAGAGAGATGGCGCGAGACAGGAAAGTATGTGCAGCTGAACCTCAATTGGAAGCTGAGAAAAGCCAAGCACAATTCTGCTCTGAGGCCTTGCGGAGGGAAGTAAGACCGGACGAGCATGCCTCAAGAGAGTAAAAGCTTGCTTTTCGGTTTCTCGTTTGAGTCGGTCGTTCCTGAAGGTCAACTTCTTCAATCGCTCCGAGTTGGCTTGCAAATCTTGCGACGTCATTCCACCCTCATCCTCTTCTAAAGCTGCTTCATCAGAATTGTCCACCGTGTTTGAATAGAGGTCCAATCGTGTCAAAGAGAAATTTCCTTTTTCAACCGCATCTAAAAGCGCCTTGATTCCTCGTTTTCCTAGACGGTTTGCGTTGAGACGTAAGGTGTGTAGTTGGCATCGGGGTGAAGTGATATATTCCACAATTGATGCTACACAACGATAGGTAAGCCCTGTCTCCGAAAAGTGGAGATCGCGAAGGAAAGGAGCATCTAGGGACGCAAGAAGGTTGGAAATCAAAGCATCTCCGTCCCCTTCATTCGCCGAAAAGGCGAGCTCGCGAATTTCGGAGGTATTGAGAGCTTCTGCGAATTGTGTGGTGATATCCAATTCTCCGTCAAATATATTCTAATAAATGGTAAACTCAAGGTCAGATAAGTAGTTCATTTGTCTACGTCGAAAATCCCAGACGACTGGTTTTGCTCGAATTATAAAACGGTAACTCACGTTCTGCAAGAATAATTCCCTTAATGAGGAGTTTCCCCGAACGTACTCCGTTAAAGCAGCCAAACCACGGTCACCTATACCATTACTGCGTAGGCTGATTTCCGATATGCGATACTTCCTGCCTTCGTCTGAGCACAGGTACCGACACAGTTCCTCGCAGCCATCGTCGCCAAGCCAATTATGGCTCAACGAGAGGTGTGTGACCAGTTTACGAGAGGAGATCGTCTGAATTGCTTGTCGCGCACCTTTCAGGAAAACACGTCATCTCGATGGGTTCTTGTCTAATCAGATATGAAAAGGTTGAGCATACCTTCCACCGATGTTAATCCAGACTCTGCCAGATGCACTTGTTTTCTGGCTGCAAGAGATTCCGACGCTGCCGTTATAGATGGCGAGTGTACCATGATGGTAGTTGGTCAAAGAATCGGTACTCGTTCTCTTCTGCTCGTCAATGGGAAAGATAAGATTAAGAAGGCCGATTATTCAGCTTTAAACACTCGCCGCAGCTATTGCGTGGTACAGTACCGTGTTCCGTTCAAACTTGGGCAAGTCTTAGGTGTGGCAATGATGGCCTCAACATGCCTCGAATTGTAATTAGATGTTATCGCAAAATTATGCCAAAGATGAGGACGATATGTGGAGTGTAGACGTAAAAAGTTTCAAATACAATTGTGAGAGAGATGATGGCGGGAGGCAAGGAGAAGCAAGGCGCTTATGTTCTTGTTATCTACTCTTTCTTGAACTTGAACAAGGTTGAATTCTTGAATGCACCTTCATCACTTCAATTCGAGGAATCGATGCAAAATACCGCAAAATAACCCTACTTGTTTATTGTAAGATATGAACTGACATCAAGCTTTACATTTTCTACGCTTGCATTGATAAACGAAGCCAAAAGTCATCTAGAATAGACGCAAGCATATACTTGTTCGCAAGGTCTCCTGGCCGTTGCAGACTCTACCGTGCCATGTACGAGGCGGAAGGCTGGCTACAATCAGCCGTAGTATTGCAACCAAGTAGATTCGAGCCTTACATATGCCTTGGCTCATTCCGTTGACTTTCAGACTATACCGTTTGCCCTCATATGACGTGTCGTGAACAGCATTGCTAGAAGTTGTGGGGACCTCAGCCACCGCTTTACAGTGCATGCAGCCCGGAGATTTGCCATCTTCCTGACCCAATGAGCTAGAAGAGCTTGAACAAGATGAGTACTTGTTGGTCGTCATATTCTCACTTTTACGGATTGTATTCTGATCTGGTTCTTACATTTCTGATTGTTGAATAGAAAGGTCTCTAGATGATCCTATAACGTCGGCCTCTGGAACTGTGTTAAAGTTACAACTTCAAGGACCGCATAACTTACAAAAGAGGCGTCTGTTCGGAGATATCATGCAAAATCATGGCACGGTCTACTTGGGAGAAACACAGCCAGCGAGCTGTTTGTGATTGAACCTACCAGGTGATGAATATCCATCCCATCCTGCTTCTTTGTGGTGTAAAATTTCATTTATCAAGTTTGCTGAAGCTCGCAACTTATAGAACCAGATGCATAGCAACGTTCAAAATCACATTTGATATTTGTCCTTTGGCAAACTCAAATGTTTTCTCTATTGTCCCTCTTCTAATCAGAACATGGACAGCTTTGGTGGTAGATCCCGTGTACATCATAGAACGGGGCTGAGGTTACAGATTGTTGTCTCCAATAGGTTATGTTCCTTGAATTCGAACCTGATACGGATATGATATATGAGCACAGAAGCAAAGCTGACGTTAGAGACTCTTGGGAAGCTCGAAACGTGTAACGCGTCTCACAAAATTCGTACGTACGTTGTTTATTATCAAAGTTCAAACATGAATCGGAGGAAAAGCTCACTGTTTCACAGTCTCCTATTTTGTTTCTCTGTGTGGCCGGGAGAAAGCGTGGTTCCCGTTATTTCGGCGCGTGCAAGTCACGCCCAACTCCAACTTGAATAACCTCGGATTCCAAATCTCAGCGCGATATATAATGCAGCGCTTTGTGCAGACTGTTATCTGCCCTTTCTCCCCTCCCCTGCACACTTTGGTATCTGACGGCAAGACCAATGACTTGAGTGTTCCGCTAGTATTCGCGCCCATTGCAGGACATGAGTTCTAACACTACAGGGCCCGGAGGAATCGAATTCACTCCTCAAGAGATCTACGACTTGTACAATCGACTGTATGTACTATCAAAGACTCCGCCTTTCTCATGCTAAACTCAAGATATCTTACTCTGTAATTTTTTAATAGTCAAATTGAAAATTACTGCATCCTTGCTTCTTCTGGTACGTTTACCACCGTTTGTTTTTTTGGCGGTTTAAGAAACTCGTATTCATGATAGTACATAGTGCTGTTGTTTTTCGACACTATCCTGACCTTTCCCAAAGAAGTACAACGTATATGGCGTCGCAGATTCACCGGAGCAACCTTCATATATGCTCTTACCCGATACGTCAATGTAGCCGAACGCATTACATTGGTCGTCAGCCTTTTCGTCCAACCTGCGTTGGGCAATGATGCTGTAAGTGGCCTGCTCATCTGGTGCCTTCTTCACAAAATTTAACTTAGTATTTAAACAGCCGTGAGTTCCAGTGTTTTTCATCGCTTCATTGTTTAGTACAGTCACCTTACGAATCATGTAGATGTGTCCCGGTGCTGAGGATCGACGATATCTTAAACGATCTCAACCTGGCGGCGGTAGGAGGTATGGTATAGCATCATCATCGATTTCCTTCTTTCTCAACTTCTTTGTCTACAGCGTTTACAGCTCTACGTCTTTTTGGAATCTACGGAATGGCGTGGTCACTCCTCATGTTAATTGTCATTATTTGGGCGGCAAGAATAACCTTGACTGTTGTGAGTAACAGTGGACAATTGACTTCTGGGATTTGCTTCTGATGTTGAAAATCAATAGTACACTCAAGTCAGTTACACGCCGGTTTCGTTCGGACCTCCCTTATGGGGTTGCGGAGGGGCCTTCAACATCTCCGACGACCTATTGTACCGGTGTGTCTGTCCTATACGTCAAACTTGATAACGTCAACTTATATATTCCACCTATCCGCAGATGTGAGTAACAGTTATTCTGGTCCTGAAGTAAAGAGACTGAGTTACAGTCGCAGTTGATACGATATCGAACGCTCTCATGCTTGCGTCTGATGTCTTGTTGATCGTACTAACATGGGTGAAGACATGGTCAGTTCGACGGTCGTCTGCAAAGTTCGGGTTCAAAACTCCCCTTGCTACTTTGCTTTTGCGTGATGGTGAGTCACTAATAGTGGTGATCTCATTCGGTCGCTTGATTGTCTTACAATCCTCCTCAATAGGAACTGTCTACTTTGTGTAAGTTCTCTGTCACATCTATATTTGCTTGTGTTTTGAAGTAAGATCTTTTCAGAATAATTCTGGTCATCCAAATCTTCGCTATCATCTCATCCCAGGTAAGAGCTTTAGTGTATATACTCGCTCATCTTTGTTCTGAGTCTCTGCTAGGTTGGCTCGGTAAGTTGAATTGTCAGCCTAAGATGAAATCACTTCATTGCAAATTCACAATCATATCAGGGCTTCATTTTGTGGGATGTATGGACCTACTTCGCTCAAATGTTCGTCTCCATCTTTTCACCCAATTAATCAGTATGGCTTTTTTGAACTGATTCCTTTCGAACACCCAGTTTAATTGTTATATTCCTGTGTCGATTCATGCTTAATCTTCGGGGGGTCAATCTCGGGTCTACGATCCAAGATGAATCACAACTGGCTACTTCCCAGAACAACACACTCACCCGCCTTTCTGACTTGCATTTTGCTACGAATATGGTTGGAAACTTGGCTGCACCCTTGGCATCAGTTGGAACATTTCGCACTGGTACTTCTTCCGGTAGCTCTGATCGGAATGGTTATGATGAAGTTGACGATGGTTTGGAAGACGAGTCTATTGAGATGGAATTCACGAAAGATCCTTTCATCGCTGGCTTGGAACCTACGCATGACGTTAGGAACGACCATGCAAAACCTGAAGAGGTGCGTGATTTGGTCAGACTCTCGTTGAAATTTCCACTGACCTGACCTGTTCTGTTATAATCTACAGGTCACATGATGACATTTGTATGATCCGTTTACTCCATTGCGTCGCCCCTTAGGTAGTGGATTACAGAGTGCTCCAGTGCACTATTACTAGAATACATAAATACAAACGTTCTGATCGGTAATTCACTTATACTTTTGTATACAGGAATTAGACTTCGGTGTTTGCCTGTGCTACAATGTCTGGAACAGTGACGCTTTCTTCGGAATGGAATACAGAGCTATGCTGCTGAGACATAGAGTTTGTGTCTTCTTGTGTAGGGGAATACCTACTGAATACACATTGAGTGAACAATTCAAAATGATATCTGAAATCCATGCCATGAGACAAGCATACCTAATTGATGCCTTCTCGAAGACACCTATCGCCAATGGGTCCTCAAGTTGATTCGAGACAATACGAATCGAAGCCTCATCTCCATCATCGTTAAATAACGAATCGTGGTTGAGAGGTGCACCGATGTTTCCAGCGAAGTTTACACTGCTAATCCGGAAACTTCTTGATGGTGCAGAAATGTCGGCACTGTCAACGACATCCAACCCCCTGAGGTTAAGAATCATCCTGTTGACAACGATACAGGATACACTGTGAATGATAATCTTTTTTAGGAAGCCAAACAAGAGGGTGAAAAAACTGGTACACGAACGCTTGCGACATGCTTCCAAGGATACCCAGTTGCTCCGAGACCTGAAGCAAGACGATTGAATTTTGCACGACATAAATGGAGGAATGACATACCACATAGAGTAGTATCACTGCGATCATGTTGAATAAGAAAATGACCCTGTAGCACAGAAGTAAGTTCGGAAAGGAAATATTGACGAGACGGTCATGTCTGTACCCAGCGTAAAGCGAGCCTATGTATTGGATTAGCTTTTCAAACAATATCGTATAGAAACTATTCTCACCATCTCGGAGTAGCAAAGTCGTAAGTCCAGCCTTTATACCAGCATGATTAGCCTCGCGCTTCGTTTTGACTGTCTTGGCTAACGTTGCACACAAAACTATGATTGTTGTAGAAATTGATAGAAATGTGCTCGCATGGGTTACTATCATCGTTCGAATGTTCATTTGGCTTTAAACGGGAGAGATAGTAGGATCGTGGTACTCACATCTAAAAACATTGTAAGAAATGAGAGACATTTTCAAGAGTGTACCGTGAAGACTTGCCTTGACAGAACAACTAACGACGCATATGTAGCGTATTCACAGCCACCAAATGGCGCAGGAAGGTCGAACGAGATCTGCCAATAAAACTGGACCGCATCGAGATACTGTGATGAAGGTCAGTTTATTCAACCCATGACTAAAACGAATAGCACACGGACAATAGTTATGCCCATAATTGCACAACTAAGTGGGACGAGGACCACAAGTGGTAACCAATGACGCCCCCAAATTGCCCATATTCGGAGACAGAAAAATACTGAAAAGAAAATGCTTATAAACGAAGACCGAGGTGAATAAATATTTGAGATAGACGTACTTGGTATCACGAATTGCATGATCAATGTGAATGCGATCCAAAGTTCGAAGCTTACAGCACAGCTGTAGACATAGTAGTCAAAACAGCGAGAACAAAATGACCATCACATCTACTGACCTCTACAACGGGGGTTGGTTAGTAAATGACGATGATTCAAAGGCAAAATAGAAAACCTACAGTCGCGATAGCTGGCCCGAATGTATTCCACATCATTGTCGTTGAAAACAACAATGCACCAATGCGATTCACCACGAAGAGAACTGAAGCTACATTTCGCTTTCGCTTCCAGATGCGTTCGACTTCTTGATCAAAGGTGATGATGTGGTCGAACACAAGTAGCGCTATGATAGGACGATCAGAACTACTGTACTTAAGCTATGTATAAGAGAACGAACTCACCTGCAGTTGCAACGTAGGTATCCCAGAGAACTACTCTATAACAATGTTAGAATAAGGAGAGAGCGAGTAAAGTAAGCATACTCTTGAGAGAGAGCTTGGACAAGCTCATGTAAATCGGACATCTTCAGAGGGAAAAGAAAGCTTCAAATATTTGTACGAAAATGAGAGTTGGTCGGTGGGGGTTAGTGATTGCAGGAAGGTTTACGCTCTTTTATACTTATACATGGATTGAGAGTCGCTCTAGCCTGATATTTATACCAGGAAACAATTAAGAACCAGCCAGATTCGATGTTTCTATATTCACGACTTACCCAAGTTGTCCTAGTCCCTACACTGCACTTCATTCATTCTGCCATCATGACATTGTCATTTCGAAATTGTTTGATTGTGTGTTCTTATATATGACTCCAGTGATACAAAATCACCGCCTTACGTCCCAGAATTTTGTTTTCAAAAAAATTGAATATGCATCGTCTTCACTCTCGGGACTGTTTTTGGTCTACTGTGGCCATACAAGCAAATTGAAAAATGACAGCGATATACCTATAATAAGTGTATGATAATGTGAGTAACCAAGACTTGATTGCTACCCCCTCATTTTCGTCAAAACTTGGTTCGCACTCACCTATCAAATATAGATTGTTAGCCTAGCGTCTCGGACAAAGGAGAAATCGAGACGATCATTGTCAGTGCACTGCAAATCCCCGCAATGAGACCGTCGAAGAATTGGTTCTCAGCGGCGTGCGCTCACAAGGAAAGATCGGATTTCCTGTCAATCCATACTCAAATAATTCAGTAGTAATGTTGTTCAGCTGAAGCTCAGGGCGGCAACCGGACTCACCAGTGGAAAAGTTCTATATACAGCTACACGATTGCCTAGTGTACACATATTAGATTTCTATAACAATCGCAGGTCTTCGTTCGGATGTCTTCGATTTCTCAATAGACGCAGCGTTGACCATGATTGTCGAGCTTTTTGACTCGCCAACACTGTCCTGCTTGCGACAGGGCCAAAACCAACAAGTCAATACCCAACGAAAGAGAACCAAGAGATCCCACCATCCACCAAGTCCAGACAAAATCTTCTCATATCGCAACTGTGGATCATTCCATGGAACAGTCTCTACTCCTCTCCCTGCATGAATGTGTCCAAATACATGAACTCTTGGACGTACTGTCCAAAGAGTATCCAAAAGAGCTGGGCATCCGTTCTTTAGATCTAGATGGTATGCAGCCGGGCCATGGGTAATGAGGATGTCGGTGTCTGGGGGAATATCTGACCACCGAGTGGAATATGGAACTTCGAGAGGCTTAATGATAGGATATTGGAACAACCACGAGCCGAATTTGGGTGTGTAAGGGCTACCATACACTTTAAATGTACGGCCTTCCAGACTTGTTATTGTTACCGCAGATTCTTGAAGGTAGATGAGGTCTGGATACATCTCCCGGATTTCTTCTTGAAAGGTAGGATCTGCGAGCCCGGAGTCATGATTGCCTGCTATGAATATCTTGTACAGATGAGGTTGCTTTTGCAACCAAGCAAGGGCGGCGCGTAGTTCTTTAGGAGTACCAGAGTGTGTCAAGTCACCCGCATGTATGAGTACATCTCCAACCGGCAATGTAGGGACGGCGTCCTGTCCATTATGTGTGTCGGATATGCATACTAAGCGAAAAGGCGCATCAATGGGAGCAGGGGGAAGGTTTGAAATCGAAGCATGATAAAGCTTTTCTGCCAGGAACATTAAAGGCGATTCAATGAATTTCTCCCATTGTGTGGGATGTTTTCTACGGGTAATGGCATCTAAACCTCCAGCGCTCATGTCAGTGCACCTAAGCATACCATTTTTTGTCAGTCGCAAATTTCAATCTAACTATCTCCACTGTTTAACTTACCGAGAGGCGCGCCTTGGAGATGGGGAACAGGTAGCGGAACAGATGGGAGGGTCGTTGGAATTATTGAATTACTAAAAAGACGTTTGTCAGAAAAGACGAGGGATACTGAGAATCTATAGGAGTGACCTTTGGACCTCTTTCCTAGAGGCTCTGACTTCGAGTTATTGGTTGATCACACTTGCATCATGGTTGCAACTCTGAGGAGGAGTTCAACTTAGAGTCGTGTGAATCCAGTTGCAGTTTGCAATGCCACCTCGGGCGTTAGTTGCGATTGTTCCGGCCATCTGTAAAAGGTATACATGGTACGTGGTTGAGGAGGGGTTTTGATTGGAGGACTGTAGTACTTGAGATCTGAGCATTAGATAATTTGTAGCAGTTTTGTAGGAGGAGTGCATAGAATAAGCATACATAATATTAGTACACAAACTGTACGGGGGTATGGGTACTTTACAAAAAACCAAATGTCCATGTTACGAAAGACAAAATCCAAATGCAGTCCGTTGAAAAGAAAATGATGAGAAAAAAAGAATATGAAAGGGATACTAGCAGAGGAAATCAACACTTCCCTAAAACAAATCAACGACCTGGGCGAACATCAGCTCCCATACCAGCAGCTAACCCAACAGCCATGCTGTTACCAATCTGCGCACCCGCGCCGTCCGAAGGAACGAAAATAGTCTTGGATCCATACGCATTGACCTTAAGAACCTCCATTCTCCTCATCTCCATTTCACGAGTGAATTGATCGATGACTTGAGCGTCGGCAGTAGCTTTAATTTTAATAGCTTCGGCATCAGCTTGAGCTTGCAAACGAGTTGCCTGTGCTTGGGCTTCTGCTTCAATTTGCACCTTCTGAGCCTGGGCACGAGCGGCTGCGACAACACTGTACGCTTCTGCATCGGCTTGGGTCTATATGATGAAACATGTCAGATGATGTAAGGGAGGAATTATTTTATAATAAATTGCCATACATTGCGAGCCTGAGCTTTGACACGAGCAACGGCGAGGGAACCCTCCTCCTGTTTGATCTTGTTACTGTTTTCACGATCGACGTTCTGTATCGGGTCGAAGGGGTAAGTACAATATCAATGGACGATTGCAATCACTTACAGCAGCTTCGACCTGAGCCTGTAAAGCTCTCGTCGTCAATTTGTCCATTGTGGAAGCGATATCTCCCTTAAACTGCCTGTCAATAATGGCTGTACTCCCCAAAATGATGAGTTGGCTGAATGATACGAGAAGAAAGGAATGCATACCCAGATCTTTCAAGTTGATACCGTATTCTAAGGCAGCTTCGAGTAGGTCGTCCATGGCGCGAGTTCGAAGAGCATCGAGGAAGGCACTTGAGGCGTCCGTTCCGTCATCCATGTTATCAGGTCCGAGAGAACGCTGCTTGACCATAGAGCTATAATCCACTATGATGTTCATGAGTATCAACATGCGACAAACAAAATTGCAAGTGAACATACAGTGTGCGACAATTTGAGTCAAGATAGACTGAGTTTTGTCTCGCAACGCTTCGTATGGAGTATGGTAACCATGCGTAGCCAATTTCAAAGGCTCAGTCAGTTGCCACTTGAGGTAGATGGTCAAGCTGACGGGAACTTGGTCCCTCGTGAAGCTGATCAATTGAAAAAAAGTCAGAAAGCGAAGATAATTGACCACAACAAGCAGCCCACTCACATATCCTTCGTTGGCATCTCCTTCTGGTTTTCACCTAGGGTATACAAACCACGAAGAGTAACATTGGGATTGGTGATGTAGTGCTGTCCAGCGGGAAGAAGTTCTAAATCATCGCCCTTCTGTAGAATGGCACAATTGTTTGCGGGGATATTCAAGCTAATGGATAGTCAGCTTCGGCAAAGTGGTTGATGACATGAATGTGCTACTGACAAGGTCGCAACGACATATTCCTTTTCACCTCCATGGCCAGTCTTACTTTTCATGGTGACTTCATGAGTCCTACCGGGGGGGCAGATTAGTCAATTTCTGCATGAGTGCATCCTGGTATACACTGACCATCCCAAGGTTGCTCCTGTGATACCATCTTTAACTGCAGTAGGGAGATGTGTCTGATCGACGATGGAAAGAACATTGTATACTCCTTCCAAGGCATAGGCCACGAAACCAGAATTCTTGATGACGAAAATGTGATTCTGAAATTTGCACGTTAGCAACGAAATCCATTAAATTTATGCCTTAAATTCCTACCTGTGGATCGGAGATGACGGCGGCCTGATTCTGGGAGACTTGAACTACAGTGATACCATGAAATGATATCACGGTATCCGAAACTGTCATTGTTACGCAGGCCTGTTTTCAGTACACATCGAGTGGGATACGGAATATATGCTTACGTCCTTTGGTCCCGCACCATTTTCGGGCCCACCAATTTCGAAGGGGGAAGCCAGGGTATCGACCAGGTCGAGTCAAAATCTTCGGAAGACCACCGTGACTGATTAACCCAAGGTTACCAGGTGTGATTTCCTTTCCAATCCAGTCAGTTGGTCTCTGTTTGACCCAACGTTAGAAGGGACTCAAACCAAAACTAACAGGAATAATACCTTTCTGGAAAGAACGTGACTCCTGCCAGACTGGTACAAAGAATTAGCATAGTACACTGAAAGACACATGAGAAGACTTTATGTTGCGGAGTTGTAAGTCGAGTTTCTGCAAAGCTGCGATCAATCCGTCCTTTCCGATTTCGATGAAGAATGGCCTGTCGGTGAGCATGTAGTCTGCCTGAAGAAAATCACTGATGTTATGTTTCGACTTGGCCTTTGGCGTAAGCCCTCCTTTGGTATGGGAATCAGGTATGCCAGTAGTGACACGAAGATGCTGGTTGTGGCCGTTGGAAGATGTCGGGCCTTCGACAACGGTGGTACCATCTGCAACGCTGACACCGTCCATGATGATGTTGTAGGTCTGAGAAAAGCAAGTTGTACGTGTAGAACAATCTTCCTTCGCTACTTATATGACTTTAGAAATGTTGAAATTCTCAGGGGAAAGGTCAATAGACTCTACGTACACTGCCTCGATCGTCAGCTGCTGTTGTCCATGAAACCGCCTCATTAATTTACTACTCACGAGCATGTTCCGATTCAATGATACTTGGAGCCCGGTCGCTCGACGGTCTACATAGCATTCAAGTTATCAATGCCATTCTGCGAGAAGTTTAAGAGAAACGACCTGGAGCCTGGAATTCTCCTTATAACGAAGGGGCTAACCACGAGGCACTAGTATATACTCACCACCTTCATACAACAACCAAATTGAACAATCGCATCGAGTCTTGATAAAGCCTCCAAAACATACTATCGACGTCAAACCAAATCTACCACTTCCTTTAAAACTCTGAGCGAGTACATGTGAACGTTACGATCGCATCGACGACGACAAGGTAGGAAGACTAGGGCAGAGGGCACAGCACGTTTCCTGAACACGATCGGACTTGACACGATCGACGTTCAGTAGAAGTGTGTCAGTGGGCGCCTAAAATCTGAGATCCATGCAGAGTTCCCCCCTCTGCACATGAATGTGCTCGACAGATAATTCCTGTCCTTAGGGTATATTCTAGCTAATAGTACACAGTATTCTAGCTAATAGTACACAGTATTCTAGCTAATAGTACACAGTATTCTAGCTAATAGTACACAGTATTCTAGCTAATAGTACACAGTATTCTATATAACAGTATTCTAGCTAATAGTACACAGTAGGGCTCCCTATGGATACGCTATGGACATCTAATCGATCCTCCGTGTTCTCCGGACTATTCTTCCGCTCTGTCAAGTACGCAGGTAAATCTCTTTATTCAATATCTAATACAATACAAAGTACGTACTGGTATTCTAGCCCTCGTCTCTAATCCAGCAACCAGGATATGCAGATACTCACGTAGTTGCTCTCAGGTCCATCGCGGGACTTTGATATATGTGAACAGACCGCCGTCAGTTGCATAAGCACCCGCACGCCTAACTGTTAGCAGACCCTTCACCGCCATTTTCAGAGTCTTCACCATCGTCGTAACCCCGCTCGCCGGAACACGATCCATACCGACTTCATTGTAAGTAGACGCCCAGGTTGGTTCACTATGCTGACCCGGGAGTGATCATGATGTTCATTGGAGGGTTACATTGCTAAATTGTACCTCGTGAGTGTGAAGAAACACTCGAAAGAAAGAGGGAACACACACCAGGGATAACACCACGCAGTCCAGTTGTCGTCGTGAATACATTGCTCGCAGGAAGTCAATATATACCTACTTTGTCGAAAACGTCAGGACTAGAATCCTCGGGCAAACAGCACGAATACTCACAAGGAACACATCAAACATTGATCCAGAGGACATGGACACCTTGATCGCGGGACATTGATTCATACCTACTTTGTTGAAAAATGTTAGACATGGGAACATTGAATATATACAGTGGAGATACTCACAAGTACAGCACGGAATCCCAATGTATCGAATAATGTCTCGGTCACGGGACGTCTGCCCTGTTGATAGAGATGCCGAGATCCCAAAGTGCCATTGTTCACGACGCCCAAGTACCAGGAAGACTTGAACATCACGCCCACTGTCTTCAGCATTATCATAGCCGTGTTCACCGTGACATCACTCGCGGGAAGAAGATCTATACCTACTTTGTTGAAAGTAGTCAGCCGAGTGGAGCACTTTGAGCGTTGACGCAGTTGATATCCTCTGGAGCCCGTTCGTGGAAGAAAAACTTCGCAAGGACTGCCCCAAGATAGTCCAGTTACCCGACATTGATTTGCACCTGCTATGTTGATCGATTCAATGAAACGCTCGAAGATGAATCGAAAAAACATACCAGCATATCTACTTAGTCGATGGATGCTGTTTGATACCTATATCGTTCAACTGAAGGTCCGCATCTACGTCAGGAGCCAGGAACGAACAGAAAGACTTACCAGCAAAGACCATAGACTGAATGTATCCAGGCCTATGGACACATCATTCGCGGGAAGAAGTTCTATACCTACTTTGTTGAAAGTAGGTTACCCGAGTGGTCCACCTTCAATGTGTTGGCCACCTCAGAAGCCCCTTCAAGTAAGGTGAGGCAATGTCGATAGCGAGGAGTCCTGACATCAAAGCTGGTCGTCGGATGTCAATTCATAGCTACACTGCTAACTCCCACCTCATCAGTCGATGAGACGTGCAAACAAATCAAGAATACTCATGAAAACAAACACTGGAACAAAGCCAGCTTCTGTGGAACGTCTTGATCATGGGAAGTCGATAGATACCTACTTTGTTCGATATTGTCAGACCCACTACGAATAGATTCTCGATACTCACATCGTAAATTGATACCTATTTTGTTCACTTGAAGATCAGCAATCCACTTCAAGCATTCAGGAGCAAGTAGAAAGACTCACCAGTATCAACTGAACAAGCCTATAGCGACCTTGGTCGCAGGAAGAACATACATACCTGCTTTGTTGAAAGTAGGTGTCAAGAGGGTGAATTTTCGATCAGATTCGCAGACTTCATCGCTTGATTGATCTACAATAAGCTGACACGTGAGTAATGCTTCTGAGGTTTTGGATGCAACAAAGTAAAACTCACAAAGAAAAATCCCAAATCCAATCAGACAAAAGTGGTCATCTTGCAAAGGGAAGAGATGACGCAGAGGTGTTCTTCATCCAGAACATGCATAATTGTTGTTGGAACAGTGAGTAGGCAATATGTCACCACTGTATAGTTGGGAGCAATGAGTGGAAAGGACGTTGTCGGATGTGGAATCGACAGCTGTGTTTCTGAGTGTGACCGAATTCCAACGCCTCGGTTGGCATGAGTCCTGTTGTTTCAATGCTTGACTTTTTTGATATTGCTAAAACCAAAGGCACAACATATCAGTAAGGCTCATAGGGTAGTGAAGCACAGAGAAACTCACCGAACAAATCCATGAATGCCACTTTCTGCCTCTCAATTCAAGACTTCTCTGGGGTTTCATCTAAGATCTCAGGCTCCATTTGAAGAGAGGTGATGATCCTGGAGTATTCTTTCTTCAGGGGATACATAAGGGTTGTTGAAACGGCATAGAGACAATGAATTCGGCTGTAGCAGAAAATCTTTTGGGAGGGAAACGCAGGAGGGAGTGAAGAAAGCCGTCTAATGTCGAACCTTGGCTGTGGAAGATGTTCTACTTCAATTGTTTATCCTTCAAATGATGCTTTCTGGCAGCAGAGTGTGATTCATGTTGACTTGACTTCTGTATCAAAAGCACGAGATATGAGCAGTGTCTTGGAATGTTCAAACGAGAGGAAAAACTCACGATGCCGATTTAAGCTACCCCCAAGCCCAAGAATTCTTAGAACCACCCCGGCCTTGAAGTAAAGGGAAGAGATGTCACCAGGGTGTTTCTTTAGTGGAAGATGCATAATTGTTGTTGGAGTAGCATTCCAAATATGCAGCGCTGGAAATGCGAGACTGGGCGAACGTGATGAACTGATTTTTGAACGAATTGGTATTGGAGTTGGGGACGATTTACGATGTTGAAGCTGAGGAATTGCGTCTGTGGAGGTGTTGAAGACAGAGCGGCGAAATTGAGAGCATCGTCATGATTTCAAAGTCGGCGTGTGTGCTGAAATTGGTACTAATCTCTTGTCAGGTGCATGTTACGAAAAACACAATCAATAATGCTATAAAACGAAACATAAACATCATTAGAACATTTGAAAACAAAACGAGAACAAAAACTAGAACTTACTGGTCATTTTCATTCAACGACTTGAAGATGAACGATGTAGTCAAAGTCAACGTTCAAAACGTGCAAACTTAAAGAAATCCAACTTGACATTTAAGAAGCGGGAGATTCCGAACGAGATCTAAAATGGAAAAATCAATTCAACTTCAAATTCAGTCCGATGGCAGCGACAGAACTTGAACTTACTGCATCGTTTACAACCTTTCAAACTTGTCTCTTCTCCGTTCGCTCGTCCATTCACCCCCAGTGTGACTATAAGAGGAAATATTAGTGCCAAATACGGAATTGAAAGCATTTCCTTGTTATCTCACCTCAGGACGTGTCAATGGCGAAGACGTTATGCGTTATTGCTGAACAGACTCCTCAACTCGACGACAGTTGATACGCCCTTGGTGGCATTGGTTCTAAACCTGCTATCAACACTTGGAATTTTCAAGTTTAAATCAGTTTTTGTGAGTTTCGAGCCTTACTTTAAAAATTGTACTCACTGAGGACGTGTCGGCGAAGCTATTTCCTGTAGTAGATCCAACCGTATCATCTTCTCCAAAAAATGGAAGAGTACTATTTTCCAGTCAAACTACTCGGCGTCGCGTGACGCTACCAGCAAGATCAAAAGCTGGAGTGAGTAATGCAAAATTCAGTAAAAGACTGGAGTGTAGACGACAAGAAGACATACCAGTTCTACAGGACACATTACTGTGGTCTTGATGTGTCCAGGAAGGTATGGAGGCTCAGCTAAAAGTGGCATCGGAACTCATTGTGAATATTGAGGAGCAAGGTCGAGAAGAGAGAAAGGAGGAAGGGAAGAGAATCGTTGTGGTGGTAAGACTTTGAGAGAGTGGAAATTGGAACGCAAAGAGACCAAGTTTTTCTTTGGTCGCAATGGCTGTACTCCGCATCAGCGTGACAACCATGCATATTTCAGGATTCCGTAAACTGGTTCGGGCTAGTCACTAGTGTGTGATCCCGCTCACCCTCCATTTCAAGGGCCAAAAAAGCTGACTACGCCATCGAGATTGAGGATGATATATTCCTCCTCCCTATGTACGTATTCTTGTCCCAACATCATTCGGAACTCAAGGATAAACATGGCAGGTTCCTTCTTCATTGCAGAGATTGAGCTTTCCAAAAATCTTTCTCTGAAGTGACGAGCACATAGCATCGTGCAGTGGACATGTTGTCACTGCAAGATCGGGTACACGTCTTTTGGATTTCAATTGAATCATCGGCCAGCTCTTCTGCCAATGTCCTCGACTAGCTTTTTGGGGGTAGAGAACATGCTTGAGTAACTTTCAACCTGACTCGCATCAACTACAAATAAGATGGCCTGTTTACTGGTGGAATTTTTCTGCGGCCAGAAAACCCACGAACAAGTCAAGGTAACCATGTGTCAGTGGAATCCAGAAGTCGGAGGCGGCAGTAACAAGACCAAACCCAAAGAGTGACTCCGCACGAACCTGATGGTAATATAATCACCTGGTTGTTAGTCGACTCGCCAGATCTTGTTTTCAATTTGCATTCATCGTTTCGAAGGATACGCTTACAATTTGACCGAAGATATGATAGGCTTGCTGGCCTGTTCATTGAGATACTAAGTATCCTGTAGGGATTGTTTCGGACTTGCTTTGAACTATTCAAATTTAATCATTCCCCAGTTCTGTCTATTCACAGATATGCTATTACAGATGGAAAAGGTGGCTTTATGAATATTTATGGTGGGCATGGATCATGCGTCGCGATATAAGACTGGGTATAAGATATTCAAATGGGTAATAAATGATGAAAACTAGCCGGAAACCTAATAGATTCCTCCTCACCAAGCCGATGGATACAAAATGGTTGCCCGCACCCTATGTACGTATTCTTACCCAACTTGATTCGGAACTCATAAATAAACCTCTTTTTCTGTGGCAGAGATTAATCTTTCCAAAAGTCTTTCTTCAAAGTGATGAGCACCATCATGAATCGTTCATCAACATTGGGCACAGTTGTTTTTGAATTTCAATTGAATGTTCGACCTGTTTCTTTGTCAAGTCCTTGAATATCCTTTTGCATTGTTTTCAAGGCAGAAAATATGCCCCTTCGATAACCTTGCCCTCCAGCTACCCTACCTCGGCATCGATTTTCAATAAAACGGACAAAATACTGGAAACATATTTAGCGGCCGGAACTCCACCAGTGAGTTAAGGTAACCATGCGCAAACGAAGTCCAGAAGTCGGAGGCAGTAACAAGATGGCCTTCAGCATTAGGCCATCTTTCGGTTTACTAATATTTGAAGTACGTTATGAAGATCTGGACTCTAATACTCATCGCACAGAGATATTATAAAAAACCTATCAAAGACAAGGAAACCGTCAGCAGAGGTGCGAATGAATAAATTATTTCTTCGCTTTTGGTTCTTTCACAGTTTCTCACCAGGTCATTTGTGTGCCGGTCAAGTCAGCATTAGGATGTACCAATATCGACGCATTGTTGTGGAAATGGTGCTCGGGTATACTGTGACTACCATCAGCTTAGCATGTTACTCTAGACTGTTACTGTATGTTTCACTATTTGATCGAATTTTGCTTGCTTTGAGAGTCGACGTGTTGCGTCGTGACACAAACATAACTGGTTTATGGCGGATCAGTACGTACAAGTAGGTTTATTGCACACGGTTTTTGAGTTGGATGCAGAGTGTCAGTGAGTGAACAGGCTGCATTGTATAATGGAATAGGAAGTAATTCTATTGGTAGTTTATTTCTGAACATCGTCGTCATTGGGCGAATGTAGATTCAGTTGAATCGGGTAGTAGGAAACCGTATGTATTCCACTCACCTGGACAAGGATCATCTAGTATTCAGTAATGCCGATTCATCTTCTGTTGAATCGGTGCTAGTTTTATTGAGGCTCTGCTTGTATAGCGCTGTCGCTGTCCATCGAGATTATGTTGTTCAACAGCATCTTGGATTTGGAGTGAAAGAAGTTCTCGCTGAAGTTCAACATCTGGTGACAAACATATTTCAAGTTGAAAATTACTGTCGGTTTCGGTTTTCTCACTGGTAGAGACTGTTCAATCGTTGTTGAAGTGGGAACTCCAACGTCCATTTTTTGTGGCAGGCATAACATTGTACAAAAGCCGAATTCAAAAAGGTGTATTGAGAACGAATTCGATCAGACTGTGGAAATTGGCAGAGGTTACTGAAAGCTCCCCAAATGTTGTGAAATGGGGTTCACGGCCAAAAAAAATATAGATACCCTGATGAATGAATACAGTCAGCCGTGAGGTTACAAACGAAATGATTGGATTTACGGAATATGTGGACACACTCTTGTATGTACATCTGAATGATCCTTGCCTCGTTCAAGATCTGGCAGGATTTCCGGATCTTTATTCACCGTTTCTGATCAACGCACCAGTTCTCATATGACGAAGTCCATTCAGACTGGCACATTGCGAGTTGCCGAGAGTCTTGGAAATTCTGTTCAGCAGTCACATTTCTTTCGTACCTATTAATGATGATATTCGACGTATCTCTGGGCCATAAATTTGCGAATAGCAGAGGCTACTGAACTGTTAAAACAAAAGCTTAGATTTTCGTATAGTACGGTGCAAGGTCCACCTGTCTGAGGCAAAAGGAGCTCATTCGGATTATGCTGCAATTTGGATATGGATCCAGAGGATAATGTAATGGGAGAACAGTCGGCATGACTGATAGAAGGCTTTGACGACATTCCCCAATTTTTGTGAAACAGGGTTTTTGTTGAAAAAATATAAATGTGATCCGACAAATGAATAGGATTAGCGGTGGCTAGGTTACAGGAAAAAGGATTGGATGTACAGAAATTCGGGAATCTCATAGTTCCGTATACTGTGAACTTGAATGATACTTGCTTCATTTGATACTAGCAAACGTAGATTACTTTTTGTATATCCAAGATCCTTGGACGACATGAAAGTATGCGAATACTGTGATATTGTGACTGTTGTTGCTGAAACCGACCCAATTCAGAGACCCGAATGTGGAATGATGAGGTCCGCGCGCCAGAGACTTCTAGCATTGAGATATTCGTCATTGCATCTGTGAGAATGGTGCCTTGTAACCGTTCACTGGTACACCAACAAATCACACTTGTGGAACTGGTTTACAACCAGTTTGTCGCATTCTAAAGTCGATCCAAGTGTGTCAACGATTTGTAGTTTGCAATCACGTAGGTTTCATTCTTCAACGATTTCTTCAATTATACAATGAGTACCAGTGAGCTGAATAAATTCCCTGGTTAACGACATTCATGTTCGGGTGAAAACAAAGTTGCAAGTAAGGACCACTATAACTCACGTTGTGATTGGAATCCAACCTAGAAGGCCGATTATTTTTCAGGTCCAGTGAATCTGAAGATTGTCGGTTGTTTGAGTTTTTTCTTCTGACAGCGAGGGGTGTGGAATGAAACCAAGATACTCACTGTCTGGAATTCTGACCGTATACCAAAAAGAATGACGAGACGAAGATCGAGATACCACAAACATCACATGTTCTTCGCCGAACTGTTAGAATTCTTCCGCAGACGGGACCGAGTTCAGGACATACAAATTTCAAAAAACAAAGATGATGTTAGTGGTGAAAAATCTGGATGGATCCAAAAGTGAGGGTAAACTAACCTACGTACACGTAAAGCACAGAAGACGGCTCTGTTCAAAACAAATTTCTTAGTCTGTTGCAATTTGTTGACCCTAGATCGAGATAATTCAGCAGAGAGGTTACGCGGTCGTGAGTTTGAATCTGGTTTCAAAGATTCAGATTGATGAAGTCGAATTTCAAGGGAACCAGCACTGGTAGAATGTTTGGGTATACGGATGCTATGTGGTTGACTCTGCAGAACGACGGACTCTGTGAATTGAAATGTTCCAGGTTGAGAAAAGTCTTGTTGAAAGAGATTTCTTGAGAACTAGCACGAAGAAAATCAGTGAGGATTACAGAGTGCTGGATTGGAGATGAAGTCTCAGAATCCAATGGAACATGCAGCCACTTTCAGAGATTGGACAAGACTGGATAGACAGCTTTTGCATCTTCCAAGAGACACGATTTGTCGAATGGAGATTATTCTGGCCGCCATCTATTAGGTATGTATGTCATTTCAAGCTTGAGATGAGATCGACCTTGTTGCCAACTTGACCCATTTGAGCCTAGTAATAAGCGAAAGAAGAATGATTCTTAGTGACATAGCCTACCTGTGGGATGATTCCGACGTGACGGTACAGTTTGTTGCGGCCACCGATGCTGCAGACTTGGCCTCGGCTGAAGTGAAAGTTGTATAAATACAGGGCGATTCTGAGGTGGAATGGCAACCCACCCTCGTCTTTCAATCTCGCTCTGCTGTCTTGCTATGTCCACCTGCAATATTCGACAGTAAGTACATCAATAGCATTGTGAGCTACGTTTACGGATGACATACCTTCTCCTCACGCACATTTTTATCTCCCAGATTCGTATGTATTCGTGTCCGTGACCATTAGACCCCAGTTCTCATCCCAAGCTTTGCCGCAACTATACGCTCGTATTTTTGAATGGTATGTTGTACTCGAACTTCCTTCCCTTGTCTCTAACTTACTACGATTTAATTCATTTCAGTGTTGAACGAGTCGGGCTACTTATCGCAGATGCGCGTGTCTGTGGTTATTAGACCAAAGTTGCCGCAATTATCTGTTGCACCGTATTTTGGAAAGGTATGTTATACTCGTCGAATTCCTATTGCTTGTCTCTAACTTACTATCCCATTCCTGTCTGTATTGAGCTAGTCAGCTTACTTATTGCAGATGCGTCCATTTTGTTTACCTCATGCATTCGGCCCGATGAGTTGATTGCGGGGAGGAGGGACCCAGGTTTGGTGAGTCGCCTTGTTGTCAGTTCTTGTCGTGAGGGGAGCTGATTGAGTTAACATCTTACAGTATAGTGAGATCAGTTCGTCTAAGTAAGTTGTCACTATCACATAGTCAGCTAATTTATGGCAGCAGAAAACGCTTCTCCCTACCCGGGTACTTGTATGGAGAACACTGCATTGGATCTCGTACTGGGTAGATGCCGGTTTTCGATGACAGAAATTCATCGAATATCGGATTTCCTGTTTCAATTTGCATCTGGAATTGTTTCATATCGGGAGGTGGTTGACTCTGAGACTTTGCCGCAGACTGTTGCTGTGTGTTGCATATGGAATGTAGATTTAATTGGGTTTGCTTGTAGATCAACCCGGAGCTGCCAGTCTCAATGCAGATGGTACTTCAGTGAAGACTGGATGAGGAAGAGATTGTTTAGTATGACCATCGTATATTATGTATAGAATCGAGGATTACAATGATATGAAATGTAAATCACTTACTAGATTATCAATATATTGTCTTTGATTGAACTCGTCTACACACTTGTATGGCTTGATTTGATGCGAGGACCGGGGTATTAATGTTGAAGAAATGAATGACCAGGGAAAGGAATGTCTTCGGCGTAATCAGAATGCACAATAAACTATTCATGTGTATAACAAGTTTGTGCACGTACTCTACGATGAATATATTGTATGATTACCTTCACTTACAATGAAATGATTCAGTATAGCCTTGACTGTGATGAGAAGAATTACCGGAATTTTATCTTGAAGAACGAAGATTTGCATTGTTTTCGCATTGACCGTTAACAAGCAGAACAGTTTCGAAAAAAATATACATAGCGACGTATAGTGTTGAAAATGAAAACAAGCATTGTAGAAAGTAAAGAATGAGGTTGAACGAAGGAGTAAAGAGAAAGGGATATGATCGCATGAAGCAAGTATGAACAAAGTCTAAATCGAACGAAACCAGAATTCACGGTCAGCGCCAACTCCAATCCAATGCTTCCTCATCCTCAACCACGACCATTGCCTCAATGGAAATATTCAAAATCCTCCTATCCGCTTCAAATTCTCATAACCGTCTCCTTTCTAATGCTTTATGATATATCTGGATTGATTTCGCAAAAAAATCGGGCTCGTTATCACACAGCATCAAGGTTCCTTACACGACTGTACTTGAACCACAAAACTGTCAGTCTCGCTTCAAATTCTGTGCTGCTTTTTTTATTCTACAGATCCAACTATGAAGCAGATTTGGGCGAAATTTCACGCTTGTCGGTGAACAACTGCGCTCACCATGCGCTTCACAAGGAAAGGTGAAACATTGTCGCCCGGATTCACATTTCTCACTACTCGCTGGCACTTCCAAAACAGCATACATCGACATTAGTGCCCACTCTGGACCTGCTCGTGTATTCAGGTGGAAATTAGGTCGCCATAATATGTTCAGAAAGTCGGTATACGTGTATGTGAGTGTTTCCTTTCTAGCACCTTACTGCGAAGCGATAGTATTCAATTTATTCTGTATTCTCGTAGAGGAAATGTTCAGCTCTCTGTCAGAGCTGTTTTTTCTTTCACCCGGTGAGTTTTGCTATTTCTGTCTTCTGTTTTCTGTTTCTTCTGCACTTATACTCTTCCGCGATTTCTAGGCCAACCGATAGACATCTTGCATTCAAAATTACATCTACACGATGTATGCACTCAACTCCGACAACTGGAAAAGTCCCATCGTGAATGGACAAGATTTTTGCGCAATGAATTTCTGCGATTTCATTGTGAATTCGAGAGTGCCAGTAGTTTCCACTCGTTTGCAGACCGTTGGAGCAACATGAAGAGTTGTAACTTATACCGACATGAAGGGGAGTCATAGGCCTTCCGTCGTGCCAAGTCTCATCGCGAACGGACAACTTTTTTTTTCAACCAATTTCTGTTAAGGATCGAGCTTAACGTGACTCATTACTGTGACTGTGATGTAACTGTGACTATGATCTTCGACTTAAGTAATTCAGATGACTAAGACTTGATTGCAAATCAAGACTTAGTATCGAGCTGAGACTCAAAGTACTCAGACAGACTATGAAACTTAACAAGTCTATTGCTAAGCTAGGAGAAAACAGGAGGTCGAAGTTAAGACTTGACCTTTGCTAGAGTATGAGTATTTATACAACTTGCCCCCTACTGCTATATGCGAGAATATCGTCCAGATAAGAGGAGTAATCTTGGAGAAACATCGGAGAAATCAAGGAGAAACATTAGAGAAAACTACTGAGAAAATGTAAGGAGAAACTCCGGAGAAATTAGATAATACAACGTTAGTCATTACGCGGGGATTCCCTTAATGCTAGATAGTCCGCAATAACTCCGTATTATGTAAGAAAAGAAAAGAAAAAGATAACTGCGCTGATTGTAACATTACCCCATTGCTATCCCAATGATTCCATCATTGAATACTTCAACACTCCCCTGACAAATTGTGTTCTCCTGCAGATCCGTAATCGATATCGTCATAGGGTTCCTGATAGAACGAATTAGGTACTTGCTCGGTGAACAACTTCCCGAATGATCCTTCTAACATTCTCTTCCGTTCACCATCTGATCCACTGCTTCGACTGGCCCCACTGTTAGACTGGTTTCGAAATGAGTATCCCTTGCGAGATCGTCGAGAAAAGTAATGAGATCCCTGTCCAGCTTCCAATTCGCCGGATACAGGGGAAGTGGTTCTCGTACCGCAAGGCTTTCTTCTACCATGATAATTTCCGTCTTTGTCGACGAAGTGGTGCTTGTTAGAGTAAGAGTGTACCTCGAAGAAGTCGATTTCAACGAAACAGGTTGGGGGTATGGGGAATCGGAATGGTGGGCACTGACTACAGAAGTGGTAGTCATGGGAATTGGCATGCCTGATGTTTCCACATGCTGCACATCTAGGCTGGTTGCAGTGAGGAGCCCAGTGTCCATGTCGGCCACATCGTTTACAAACGTCGAAGGCTCGAGGACTGGTTCGAACGGGAACATTGTGACGGTACTTGTTGAAGGCGATCTCGTCCATGTTGGTGGTGATGGCGATGGGAAACGGGCAATTTTGGCTTCCCAACAAAGATTCGTTAGTTGCAGGGGTAGCCACCGGGATAGCGACTCGATCAAGGATACTGTTGTTGAAATCGTCCAAAGACATTCGGACAGTTTTTCTGCTTCGGGTGTCCTCGTTGCGCATCCATCTGTTGGCTCGTCTATTCCGCTTGGCAAAATCCTTAGTGACTTCGCAATCAACTTCTGCAGGATTCTCTGACAGAGGTATTTGCGGGATGGTTTTGCTGACGAGAGCGGTACCACGCTCAGCTCGGAAATGATTCTCTGGAGTTCCAGAGGGTGAAGCGACTCGAAAGGACTGTTGAATCGCTTCTCGAGCTACTTCTTCTAGTAACTCTTCAGCTCTTCCCCAGTTCCTGATTGCTTCGGCTTCGGCTTCTGATGGAGAGGATGGAACGTAGATGGGTTCGTCATGATTATTACCGGTATGAGGAGGTGGAATCGGGATTGGGGAAGGGGAAGAAGTTGGTTCGGTGTCGGGATATTCGGGGAGTTCATTGAGAGTGAATGGGGTAGGGGTACGATTGTCAAGACGGTCTTGTCCAGGATCACGAACTCCAAGATCAACTAAAAGTCTTGCTAGTTGTTCCTGGCCTTCCATTGCGAGGTGGTGGTGTTGGTTCACCTCTTGAGCGAGATCCTGGCATTCCTTGATTACTCCACAGAGTCGCTCATTCATCTGAAGGTGACTGGTTCGAATGGTCTCAAACCGGTTGATAGTGTCAAGGACGTGGTGGCCTCCGCTGACGGTGTAACGGATTTCATTGCGGAAGCCAGGTTCGTGAGTTCGGATGGCTTTGAGAACACGTTGATCGCGTTCAGTGAGGGTGTATGGGTTGAATCGAGTGGAAGTAGAGGGGGAGAAGGTCTTCATATTGCTAAGAGTCGAGTGAGGTTGAAGTCGATGGAAGTGGTTGTTGTGAGTAGTCGTTGGGGAATGGAGAAAAGAGATTCAATCTCCAGTGTCTTTAACTAGTTTTCGAATGATCCGGAGTTTCCTTGGAGTTTCTTTGGTGAATGTAGCATGACTTCTCCTCATGTTCTTTCTTGTCTTTTCTCGTCGATGGGAGTAGGAAGCTTATTTCTCCGAAGATATTCCAAGAACATGGGAAGATATCCATCATCTTCATCATAGAATTCGGTTGCCGTGATCCATGAGTTTTCTGATGTGGGATAGTCTTTCCACTTAACTAGATAGTGGCGCTTTCTCCTAATCATCTTGTGAGCGATGATTCCTTCGACTTCGTACTCCTCTTCTTCATTGATAATTTCCGGAGGAGGTCTGAGATAGTTTGGCCCATGTTCTAAGGTTTCTATGTAGGGAGATAGCAAAGATACATGGAACACGTTGTGAATCTTCCATTTTTCTGGTAACTTGAGTTGATAGGCAAATGCCGAGATAACCTTAGTTATCGTAAAGGGTCCTTGCCATTTAGGAGTGATCTTCTTGTTAGTTACTCCTAAATTTAGATTCTTTGCTTCTAGCCAAACCTGATCTCCTTCTTTGAATGGTTTGAACCCCTTGCTGAAGGTTCGTGCTTTCATTTTTGCTGCGGCTAGTTCAGTTGCGGCAATTGCTTCCCTTCTAGCCTTAGTCAGGAGTTCCATTCGTTCATTTAATGACGGAAGATTGGTTGGTTCGAACGATAAGGGAATCAGAATGGGTTCCTTTCCAGAAGCTAGGTAAAAAGGGGTGGCATTTCGTCCATCAGGTAAATGCGAGTTGAATGATACTTCCATATCGGTGATTAGGTCGCTCCATATTTCTGGGTTGTTCGCACAAAAGATTCTTATGTAGGTTTCTACGGTTTGATTCGTCCTTTCTGTTTGACCATCTGTTTGTGGATGATAGGCAGTAGAGAATCATGTATCAATCTTGAGAATTCTCCTGAACTCTTTCATGACCTGAGAGTGAAATTGTGGTCCCCGATCTGATATAGCTGTTTTCCATAAGCCAAATCGTCGGTATACTCCATCATAAAGTAGCTTTGCCGTTCCAATTGCATCAATCGTTTTGGTGCAAGGAGATAAAATTACCCCCTTTGTACAGTCGTGGTCCACAATGACCAATAAGGAATCAAATCCGTTGGATGGAGGAAGATCTGTGATAAAGTCATAGGTGATGACATCGAAGGGTCCAGATGTCGAGTTCGGCAGAATTGGTTGTAATGGTGGTACAATAGGATGCGTGTTGGTTTTCATTTGTTGACATGAGGCACATCCTTTGACATAATTGGAAATCATTGCGTGTAAACCTGGCCACCAATAGTATTGTACTATTGCCGCATGTGTTTTAAAAACTCCCGGGTGGCCTGCTTGTGGTGAATCATGGAATCGACTAATGATTTCTCTTCTCAAAGAAGAGTTTGGTGGAACATATTGCCGATTCTTGTAAAAGATTCCTTCTTCGGTGACTCTCCAATCTGAGAGGGTGGATCTCATGGGAAAGGGTCCTTTTCCTTTGATTACTACTAATGCTTCCGTTATAATGGAATCCTTTTCTGTGGCAATCCGAATTTTCTCCACTAGGTTCATATCAATTTCCCTTATGAACAGTTCTTCCGGTAATAGCGTCAACATGTTTTCCTTTCCTTCTTCAGTGTCTAGATAATGTTGCCGGGTTAGTGGATCTGCCTGAGTCATTTTAGTTCCTGGAGTGTGGACTAATTTCAAATCGAATTGCGATAAGAATAGTCTCCATCGTGCTTGTCTTCTTGTCAATTGCTGCGGGCTTTTGAAATAAGTCAAATTGAGGTGATCAGTAAGCACGGTGGTAGGAAATGTGGATCCTTCAAGGTAATGTCTCCACATTTTTAGTCCCCTAACTATTCCTAGCAGTTCCCGGTCATAGATGTCGTAGTTTTTCTCTGGAGGGAAAAACGATTGAGAAATGTATCCACAAGGGTGCCAGTTACCATTTCCATCTGGTTGTCGAAGTACTGCACCCATAGCTACCAAGGACGCGTCCGTTTCCAATACAAATGGCTTATTCTTGTCAGGCATTTGTAGAACCGGTTGTGAAAGTAATCTCCATTTAAGTTCTTCGAATGCCTCTTGACACTCTTCCGTCCATTTCCAAGGTTCGTTCTTCTTAGTAAGGTTTACCAATGGCCTAGATATATCTGAAAAGTGTGATACGAATCTTCTGTAGAAATTGCAAAATCCGATAAACGACCTGACTTGTTTAACGGATTTCGGTGTTTCCCAATTTCTAATTCCATTCAATTTCACTGGGTCCATTTCCACTTTTCCGGCTTCAATTACCATTCCCAGAAAGTCTACTTTTGATTGATCAAATAGGCATTTCTCTGGTTTCAGGAATAGATCATGTTCTCGCAGTCTTTGCAAAACCCGTCTTGTCCTTTCATGATGAATCTTCAAGTCATTCGAGAAGATGAGGAAATCATCCATGTAGATTACTAGCCATCCCTCATCTATCATGTCTTTAAAGATTTCGTTCATCATTGCTTGAAAGGTTGCCGGGGAGTTGCATAGTCCGAAAAACATTACCATAGGTTCGAATAATCCTCGATTGGTTTTGAACGCCGCTTTCCATTGATCTCCATCTTTGATCAGGATATTATTGTATCCTGATCGGATGTCTCCTTTAGAAAAGATTGTGGCTCCTTGTAGTTTGTCCAAAAGTTCTGATACCAATGGAATCAGGTACCGGTTCTTAATCGTCCATTCATTAATATGCCGATAATCTTGACAGGGTCTAAAGGTGCCGTCTTTTTTCCCTACGAAGAAGAATGGTGCCGCTTGAGGAGATTTCGATGGCCGAATATACCCTTTCCTAAGATTTTCTTCCAAAAATGCATCTAATGCCTCCTGTTCTCTGGGAGACATCGGATAAACCTTACAATCTTTTGGAATAAAATCCGCTTTTAGGTCGATTGCATGATCATAAGGTCTAGGTTCTGGTAGCCGTTCCGAATTTGCCTTTTCAAAGATGTCCATAAAGTCTTGAAGAAATTCTGGAATCATTTCTTCTAACTTTTTCTTGACTTCTTTTTCCTGTTGTTCCTGTGCCATTTTCATTGCCGGGTTTACCTTGAGTCGTATCCAAACCAATCTAAGTTTAACCTTTTCCTTATCCTCTGAGACCCAATATTCATGATACCGATGGAAATTATCCGTGTCTGGTGCCATATCTACTAACATTGATGTTCCTTTATCTTTCATCAAAATTTGTGCCAATCTGATTCGTTTCTTTCTCTCGATGTGTTCTTTGACGTATTGCCTGAGGTTTTTGTTCTGGATTTCCTTTATTCGGTCTTGACTTAAGTGGACTCTTCCTTTCTCCCAATCTATGATTGGATTGAATTGTTTCAACCAAGGAAGTCCAATGATAACTGATTCTTTCCCTATTCCAGTTTGGAACAATTTCTGAGGAATAAGAGAATTGTCGATGTCAAGGGAACATATTGTGTAATCAGTTATTCTTCCTTGATTATTCTCCATTCCATCAGCATTGAATACCGAAATGGGTTTATTCAGTGATCTTGATGGGAGATCATGTTTCTTTGCGAAGTCTTTATGTTACGATACAAGGGTATCTCTTGATCGATGGATTCTGACCGAGACTTCTGACCGATGACCGAGACCGAGACTTTTGACTGATGACCGAGTATTGATGCGCTGCGACTTGTATTTACTATAACGGGACAGAATCATCTGTACGCTTCTTTGCTTCTTTGGCTACCTCTCTGCGGACACTTGTAACTATTCTTGTGCACTTTATCGGGGGGGCGTAGTTTGTATAAATAGCTCACTGTAGTAGTGTCGAAGTTCTCTAACTTCGACCTCCTTTGTTCTTTGTTCATACTTTACTCTAAGATACTCAGCAATACACTGTTTATCACTCAAAGACCAAGTCGAACAATAGCAGTTGTCGCTTTACTGCTAGACTAAAGAAAGCATCGTTTAACTTGTGTATACAAGTTAAGATCTAGACCGACTACAGTTAGTCGCTCGGAAGATCAGGGTAACTACTTGGGATAAGTAGAAGGAAGATCAGTGTGTACTGATCTTAGCGGACTCTGAGGATCAGAGTTAGAAGCGCTAGACGTCTGGGATAGACGTAGCCTAGGATAGGCGAACAAGTAAAGAGACGCTTAGTCAGCGTAGAAGCAAGGATCACGTGCTTAGCACAGGTGTGCTGAAGATCAAACGCTCAAGATAAGGAGCACCTTAACATTAGGTCGAAGTTTCCTAATTCGTCTACCAATCCTCGGTACAGACGGATAAACTATCAGCAAGACGGAGGTAGACACACCGTTAGAAAGTTTTCTTCACCCAGGAGCTTGGGCAGAGCAATACAGGAACCTTCTTACAGAAAGCGAAGGTGTAGTATCAGACACCTATAAAGCTTACGTAGTAGGTTATAATCGAAGGAACAACCGAAATTACTCAGTTAGAGGAAACTGGGGATTTATCAAGGAAGTAATTGATAGGAAGCGAGCAGAAATTGCTACGCAATCAACAAACCTTGTAGAACCAAGAATTGCCGAAGAAGAGGATTCAGAAGAAGAAAATACCCAATTAGAAGAAGGGGCTTTCCGAGCTATTGACGAATTCCTAAGAGAAGGAATAGAAATAGAACAGGAAGTTGCACACGCAGAACAGCAGGTGTTAGAACCTTATCGGCACAACTATCCTCGTTACAGATAACCACTCAGAATCAACCGAATTCACCCAATCTTACTCAACCGAATTCACCCAATCCTACTCTTAATAACAACTCAGATTCTGATTCAGATTCTGATTACGAAATGGCAAGCGGAACAAAGGCAGCCAAACCTGATAAGTTTGATGGGCAACCAGACAGTGTCCGATACCATCTAGGAGCATGCGAACTGAAATTCCTTACTGAGAAAGGAAAGAAGTTCTCACTAGAAGAGAAGATTCATTTTTCATTATCTTTCTGTGAAGACAGAGGAAGAACTGGAGAATGGAAACTTTATGTGCTTCGTGACATACAGAAAGGAGCACAAAGAAAGTTAGACACCTGGGCAAAATATGATGCCGAATTCAAGGAGTACTTTGCCGAAGGAAGTGACAAGGCAAAAGCCATGAGCCAACTCAAGAAGTTCAAGCAAAGAAGAACAGTTACCGAATACAAAGCTAGCTTCGAAAATCTATGCAGTCGTGCAGGGATTACCGATGACAATTTCAAAACATACTTGTTCAAACAAGGACTCAAACGATGGATCCTTAGACGAGCTATGTTAGCCGAAATCCCACCCATAAACTATGATACTTGGGTTAAAGCAGCCACTAAACTGGACAACAGCGCTCTCGAACTGGAAGAGTATGAGAAAGGAAATAGTTTTGCAAGCTTTGGAAAAGGAGGCTCAGGATTCCAACGAGAACGAGATCCTGATGCTATGGACATAGATGCGGCAGATCTGGAGATAGATCGGGCAATGACTAAGGAAGAAAGAAGCAAATATCTGAGAGAACAGAGATGCTTCGAATGTGGAAAGAAAGGACATCTGATCAAGGATTGTCCAGATAAGAAGAAGAAGAAGAAGACTCCATGGAAACCATTTCCTAAGAAAGGGATATTCAAAGGAGTATTCGACAAACACTTATGGAAGAAGAAGAAGGAGAGGACCCTGGAGAAGAGTCAGAGAGTGAAAAGGAAGAAAGCAGTGAAGAGATGGATGATTATGATGAAGAGATGGTTACCAGAATCCGTAATACAGTTGCAAGACTGTCACCTAAAGGAAAGAACTACCTAAACAAGAACCTAGGAAAGGAGGATTTTGGAAACAGCGACGACCACTGATGTGTCGCTCGCTGGGAATCTCTCTTGCACCTGTAACTGTAGGAATACTAAGAATAAATCGTTTCGTATTCCGATCAAAATCAGGAAAGGAAAGAGAATCATCAGAACACATGCTTTAATTGACTCAGGGGCAGGAGGAATATTCGTGAATGATCAATTCGCGAAGAAACACAAAATGGAACAATACGAATTAGACCATCCACTCAACGTCTACAATGTGGATGGAACAAAAAACGAAACTGGAAAGATCACTCATACAACAATCATGGAGACAGTGATTGGCGGAACCACGATTCCCTTACGGTATTTTAATACTGGAATAGGAAATGAAACAGTGATCTTAGGTTTACCATGGTTGCAACAATTTGCACCACAAATTGATTGGAATAAAGGGACACTACATATCGAACCAAAGGTACTTCGAAAACTTGAAAAGAGATCTACCCTAGACACGTTTGACTATGCGATAACCAAGATATATCGCATGAAACTGGCACACCAGTTAGTCAAAAAGGGAAAATCTGTGATGATAGATACAGCATCACCAGATGAGAACTTTCATCGATACCAGGAGGTATGGGAAGCAGAGGATGGATCAAAGGAAAGAATTAGATCGGTGTGGATTAGAGCCAAAACAAATCCAGCCATGGCTATGGCACAAGAAGAAAACAAGAAGAAGGAAACCAAATCTAAAGAAGAAATAGTACCAAAATATTTGCATGGATTTTTGGATCGATTTGACAAAAAGGAATCTGAAAGATTTCCTGAATCGAGACCATATGATCATGCTATAGATCTGAAACCTGGATTTATTCCGAAAGACTGTAAAGTCTATCCATTATCTCCCAAAGAGCAGGAGGCACTAAATGAATTCCTAAAGGAGAATATTCGGAAAGGATTCATTAGACCATCGAAATCACCACAAGCATCACCATTTTTCTTTGTAGGAAAGAAAGACGGTACATTCAGACCCTGCCAGGATTATCGGTACATTAACGAATGGACGGTTAAGAACCGTTACCCTATACCATTGATCAACGAACTAATCGACAAACTACAAGGTGCAAAAATCTTTGACGCGTATGACGTACGATCAGGATATAATAATCTTCTTATCAAAGAAGGTGATCAATGGAAAGCGGCATTCAAAACCAATCGTGGTTTATTTGAACCAACAGTCATGTTCTTTGGACTTTGCAATTCACCCGCAACGTTCCAAGCAATGATGAATGATATCTTTAAGGATATGCTAGATGAAGGATGGCTAGTAATCTACATGGATGATATCTTGATCTTTTCAAAAGACAAAGAAACTCATCATCAAAGAACCCGCAGAGTTCTCAAACGACTTCAAGAACATGATTTGTTCTTAAAACCGGAAAAATGCGAGTTTGATCAAGACAAGATCAATTACCTAGGAATGGTAATCACACCTGGAAATATCGAAATGGATCCAGTCAAACTTAATGGAATAGCCGAATGGCAAACTCCAAAAACTGTCAAACAAGTACGCAGTTTTATTGGATTTTGTAACTTCTATCGAAAGTTTGTATCGCATTTCGCCGAAATATCAAGACCATTAATCGAGCTAACAAAGAAGAACCATACATTCGAATGGACGAATGAATGCGAGAAGTCATTCCAAGAACTAAAGCGCAGGCTATTGACCAAACCAGTGCTTCAGATTCCTGACAAATCGAAACCATTTATACTCGAAACCGACGCATCACTAGTAGCTACTGGAGCAGTGCTGAGACAGCAGGATGGGAATGGAAACTGGCATTCTTGCGGATATATTTCGCAGTCGTTTTTACCAGCAGAAAAGAACTATCAAATCTATGATAGGGAACTTCTAGGCATTATCCGAGGCCTCAAGGCTTGGAGACATTACTTGGAAGGGTCGGAACACCCTACATTAGTTCTTACTGATCATAAGAACATCACCTATTTCCGACAACCGCAGGATCTTACCCGACGACAAGCGCGTTGGATGTTAGAATTATCCCGATATAACATTAAAATCGAACACATACCAGGACCTAAGAATCAAGCAGATCCACTTACACGACAACATTATCTGGATACAGAGGAAGGTCATGAGAATCATAAAACTCTATTACCACCAGAAATGTTTCAAATACGACTCATCGATACAAATCTCTCTAATCGAATCACATCATCTACGAAAAGAGATATGATTGTACACCAAGCACTAGACGCAATCAAAGGAAAAGGAATTTTCCCTATGAAATCAGCACTAAAAGACTGGACAGTCAATGACAAAGGCGTATTTTATCAAAACAGACAATATATCCCACCAGATGATGATCTGAGACGAGATCTTATTAAACAATACCATGACTCACCAGTCGCAGGACATCCTGGGATATACAAAACCAAGATGTTAATTTCAAAACATTATTGGTGGCCAGGAATGCACAACATGATTTCCCATTATGTACATGGATGCGCCGCATGTCAACAAATGAAACCCAATACGCATCCTACAATACCGCCTCTACAACCAATCCCACCAACATCATCAGAACCATTTGACGTAATATCCTATGATCTGGTCACAGATCTCCCAGAATCGAATGGCTATGATTCATTATTAGTCATTGTGGACCATGACTCTACGAAGGGGGTAATTATTTGTCCTACTGTGAAAACAGTAGATGCGTTGGGAATAGAAGAACTTCTGTTCAACAATGTATACAGAAGATTTGGACTTTGGAAGCGAACAATATCTGATAGAGGACCACAGTTCAATTCGAAAACTCTGAAATCATTCTATGATAGTTGGGCTGTTAAACCAACTCTATCATCAGCATATCATCCACAGACAGATGGACAAACTGAACGCATGAATCAGACTGTGGAATCTTACATCAGAATTTACTGCGCAAACCACCCTGACAAGTGGGCAGAAGATCGCAGCATCACTAGTATGGAAGTCGCAATTAACTCACATCTTCCAGAAGGAAGAAATGCAACACCCTTTTATCTGATGACAGGGAAGGACGTACAACTCATTCCCTTATCTTTCGAACCAACTAACGTTCCATCGGCGGAAGAAAGGCTGAGAGAATTGACCAAGGCTAGGCAGGAGGCAATGGCTGCAACGCAATTAGCGGCTGAGAAAATGAAGGCTAGATCCTTTGGTCGAGGATTCAAACCATTCAAACTACATGAACGTGTGTGGCTGGATGCAAAGAACCTTCATTTTGGTTTAACTAACAGGAAGGTTTCACCAAGGCGATACGGACCCTTTACAATAACACAGGTCTTATCACCCCTATCCTATAAACTAAAACTACCAACCTCATGGCGGATACATGATGTATTCCATGCATCGCTATTAACTCCGTACATCGAAAACCAAGTTCATGGAGAAAATTATCCACGACCACCACCGGAAATTATCCAAGGAGAAGAAGAATATGTTATTGAATCTATTCTTGGACACAAAAAGATACGAGGCAGAACCAAGTACCTTGTCAAGTGGGAAGGATACCCATCTTCGGATAACACTTGGGAGCCAGAAGAGTCATTCTGGGATAAAGATGATGGATATGCACCGAAGCTGCTACAATACTTAAGGAGGAAGAAACTACCGCAACCAACTCAACCAAAGTCGTAGCACAACCCCGCAGTAGACTACAAACACCCAGAACAATGTTCGCAATCACCCCTTCCTCCACCGCTACCCGAGGCTTCGCCCTCGATATTAACATTATGTTTTCAGTAGTCGGGCTTTATTTTGCCCTAGAACTATACGTTTCAACGCGCAGGTTATGGGGAGACCTCGCAGAGTCATATGTGGCAGTGGGAGGAAAGAAGGCAGTGGAAGGAGAAGGGAAAGGAAAAGAAAAGGAAATGTGGGGCTGGGACGACAGTGCGTGGAGGTCAGAGACGCCAAGCAGGAAGGAAAGTGGAGGCAGTGGTTGGGGAAGCTTAGCTTCCTGGTCACCCTGGAAAAAAGAAGAAGAAGAACCGTAGGCGATTGAGATGGTAGCTACGTACGCAGTGTGGAAGGAAAGATACGAGCAGGAGAAGTTCGATGAATTAAGAGCAGCGGAAAAGGAACTCGACATTTGGACTCTGGCTACACGCAACCAGCCAGTATTCACTAAGAAGTTCTACACAGATGAGGAAATAGAGGAGTATAGGGAAAAGATAGAGGAGGAGATCCCGGTAGCTATAAAACGCTACCTTGTCGGACAAGTTCCCTTCAACCTTTGGGACAGAATCGACATAGAAACCAAAGTGAAGACAGACCCAGTCTTCGCTTTCTAGATAGAAACTTTTATTTGCTCAATCCAAACTTTTATCTTGCTATCCAAATTCATCGCTCTCGTCCAAACTTATCCCTACCCAATCCTTATCACTCAAACATTCGCCTACTCAGAAACATCCTTATCTATTTTAGGATCTTCATCTTTGTCGCGATCCTACTCAAGTCGAGGCCTCGACCAAACCAAAGACCTTTGGCTATACAAGTGTGGAATGGCAGAGACGTTTGATCGTGACGAAATCATCCGACTTTACGCTCTTCTGCAATCACCATTAGCAGACAGAATCTTGCAACAAATTAACGATCGACTTGAACCACATTTTGTTACTGTAACAAATCACGTGGTCAACCTCAGGCGAAACCACAGAACTCAAACCCAAAATATACTCTCTATCGTTAGACTAATAGCAGAAATCCAGGAAAGCAGAACTAGGGACAATACTGTCATCGCATCATTAGAAGCAGCAGTAGTAACTTTCTTATTGGAGAGAGGGTTGGCAGTCAACGAAAATGCAGAGGTATCATTCGGAACTCCTAGACGCAGGAGTGATTCCCCACCAATACCCGCACCTGCATACTCGGCAGAACCAGGTAACGGAGAGGAAATTGTCATTCCCACAACAATCCGAAACAATGAACCATCCGGGCCAAACATTAGTCCCGTATCAACCGGAGATGAGAGAGAATCTATTACCACATCCTATCTCGCACCACCCAGACTGGTTCGACTCATCACACCATCATTATATGACTCAAACAGCAGTTCCGATTCAAACGAATCAAATGATGACACCCTGGTGGCATCAGACATTGAACCCTTCGAACAACCAACTGAACGTCCCGCCAACCCCGTGGGTCAAGACAGTTCCCCTTCCGGAGGATCTGGAACTACCATGTTACCCAATTCAGATAAATCTGATGAAGGAACATCAAAACCTCCACAATCTGAATCCGAACTTTCATATGAATCAGCAACCAGTGACATGCCTAGACGAACCTCTCCAATTAGCGAGGCAAACTCAGACATGGTCATACGAAGGGGGATCAGAAGCAATCTACCCTTATTACCAACCCGCATCACAGACATACCCGAATGGAGCAGACCAACTGACGCACGATCCTTTGAGATCAGAAATATTGAAGCAAACCAATCTAGACAATATGGTACACGCAATCCATTCTTCCAGAAAGTCCCAAAGGAACAATATGACAGACAGATTATCGATGGAGAATACTCAAACCTCATACAAAATCGAAACCCATCCTCTTCCACTTCTCCATTCAACGTTATCATCGGAACATTCGCCGATCGATTGGCATTCGTCCGATACCAACAAAACATTCCCTTCCCACTTAAACCAACTGATACACCCATGCACTGTGATCGTTGTGGAAGGAATTCACACGAATCTGACGCTTGCAACCAACCAAGATGTGCTGTATGCGGAAACATTCGACAACCCAACCGAGTTAGTCCGTGCATGTATTGCGCTCCATACAAGAACCCGAAAGTAGATTCTCCACTCATTTACATGGATTTGAATTATTTCCGCATTCATTCGAAACCCATCATGCAACATACCAATGGAGAAACTTGTGGGACTCGCCCTTCTTCTCCCAGTAGTGGGAACATATGCGGAGGACAATCAAGACTCAGTGCTGAGCGCAGTAGACCAAGGGTCAACTCTGCCTGGAGACGGATCGAGTTCCGAAGAGGCGATCCAGAACCAGCAACAGCCACTACGAGTACTGATACTAGGCAAGGAGTACCAATTCGAATTCCGAGAAGACAAGTTCCAGAACCCGTAACAGCCACAACAAGTTCTGATAATCCAGAAACTCCCTTTATTCAGAATTTAAGAAGAGCCCAGACTTTTCGATCCTTTCGGATTGAACGACCCACACCAAGAATCTCGGGACCCCGCACGTTTGACCCAGACGTTCTCTCGATGGAGGAGTTGGATTAGGCATACAATCATGAGGACATTCAATCTAGTGGGAGGGTAATGTTACGATACAAGGGTATCTCTTGATCGATGGATTCTGACCGAGACTTCTGACCGATGACCGAGACCGAGACTTTTGACTGATGACCGAGTATTGATGCGCTGCGACTTGTATTTACTATAACGGGACAGAATCATCTGTACGCTTCTTTGCTTCTTTGGCTACCTCTCTGCGGACACTTGTAACTATTCTTGTGCACTTTATCGGGGGGGCGTAGTTTGTATAAATAGCTCACTGTAGTAGTGTCGAAGTTCTCTAACTTCGACCTCCTTTGTTCTTTGTTCATACTTTACTCTAAGATACTCAGCAATACACTGTTTATCACTCAAAGACCAAGTCGAACAATAGCAGTTGTCGCTTTACTGCTAGACTAAAGAAAGCATCGTTTAACTTGTGTATACAAGTTAAGATCTAGACCGACTACAGTTAGTCGCTCGGAAGATCAGGGTAACTACTTGGGATAAGTAGAAGGAAGATCAGTGTGAACTGATCTTAGCGGACTCTGAGGATCAGAGTTGGAAGCGCTAGACGTCTGGGATAGACGTAGCCTAGGACAGGCGAAACAAGTAAAGAGACGCTTAGTCAGCGTAGAAGCAAGGATCACGTGCTTAGCACAGGTGTGCTGAAGATCAAACGCTCAAGATAAGGAGCAACCTTAACACTTTATGAATAAAGATCCCGCCTGCTCCAGAGTCTATTAAGGCTTGGATTCTGATGATTTTATCTCGTGCTCTCAATGTAATAGGGATTCGAAATGACTGATATTCGGTGTTTGCTACTATTACAGGAGAGAGCGAGATTCCGAGCGATCCACACACCAGTGGTGGTCGCTTCTTTAAAAACCCAAGTCTTCGACACGGAAACCGGCATCATTGAATAGATCGATTGCAGAATCTTTTTCGTCATCGTCCATCGATTGAATTATGGTTCTTATTGCAGCCAACTTGTCCTTCTTTGGTTCTTCTTGTTTAGGGAGTTCTTCGGCAACTTCCTCTATCTTTGCTCCTGCCGCTTCAGTTAATACTTCCCTAACCTGTCTATTGTTATTCCCATTCTGCTTCTTCTTTTGGCAGTCTCGTGCCATATGCCCTTTGTCTCCACAATAGAAGCATCTACCTTCCTTCCTACGTTTGTCTCTTTTTTCATTAGTCAACGCTCTTGTGTTAACCCGATCAACGTCCATTGCGTTGGGGTCCTTTTGCCTAGATTGTCCCTGATTGTGGGATCCATAGTTGTTGTTGAAGAACCGGAAGGTATTTCCTTCCCTGTGAAATGCCGCTCGGCGATTGTTATCGATGGTTGAAGTTCTCTTGATCCACCCTTCCAATGTAGTGGGTAGGATTTCGGTATTGAGGCAGACCAAGAGTAAACTCCGATCAAGTCCTCGCTTGAATAATTCGATCTTCATGAGTTCTTCTCTGATTCCAGTCCTACTGAGTATATCCAAAAATCGGGATGCATATTGATCCGCCGATGATCTTCCTTGTTTGAGATTGTAAATCTCATCTCTTGCCTTTTGTTCGATGTCTCCTTGTTCAAATTGGGATTTGAATGCAGCCACATACTTTGGCCATTCATTCATTAGCCTATCGGCTTCTGCTAACGCTGCATCTATTTCTAATTGATTGTGGACCCTGGTGACCCATTCTCCAGTTGTTCCGGCTTCGGCCATGAACGATAAAGAGTAGATAATTTTCTGGACTCCAGTTAATCCTACGTTTACCATAAAATATAGATTGCAGTGTGCCAGATGATGTCTGACTTGCTCCGGCTTCCCGGTAAATTTCTCGGGTTTGCCAAGCTTTATGGTGGGTGCTGGTGCTGCCATTGGTGCAGTTACGATGGGTGGTGGTGGAGATGGTGGGTTGTTTCCTGGTGGGGTTGGGTTGTTTCTTGGGGGAGGCTGTGGTACTGCTACTAATGCAGTTTCTGGTTGATTCGGGGGATTCGGACTTGGCGGTCTGGTATAAGGGATTCGAGTGTTATTTACTCTTTCGTAATCAGCTACTGCTTGGTTGAATTCTCCTAAATGATTGGTTCTATTGATAAAATCAATTACTTGGAGATAATTTCTGTAGCGATCGTGTCTGTATCCTAGAGATCTGTTGCTAGGGTTCTGCGCACTCCAATCGTTAAAGCTGAGAACTAGTGTCTGGGGTGCTGGTGCCGTAGGTTCGACTTCAATTTCTGAGTCCGAGTCTTGGTTTTGTGGTTCCCAGAAGCTTCTGCTTCCGCTGGGTTGGTTTCTTGGATCCGTGGTTCTTAGTTGTGGCACCTACACTAATAATAAGTGGGCGCTTGTATTTAACTTCGACCTAATGTTAAGGATCGAGCTTAACGTGACTCGTTACTGTGGCTGTGATGTAACTGTGACTATGATCTTCGACTTAAGTAATTCAGATGACTAAGACTTGATTGCAAATCAAGACTTAGTATCGAGCTGAGACTCAAAGTACTCAGACAGACTATGAAACTTAACAAGTCTATTGCTAAGCTAGGAGAAAACAGGAGGTCGAAGTTAAGGCTTCAACCTAGCTAAAGTACCAGTATTTATACATCTGCCCTAGTCTGATAAATGCGAAAGTATCGTCCAGAGATAAGGAGTAACTATGGATAAATAGAAGAAGAAACCTCGGGGAAACTCAGGAGAAACATTGGTACAACTTGTGTGAGAAATACAAGGAGAAACTATGGAGAAACTAGTAATACAACGTTAGTCATTACGCGGGAATTCCCTTAGTGCTAGATAGTCCGCAATAACTCCGTACTATGTAAGAAAAGAAAGAAAAAAAGATAATCGTGTCCATTTGTAACACCCGAAGCCATTCATATCATGAATAAAGCCACTACAGATCTCCGAGGAACTATGCGAGCTCTCTCCGATAAACTTGATAGTGTACATGAACATCGTGAGATTATGACTGTACTTCTCATATCTGACTCATCTAACTTGCCCTTGTAGATGACATACAATGTCAATTCAGTATGTGTCAAGAGTCCCATATTATAACAAGTGAAGTATACAGGGTGATCCTTCAGCACTTGACACTCCAATATTCTATATTCAACATTCGATCACATAATATCTTGCCAGAAGGCCTGAACACTGTTGCTCTTCAGTCTCGTGCTGTATTTTTTGATCATGTTATCATTCGATGTGCACAATATACTGCACTGACTCAGACAGGCTTATCTGCAGAAGCAATAGTAAACATCTGCATTTCAGATGATGGGAAGACATCAGTAGAAGAGTTGCATCACATCTTCGCCATCATGCAAGAAGGGATACCAATACATCATTTTGGGTTTGTATGATGGTTTTGCCCCTTGGATGTCCTCTGTGCTGGTACAGTATAGGAATCAAGATGAATCGAACAATATCCATCCTTTACATCATCTGATATTAACATTGTACTTTAAGTATCTTACAAAATGTTTGTCTTTGGAAGTGAGAAGATTTTCATTTACTAGATGATGGGCCGCGCTCTCTGGTTGACCTTACTGATATAGATAGTTACACTGTAAGACTTAATGTATTTGTGGGCAGAACGCCAGCTTAGACAACAATTCCTGTATCTTCAGTAAGTCATGTTTTACATTTATACTAGTACACTAATAAACTGCCGATACTAGATTGCTTCATTCTCGTAGACTTGATAAACATTTAACTAATTAAAGGTAGTTAGCCTTGTCATCTCCTAACCAGGCCAAGTCCTTCTCAGTTAAATCATCATCAGTGATCTTCAACTTCAGCACAGTCTAATCTACAGGATTAGAAACATTTGGGTTGACCTCTTCCCCTACCTTGGTTAACCACAACTTGCTGATCAAAGCTGGGCAAGGTGTCCTCCTTACATTTCTTGGATATGAGTAAATATCGTAATGAGATTTGTCTCCTCGGAATTATGTTTGCCAGCTGTTTCTCATATGAGTTTTGTTACCTTCTGTAGAACTGGAACCTGTACCTCCTATCGCCTCCCTTCCATAGCAGTCAAGAAGAACATAGATACAGTCTAACTAGTAGCAGGCTTTCAGTCAGTCACATTGTTCTATCTACTATAATAGTCACCAACACTAACCAAATCTGATCACCATAGCTTCGTATGAACCTTCAATGTACTCTTGTATACATGGTACTTCCTTGTATACTCATCATTAAAGTCTGAGTATTCATCAGACATGTAGTCTGACAGGACAAGTTTTTTCAATCCAACAGTGTTTGCTGCTAAGTAATGATCGTGGAATACCTTAATGCCTTTGTGGCAGAGAGTTGCCTTCTATCAAAAGAGGTGTAAGTTAATATTACACTCACTGTTTCCCTCTGACTCACCCTATGCCTTCGGTTTCATCGAGTATTGTTTGTATTCTTCTCCTCCTTCTTCCTTTGAGCCTCTGCTGACACTTGGGTTTTGTACTGCCCTCTCAATGTTAGCCAGTATTGTTTACAACATTTTAAGACTGCTTTGTAATCCAGTTCCAGTTTCTGAAAAACTGTAAGTCTTTGGTTCAATGATATAAATCTATTTGTTCAGTCACCTTGTTATTTTCACAGACCAACTTCACTGCCATCTCGATATAATCAGAATTGATTGTATCAGTACGTGGCTTCATGAAATTGGAATTCCAGAGGTAGTCTCCAGTGTCCGGGTGATATCTTGGTTTGCAACCTTGCAGTAAAGGATCTGGTATAGTATATACATGAAAACTAGTATGATGGTTTTGCTGAACATTTATCAACTCTAACATCTTGTTTTGGCACATAATCTATTTAATTGATAAGCAAATTCTACTACTATATCAGACAGATCAAGAGACTTACTACAACATCACTATCTAGCTTGCTTACAGGAGTCTTCACTTTTCTCGTATCAGGGCCATTAATTGCCACTGCATTTTCTACCACTGCCTTTAGTGCAGCTTCCAGAACTACGATTTATTTGCAAATACTTTTGAAGGATTTCATTGTATCCTCGGTCACTTCGCCATTCACAACAGATTGATTATTCATAGACTGTAGCTCCAGATCGATAGCATTATCTGAAACAGCAGACGCTGCTTGATTGGAAGCGTAACCTGATAGACCCACTATCAGAGTCTGAGAAATGACATGTGAGTGTTCAATCATCGCTGATATCAATAGTTACTTACGAATGCCATCGGGGGAGGTGCAGCATACATCATGGGCTGCATACTTGGATTATACATGGCGTGGTGAGTCATTAGTTATTCGGAACAAGATTGTTACTAACCAGTGCATTTGCAGCTCTGGAAAACATCATTTGTAGATGTGAAGGATATGGATAGTATTGGATAAATGGATAAGTTCCATCTCTGTTTCTCGGAGACAAATTATTGCTTACTTATTGATCTTGGCTTATAGAGGCATACATCTAATTTGTATTGGCTATTTGCTGAAGATTGCTATGCTGTGGATCTTGGCTCATAAAGGGGTGCATCTGATGAGCATTGGCTGCCTGCTGAGTATTGGGTGGAGGTGTACTGGTAGTAGACATGAGCGAGATAGTCAAGTAGCATGATGAAGGTGAGCGATTCTAGATTGATAATTCTTCCGATACTTCCTGATGTGTATTTTATAGTTTGCAGTGAGCTACATACAATGCGTAATGTAGTACCACTCGGGATACACAACACAGGCCACAGTGTATACAGATCAAGATTTGTGGAATACAGGCTATGGCATTGACCTAGGGGATATGGGAGATACGGGATATAGGATTGACCTCAAGATACATACAATATAGGTTGTAACCTCACCTTAGCACTCGCGGGATTCAGGCCAAAGCTTCAAATAAGGATACTCAGGATACTGGCTATAGCTTTAATTTGTAGATATGTAATATGTCCATAGTTGAATAATATCTATTGTTCCCACTGTATCTCAAAAGAATACCTCTTGAACCCCTTATTGTCAATGTCAGGTAGATCAAATGTTCTCAGATGAATATCCCTTGTATTCTATAAAACTGTGCTTGGAAATAATAGATATTCAATTGAGATATCTAAGCATTGCAGTGTATCTATTGTTTCTCTCGCATTGACTACTCAGAATATTACACTAGGATTCATCAGCGATACAATGCAGCAAGTGGATATTGACCATTTCTATTATAACTATCTACACTCTGAATTAATACCTAAACACAATGTATCCCTACATACATACCTCTTGAATTCTTGGTACTGGGCTACGTTGGCTATAGGTGTATCTACGGAAGTATCCTTTGATGGATTTTAACCAAAAATTGCAGTAAATTTCTTATATAGATGACCAGTTGAAAGATGATTCAAAAATTGCATTTGTTATACTTGGCTACCAAATCTATGTGAGTTATCTAATGGGATTATTATATCATGCATCAAGGATACATTTTTTTCACCAGAACTAATGTTCATCTTAGTAATAGTGAGAACATCCTTTAAGAAACTCCTATAGCAAGAGGAGTTATCAAAGATCCAATGTACAATAGTATCAGGGAATATCTACTTCACAATTTGAATAGCATTCTTCATCTTAATATTCAGACCATAAGTAAGTTTATTGTGTATTGTCCTCGTTTGAACAAGTTCACCTACTCAATCATCTGTTCTATATTCCAGTAATCATCACCTCCCTTGCAACTCAATAGATAGATTGTAACATAAGAATTGGTAATTGCAAGATATTGAGTAGCAGGTAAAGCAGTATTTTCTATTAGCATTTCTTCTATCAAAGCTAAATTACTATAGTATTGACAGAGAAAATTAGATATCATAATTAATTGCCCATGATCCTTCTTCTTCAATACCTATTTATTTGGATGAAGCCAGTAATTCTTCTGGTAGTCATTCGCATAGTATGCACATTCATCATGAATAATGATAACATATTCTTTTTTACCATCCTTTAGGTTTAGTAAAGTCTCTTCCATATCCAGTCTATCATAGCAACTCATCAAACTAAGAGAATAATATTACGCTGATATCAATATTATAATTGGGTAAATTCTTATAATTCAAATAAACTTATTTCCTTGATAAATTCCTTCTGATACTGCTGCACATCCTTTCACTCATGTTCATCCTAATAAATTCATTTCAAGTGTGTTTTTTAGTGATAACTAAGAATGAAAAGTCATTGTACTACCTGTTGAAGTGAAATGGTAAACCATTTTAGATTCAGGGAAGGAAGAAGAGTTTTATTGACATGTAACTGTAAGAGCTTTGGGTTCACCTGTCAGGTATGAGTGAGTATTTCTATCTAGACTCATTGTACAATTATTCACTTACCTTTTCATATTCCAATGTTCTTAATTACCTTTGTACACCTATAAAGAATTTTTCATTACTTAGGCAAGATTCTCTACATGATCTTTGGCCTTGTTAGCTTGGTTTAAAAAATCCAACTGCCTCAAAATGCTGTACCTGCTCACATAGTTTTCTTGTGAAATAAGGGCTATGGTGATACTTATTAGCAACTTTTAATACAGATCCAACATACCCATGATATCTCAACCAATGATAAAAGTCAACAAGTAAGATGAATAAGACTTTGGATCAGTAATTTTTCTCTTTACATGCTTTTTGAAGTCTCTTATTTACCAACATTTGAAGCTTGTCAATCTCTCTAGATACCACATCTTCTAAAATTGTCTCAACCTACTCTGCAACCTCTATCATCTTCTCTACTATCTCAATTTCTCTTACCTGAACCTCTAAAACCTCTTTCACTTTATTGTCAGAACTCTCTTCCTCCTCCTCTAGCAAATCAGTCTTGTTTACACTGAAAGAATTGGTGACAGCCTGGAAACTTTCTGTCATTGAAGTTGAAGAGCTAATCATGGTATTCCTATGACTGGGGGGGAACATGATAGATTTATCCCTTGCTTAACTCTTCATCTTGGCATCAGAAGAGACAGCAGCAAGTTATTGTTCAAGGTTATCTTCTGTAAGATCTAATCCCTTGACTACATTTTTCTCGAACTTCTCTCTAACCTTTTGTCTTTTCTATCACAGTATTCTTGTTGAATTTCCACCAACTTTATAAGGGCCCTGCTTTACTTCTATTTTATCATCTACATCTTTCTGACATCCTATTGGCCCATCAAGCATCAATTCTATCTGACAAGAAGTAGCTTTGAGATTCTTCTCCTTTCTTCTCTTCTTGACTTCTCTCTAAGTTTTCCTCTCCCCAAATACATTCCATATCTTGTCGCTGAACTCCTCAGCTGATTCTTTATAATCTGCATCACTTTCAGAACTCTCGTTGGTTAAATTTGGACTTAAAGTTACAATCTCGGGATATTCTACTTCTGACTGAGGGTTTGGACTAGAAGATATAGATGCAAAAGTGGATAGATTGGATGCAGTAAATTGTTCATTGGTGTCTCTTAACTTGAGATAGCCTTTATCCTTTTTATGAGACATATTTAGGTGTAGAATATAAATGTATGATTATATAGATGAATTTTCTATTGTTACTCCCTCTAGACAACTAAGATTTGATCAATTTTTCTTTTTGGGTAATGACTAATGAGTACTTAGTTATATTCAAATTAAGAAATAGCCAAATTGAAGGCAGAATTTTGAAAAGTAAAGATTATGAAAATTTGTTCTATTCAACTGATAAAATACTATATATACATCATTTCTACATACTTTGAAGTGTAATTGAATAAGTTGTTGACAAGCCTTAGCACTTTTCAGAATCAGCACTAAGGTTAGTCGAGAAGTGATGTCTTCAATTATAGATAGTGAATATTAAAATAATTTGATTTAATTTTTTACAAATTATATATAATTATTATATATAAGTAAATTAAATAATATAAAAGATAACACCCCTTTAATCTAATTACATTATATCTTCTCTTATAATCTAATCTACTTACATAAGCTATTTCATTGAAATTTAGTCAAGCAGTAGCTGAACTTGAACCTCAGACCTTTTGATACTTTAAACACACACTATAACTAACTCAGTTATAATATCCTTTATTTATTTACAAACTAATAAACTTATATACTACTTTTGATTATATAATTTTACCTTTACAATAATAACTTGACTTCAACTTTTATTTCAGTAGTTGTTCTAACTTTAATTGTAGATCTTAAATTATTCTCATCTATTAAGTCTAGTAGTTATACTTACTTTTAGTAAAGACAATAATCTATAAACTAAAATATGACATTTTCAGAATATGTTGAAGAAATATTATTGTTAAGGTATGGTGTGCACTACTGCAATTAATGATGCTATCTTCAGCCTACCTGACTAAGCCTATCTCATCAGTATCTATTTAGTTCAGCCTTCTTAGCTAGGTCTATCTCTTGACCTCTAGTTCTTTAGCCTGCTTGGCTATACCTAACTCTAGGTATTCCTGCTTTAACTTAAAGTATAAGTATTATTAGTCCGCTGACTGTCTTATCCTTCTGTCTCTCTAAGACAGCTAATCTAATCTACTATCAATGATCATGTTAATTATGAGAGTGTTTGTATCTAGTAAGAGTTCTAATTCAAGCTTAGTTGCAATAAGTACATCAAGAGTCTACAATTTGACTACTTGTATAATATTATACAAAAGAGATCAAAGTTAGAGAACTTCGATACTAAAATAGCCAGCTATTTATATGAAAGCTAAATCCACTGATAAACATACTATAATATGAGTGTCTGCCAGGAATGGTAGCTATGAGTAGATTCTAGTTAAATACGAAAAGTTCTACAATATTTCACAAAGTTTCAGTATATTTAAGTCAATACAATAATATAAGGTCTACTTATAAATACTCAGTCATCAGTCATCAGTCATTGGTCATCATCATATTCATTGATCAAGAGATACACTCTTATCGTAACAATCATAGTGTCACTATCATACTTATTTATGATACTACTACTATGTATTACTATATATCTTATCAGTCATATACCTATTATATATCTTGAAAGTATATTATAGATATTACTCTCTAAGTAGATCTGTTAAATATGCAAATGGTCCTTAGTACTTACTAGGTACTAGGACATTGGATACACCTAATTGGGTAAAATGCTAACTAAGTTGGAGTCAGAAGGATCTTAGCCTCAGCTCATAGGGAGCTGTGCTGCTACAAGCCCTTGGTCCTTAATTTGCACATAGAAGGTTCTTTTCTAGAGAGATTCTGAGTTAGAGTTAGAGAAGTTAGAGAAAAAGTAGAGGAGAAGATGAGAGTGGGTAGGAAGCTGAGAGTGGTGAAGTCAGGAAGTCGAAGGTTGAACAGAAGTGTGAAAAAAGTAGAGTCGAATAGGTTGGATAAAAGAGTGGAAGGTCATAGATTATTTTATCGAGTACAGATGTATAGAACTACAAAAGGGTAAATGAGTAAATAAGATAGATATACAACTGAGGAACAATAGTTAATTATGCTAGATTTTAAATACATATCCAGTAAGAATCTTAATAATGTTAATGCAGTGTCTACAATGAGGAAACAATGCTAACTACATGTAGAAACCAAATAGCCAATTGACTAGAAAACAATATAAGTAAACATACAGGAAACATATGTATCTACATGTGGAAAGTGTGCATTCTCTAGAAGGTGAGTATTCTCATGTTCACCAAAAATAGAAGGTTGGACCGATATCAGGTCAGAATGGTCAAAGTCTCTATCAGGGTTCATTCAGGGTTATAACAAGACCTAAATACACTCTTAAAGATATATCAATGAATTTATATGCTATACTGAAAGAATTGTATTAGTCTAAGCTCTTGTGAATGTGAAAGTTGTATTTTGTTTTTTTACAAACTGAGCTAGTGATATCTTTCCTCTAACTGTCAGGCAGCTTTTCTCTGCAGACAGATTTTTTCTATACAGTTTTCAAACCTATTGAATTTTTAATATACCTTTAGTGTATGCATACTTATATATTACTCTATTTATTGTATTCCATTAGATACCTATCAGCACCAGAGTCTTCAGTTAGTATAGCTTCTGTCTAAGTTATTCTCATAACATACCTAAGTACTGGTGTCAAAATACACTCCTCTACCTCATTCTCTGACTTATACTAAACAGATTATCAAATGATTATAGGACTATATAAGTATATAAATTATTTCTTTTGTGAAGACTAAGAGTGTTTGAGTATATAATCATATATAAAATATACTTCTAGTATTAAGATATAATTTTTTTTTCAAATACTATAAGATAAAAGATATTGCAAGTTAGATAATATTATTATAAAGTTATTTACAAATTGTTCTTTATTATATTGAAATGTTATAATATATAACAAATTGTTTAATATATTTTACAATTTATCAAATATAAAATAGCTTTTAATAAAATTACATTATTTTTTAGATAAGCTGTAATTGATTTTCAAAGTTTTGGAAATTTTCAATATTGATAATAAAATAATTACAATTGAGCTACAATTGTATATAAATTGTACAAATTTTTACCATTACAACTAATTGTATCAAGTTTTTTGGCATTATTACAATTATTGATAATTTGTTACAGCTAGTTTAAAATTGTAAAGGAAGATTTTTCCAGATGAAGTGTATTTCTACTCCATTAGTTACGATTCCTGAGGTATGAAGAATGAATTTTTATATAGATGGCTAAAAAGTCTAATTTGAGTAATACTAGATATCCTAAAAAAATTTAGATACTGTGAGAAAATTGGATTGATAGGAAATATAATATAATTTTTATACCTTTTATTTATTTATAGTTTACGTATCATATGAGAGAGCAGTCTTACATATAATTTACCTTTTATATCATTGTTGTGTATAATAGAAAATTTATTAAAAAATATATATAAATTGCATTTTATTACATTAAATTGAAATGAATTTAGTATAATATATCAATAAATATTATGCAGAATACAAATCTATACATGATTGATCAAAGGCTAAAAGAGATTGGAGCATTATTGGTAGAGTTATGAAGGTTTGAAGTTATTATTACCACTTTTAGACAATCTTGCTGCATTTGGAAGCTACAGGTGTCTTTTGTATCAGAGCTCTGAAGCAGTATTAGTAAACATCAACCCTGTCCTCATTTTTATGTCAGGTATTTATTCATCAAATGTGTCAGGTAATGTGCTTGATAGCGTCTGATATCACATCATTGATTATCAAATGCGCACCAGCACATCAATACTCAATATTGATTTACAAACTTCTCTTCATGCTGCGACTTCAATATATATTTTACTCCCTTTCTAAATTCTTGTCTCTTCAAAATACCTGATAGATACCCTGTCTGGGACCTTTTTAGATACAGTAATCTCCTATATACTAAGCAAGATATAACACACCATCTAGCTTATTGTAAAGCCTGTATCAGCAAGTTCATTGCCAAAGAATAACAGTTTGATCAGAATCAAGTCTCTAGAGGTGCCTTGAGTTTAGCTGAAGTTCAAAGTATGGATAACCTTCATATCTAAGGTATGTACTGATATTCATTTTTATGATTCTTTATCTTATTAGACTACAAGCTCATTTACCTAGCAAAGATTCAACCTCTCATGGGGTTCTACCTATTTACAGTCATGAATCTGCAATGGTTTATCATGTACGGCACTACCAACTTGTTGATCCTATAGTCTTAGATAATATGAAAACTAAGCTACAACAGTGATATCTGCAACATCTTCCAACAACTTGTACCCATTGTGCTCACATATCTGAAACTACTCATTCTAACTAGACTTTACTATATAATACTTTATCGAAGTGATCCTGAATACATTATTCTGAGATCAAAACTCCTTGACATTCAGTACCTCCTTAATCTACATCAAAGTAGAAGGAATTTGGGTCTGACCTCTGCTATCTTTTCATTATGTGCAACCTATCATGAAATATTGCCAACAATATTCATTTTCTTGCCTTTTTTAATAAGTAGCTATCTGATTCATCTATTCTGGATTGTCACATCCTTTCTGGGTTATATCTTGATAAAGAGGTTACCAAAGTTGAGGAACAAGTAAAACAAAGTGTTATGGGAGAATATGTAATCTTGCAGCTAGATGGATGGTAGAATATTACTAAGATGCATGTTATCACCTCTGTTATGATAGTGAATAACAAGGTATGTATTGGTTTTAACTATGTCTATGTGGTATTAAGTTATATCTTCAAAAGATACATCTCATCGAGACTCATAATATAACTGGGCTTCCTCATACTGGTGATCAGATGCTTAAACTTATCAAAGCTGATGCCCGTATTATCGAGAGTCAATATAGTGGGAAGATTATTGCACTCTGTATAGACGATGGCCCAGAAGGGAAAAAGACTTGTCATCTTCTTCTTGCATTAATACCATTTTGGATTTTATTGTTTTGCTAGATACATCAGATCAACCTTATCATTAGTAACTTTCTTACACTTTTGGATATTCAAAATATTATCTCAGATATACTTGAAGTTATCAAATGGTTCAATAATCATGGTACTGCACTTGACCTTTTCTGACAGGAACAAGTTATCATATCCTCTCTTTCACACTCTCAGCTCATTGTTCTCTCCCTTCTTCTCCCTGTCTTAACTCAGTAGATAGCTCATTATTTATCAATCAGCCATCTTGTTCTTCTTCACAGAATACTATAAACTTGTTGCACCAAGTATGAGAATTGTCTTTTAATATACGTTGATAGACAGGCCAAATACATTGACAAAGCATACTCAATTCTAAAGATTGTTGAAGATGTATCATTTTAGTATAAGCTAATTAGGTGAGTTACAGTTGTAATAAAATTATAAAGTTATTGACTTGTATTAGTTTCAGGATCAAAACTGTACTTGAGCTATTAGTAATTGCTGCCAACATCACTCAAGTATCCTACACACATCTCAACTATGTTCTTCTCACTCTCAGTAATCTGTATTGTATTTATACAAATATACTCCTAACTGACATTGATGATGCTGTTTGTACATATATCTTAGCTAGCTTGGAGAAATGATGGAAGAAAACTGACCAATATGTAATAATTCTCACTGTCTTCTTTAATTTCTATATCTAATTATAGTATTTCAATAACTCTATTTTACTACTCACCAGCTTGGCTGCAATGGTGAAGCAAACATTTTGACATCTCTTTCAATAGAAACTTACAACTATGTTTACCAAAGCCTTATTTGACTATACAAACTATAAGCAGGGGTCAAAATTTAGTGAAGAAGCAATACTTTTAAAGGATTTTAAGAATATTACAGTAGATAAAAATAAAGTAAGTTTTTTATTAATACCACAGCTTACTGCACATTCTTCTAACTCAGATAATATCCTAGGACATTGATTTAGTTGAAATCTGGTATACATATAGCCCAAAATCAAATAAGAATATTGATACTAGTTAATGTAGAATTGCTTATCTTGTGATTCGTCTTCTTAGTATTATTGCAAACTCAGCAGGATGTGAACGAGTATTCAGTGACTTTGGTATCACTCATACTAAGCTTCAAAACTATCTCTCCTCACAGTGTATTCATAAAACATTACTCATACAAATGTACAAGTATCAAGAAGATACCAAAACAGGTCTGCTTACTAACTACCAAAAATGCAAGTTTGAAGACTCAGAGAAGTACACTAAAAACATTTCTGGTGTATCGTTAGACTTCTAACAGTTGAAACAGTTAAACTTACTAATATCAAACTCTATTCTTAGTAACCAGTGTTAAGGTTCGAGCTTAACGTGACTTATTTGTGACTGTGACTATGGACTTCGATTAAGTAATCTAGATGACTAAGGCTTGATTGTAAATCAAGACTTAGGATCGAGCTGAGACTTGAGCACTCAAAAGACTGTGGAGATTCTTAACAAGTCTATTACTAAGATCGAAAGTATATAAGAGGTCGAAGTTAAGGATTCGACCTTGGCTAAAGTACAGGTATTTATACAACTACCTCAGTCTAATAAGTGTGAGAGTATCATCCAGCTGTAAGGAGTAACTATGGAGAAACATTAAGGAGAAACCTCGGGGAAACAAAGGAGAAACACAGGAGAAAAGTATGTGAGAATATAAAGGATAAACTCTGGAGAAACTAGCTACTTGTACAACATTGTCATTATACGGAAATTCCCTTCATGCTAAATAGTCCGCAATAACTCCATATTATATAAGGAAAGAATAAAAGAAAAGAAAAAGATAATCACACACTTTGTAACATTACCCTAATACTACCTCAATGATTCCATCATTGATTACTTCAGCACTCCTCTGACATGTTGTGTTCTCCAGCTGACCCGTAGTTGATATCGTCATAAGACTCCTGGTAAAAGGAGTTTGGTACCTGTTCTATGAACAGTTTTCCAAATGATTTCTCTAAGACTTTTTTACACTCTCCATCAGATCCACTACTTTTACTTGCTCTACTGCTAGATTGTTATCGGAAGGAGTAGGGTTTGTTGCAAGTTCATCGAAAAAAGTAATGAAGTCTCTGTCCAGCTTCCAGTTCACTGGATACCGGGGATGTGGTTCTTGTGCCACAAGGTTCACGATGACTATGATACTTTCCTTCTCCATTGACAAAGTGATGTTTGTTAGAGTAGGAGTGGATCTCAAAGAAGTTGATTTCCATGAAGCAGACTGGGGGAACAGGGAATCGAGATAGTAGACATTGACTGTAGAAGGAGTAAAGGGAGGAATTAGTGTGGTGTACATTTCCGCAGGCAGCACACCTGGGCTGGTTGTAATGGGAAGCCCAATGTCCATGTCATCTACATCGTTTACATACATCAAAGACTCTGGGACTAGTTTTAATGGGAACATTGTGTCGGTATCAATTGAATGCAATTTCATCCATGTGGATAGTAATGGTAATGGAAAAAGAGTGATTTTGGCTTTCTATAAGAGGTTCGACAGTCAAAGGGGTAGCTACTGAGACAGCTATTGGATCAAGGATGCTGTTGTTGAAATCATCTAGAGATATTCATATGATCTTGTAGCTTCAGGTATCATCTCCACGCATCCTTCGGTTGGCTCACCTATTTCACTTGGCAAAGTTCTTAGGCACTTTGCAATCAACTTCTGCAGAATTTTCTGACAGAGGAACTTTTTGGACAGTTTTGCAGATGAGAGAGGTACTGCGCTCAGCTCAAAAATGATTTTCCAGAGTTGCATCGGGTGAAGCAGATCGAAAGGACTGCTCGATAGCTTCCTTAGTGATCTTCTCCTCAGTGAATGCATTCCAAACAGATTAAACTGCATCCTAAAGTTTTTCTATAAAACTCTAAGACCCTGAAACATCAGCTACATGATCCTTCAAAAGCAACCATAAAGGTTCTATGCGATTAAGATCTGGAGACCTTGGTGGGTGAGTCAGAGTATGAATATTGAGAATTTCGCAAGCACATTTTACAACACGACTGGTGTGTACAGGAGCCCCATCTTCTACAACAAGAATAGCCTCTCCCCACTCAGTAACTACCTCATCATAGAATCCTATTAATGGCCCTACAATAACCTGAGCAACATATCGTAGATCATCTAAACCATGTCTCCTCTTCGAGGTCCTATCTTCATTGTCACTTTCTCCAAGATCAAGCAGCACAAGTGGACCCTTCTTTTCCTCAGTAATAGCCCTCTATACCATGATTGACTTGCGACCACTTTTGAATGTAGATTGTATATTCTCTTTAAGAAACTCCTCACCAGCCTTTCATGTAATATACCACCTCCCAGGCCTCTCACCAATTTCAATCTTTGCTTCGTCTATCCAGATAACCTTTCTCCAATTCCTCTTAGCATTCTCCTTAGCCCATTGAAGATGTTTCTTAACTATTTCTAGGATGAGATAAGGTTTGCGAAGAGTTACTCGGTGATGATATTCTGACTGATAGTAGATGTACCAGACTTGACACCCTGTTAATCTCCCAACAAGATGTGCAATCTCTGTGTATGGTACTGTGTGATGCTTTCAAACCTCCTAGAGAATATAGTGCTTGTATCTTGGACTGAAAGCAGGAGAACAACCAGATTGAGGAAGTGATCAGCAGGTGTGATATCTTTAATCTCTCTGAATAGTGTTGTATGCTGCACCTAAAGAAACCCCAGTGACTTTGGCTACTTTGCGATAGGATTTGAGAATTGGATAGAGGACACAGATAGCTCCATGATGAGATGGGGAAAGCTCATAGATTCCAAGAGAAGCTATAAAAATTTAAGATAAAAATAACGACAATATATACATCAGATAAAAATAACGACAATATATACATCAGATAAAAATAACGACAATATATACATCAGATAAAACACACACGTGATCGTGCAGCATTTATGAACCTTATGTCAGCACGAGTATAATATCTAAGAGTGTCACATTGTCACATCACTCAGCACCCATACACTCATGTTTGAAAATGAAAAGTGCAAATAACTCTTTCAATTTGGCTCTGATTTTAATTCTTCTTTAACAAAATTTGTTTATATTAGTAAGCTTTATAATTTTTGTTAATAGAGTCAATGTGTGGGAACAGTATTGCTCTTACTGGATCACTGTCACATTGAGTCACAAATAGTCACACTAATAAAAATTAAAAACTGCTTATAACTTTATCAATTTTGCTCTAATAGATGTAATTCTTTAATCAATCTTATTTAGTTTTTTGAGCTCTATTGAATGCACTTACATTAAGTATCTTATTACTTATAAATTGATATTTTTAAGTAAATCCAAGTCTCAGGAATCATATTTGCTAGTACTGGCCCTCTTTCTCCAAGTATGAGATTCGGTCCCTAGAGTGGTACTATGACATGAGGAGTTTTAGCATATACGGTGGAAGATAAGTTCTGTGATATTTTAAATGTAGAGTACTCACTTGTCCATGTTATGTTATACTCAGTTTTTGGTCGGAATGTGTCATTTAGCACTATTGTGGACTTGGAATAAGAATGGCTAACTTCAAGAAGCTGCCAATTTCAGCGCTTCCTTGATGAAATATCATGTGACCGCATACGCCCCAAACAAGGATCGAGCGCGTGTCCCGACTATTTGGTCTTGGACGACACTTGACAAGCCGAACTATTGCGTCCTACCATCACCAACCAACTGGAGGCCATACTGTCTACCTTCGAACCTCTTCTTTCTTTTGTTTATTTATAAATACTTCGTAGAAATAAACCTACACTATGCCGGGACAATTGAATCAGGAAGAAGAGGATTTGTTACAAGTAAGTAGTTTATTATTCGGTTTATTACACAACGGTCACGTTTGCATGGTCGAAAGATGAGAGCGTAGTCATAGGTCGAGAAGGCGATAATTGTGTTTTTGTCCCGTCTTATGTTTCGTGTTTGGAAAGAACTTTACTGACGTTGAGCTTGTATCATCTAGTCCGCATTGACCAGCGCGTTCGGAGACGTTGAAGTTCAACAAGTTTCCCCAATCTCTCCAACCAGAGGCAAAGAAATTACATCTACATCCACAGCCGCATCTCCTCCTCCTTCCGAATCAACTCCGACAGCTCCAATAAGCTCAACAGCATCCTCAATCGAAGAAAAATGGAAAGACGAATATGAAGATAACTTAAAACAATGGCGTAGGCAAAGTGCTGAGCAACGTGCTAAAGCTGAGGATGTTAGACGGCATTGGGAAGAGATCAGGGAGAGTGAGTTGAAGGAAGGGAAAAAGAGTGATTTGGATTTGAGCGGGAATCCTGTTGGGAGTGGATGGGAGAGGTTAAGTGCTAGTGTTGCTTCGAGTGTTGTCGGGCACAATACAGGAAGTGAAGAGCCTTCTGTCGCCGATGCTAGGGATCTCGTTAGTGGAGAAGGACAAGGTCGCAAGACGAAAGAACAGCTCGAGGTAGGCCGTTTTCGTGAACACATATACATGCTCGATTTCGCTTTTATTAGAGACTAACGAATTTCTTATCTTCTGTGAAGACCATTCTTCCTGGTGAACCTTTGACGACGACCTCATCACCCCCCGAAGGTTCTGGACACGAAGCGGAATCGTCCAAGCACGATAAATGGGAAGACGTCCCTTCGTCAATGACTTCTTCATATCCATCCATGTCATTCCCTTCCGATCCCCATTCGCCATCATCGTCTCACCACCATAAACTTCCGCCACACCGTCACGAGCACGAGCACGACCATAGACACCATCAAGGCTATGCGCACGCTGAGGAACGAGCAGTGGCCGGACCAGGTGGACCTACGTTTGCAATCTTCGACTCTAGCCTATCAACCAAGACTCGAGTATTGGCATTGTTTTCCAGTTTAGCTATCAATGTTTTGTTGCCGTTCGTCAACGGGGTGATGCTTGGATTTGGGGAGATATTTGCGAGGAATGTTGTAGTTGGGTGGTTTGGATGGAAGAGGCCTGGAGGAGTGGCAGCTAGTGCAGGACTTGGGTCTACGAGGTCACGACGAGTGTAATCTGCTTATACGTCCGCCCAAATGATTGGTTCAAACTGCATGTGTCATGTGCTTATACTTCTGCTAATAATCGACACCTGCATAAGGACATTTCGGCAATACCCGTCAAAGTGGTGTGTGTCCAAGAATAGTAATGAACGATGTCGACGTCACTTGGGGATGTTTCGATTCAGTCGCTTCGGTACAAAGAAATTTGGAGAAAACGTTGGGCGAAAATCGGCCACAAATGATTCGACTGCCTCCAAGATGACGCAGATTCCGTTGCCTGCACCGCTCGCTCTGACGAACACATGACGCAGATACTCTCCCTCCCTGGCCTATATAAACCCGTCCTTTTTCTCGCTGATGCTCTTAGAATCCCCCACAACAGCCACTTCATTTGACTCTACTTTTACTTGATCATTATCACCATGGTTAACTACAAGGTCTGTACTTTAATTTCTCTTGTTACCGAGCGGATTTTACTGACGAATTGTTCATGATTTTTAGCAAGGCGACCACGTCGAGTACCGCCCCATCGGCGGTGAGTTTCATCTCCAAGATGTCGTTCAAATTCACGACTCAAATTCTGAGTTAACACCTGCAGGCACTGCGGAGAATGTCTCTCACTCCACCGGCGAGATCACCAAGACTTTCGATGCGGAGGATGGTGTACGTGCGATGTTTGACCTTACTAACCTTCCTTTTCACCATCGGCTTTTATCTCGTCTTTGATTGACAGACTACCCGCTACACAATCAAGAATGACAACACTGGAAAGGAGACTAACTACCAGGTAGATCCTCATTACCATAGTCATAGCAGCTGTAACTTAGCCATGATGACCATTCAGGAAATGAACATCGTCAAGAAGGTTTAATCTTAGGAATGAACTCCTGACTCAGGATTGTATTATTTGTAATTTTCGTATTTTTGAAACGATCGTGTAATGACATACATCTGCATCCAAGTGTACCAGTTCGAGAGTGAAGCAATTGTACATAATGATACTCATTGATACGAACGAATTTAAGGGCTTGATAATCCGATCCAGGTGAATATAATTAGCAAGATGGAAATAAAAAAGTGTCCCAGGGAGGATTCGAGCCTCCGTCTTCACGGATTTGCGTCACAAAGCCACAACGTGATGATCTAACCACTAATCGACAAGGACCGATATAGTCGTCGGAATAATGATATACGATCCCTGTCTGTAGAAAGAGCAATAACATCGAAACATCAAATAAATGCCTGTCGTTCAAAGGCATCGCAATGAAGATTGTACTACTTATAAAGATCCTGACTCTGTATATCGACCGCCCACTGGCTTGATGATCAACATTCAAACAATGCCACATTGATACAATAGTTGAACAGATGATCCCATCCAATACAAATTTATGTAACTTAGTACTTGCGAACAAACTGTCGACTTTCCTCCAGCCCATTCAAAACTCAGCAGCAAATAACCTCTTCAAATAATCCGCCGCGGCTTGTTTAACATGCTCTCCAACATTTGAATTACCCAAAACTTCAGTAGCAAGTGTAGCTTTATCTTTCTTATCCATACCAGCACCACCACCACCAGTATGATTTGCAGCCGCCGATTGTTCGTCAAGTTTCTTCTCCAATTCTTTGATACGATTCTGAAGTTGTTTTGATTCTTCATGATGGATACGTAGGGATTCTGTTAGGGTTGTACATGTTGTTTGAAGTGATTGTGTTGTTGATGAGAGTTGGGCGAGGAGTTGAGCTGTTTGTGGGTCCAGTTGAATGTATGAACTTTGAGGGGGCGGTGGCGGTTGCATCGAAGGCGATGAATGATATAAATTCTGAATAGATGGTTGTGGTTGTGATGAAGCAGTAGGAGGATATACAAGATGATTATTATTCGTCTGTGTTAAAGCAGGGCTACTCTGAGGTGGCGGCTTGATCGTTTGACGACGCGGAGAACCTGTGTCAATTGTTGAGGATGAAGATGTTACGCGTGGTGGTTTCTGAGAAGTAGAAGTAGATGAGGTTGAATGAATGAATTCTTCATTATCAGCTCCTGCGTAACCGATTTCATCATGGTCATGCTCGTCTTCAACACTGTCACGCCTAGAGACAAGGGGTGGGTGTATATGAGGGTTCCCAGGGTGTGCAAAGATCTTTAACAGATTTTGGACCACGTCAGGATCCATGTCGGGTGGAGGCGGATATAAGGATATCACTGGATTTCCTTCCAGTGGGCCATGATAAGGGACGGGAGTCCCTCCAAAAGGTGGATCAGCTTTGTACCTGGTGGACAAAGGAGGATGGTTACACGACCGCTAGAGAGAAATTCGGATGATTTACACATACCTCCGTCGAAACAAAGCATGCCATCCAGTTCGATACCAATGATCAATGACCTTCACGTTGATATTCCCAACGGGGACCTTCCCAATTGTCCGCGCCGCTTCTAACTTCTGCTCCAAGAATGTTTCCCTGTGTATTGAAGATGTAAATGTTGTCGGAACGGGTGCATACAGGATATTTGTTGCTGTCGTCGCGTAGTCTCCGTCAGGAGGTGGGAAATGGGGAGGTTTAGGAATATTGTGATCCGAAGTTTGAGTGAGGAATGCTTCGAACGCGTAGATCTGTTTGTAAGTTTCGACGTTGCGATGATAACAAGACTTGAGAGCCGTGAATGATTTTCGTCCTTCGAAAAGACTCGTTGCGGCCTGTTGTGCGAGACAGTTCAATGAGTGTCAGATAATGACGAGGGAGATGGCGTACATTTCGAAAGACCGTGTTCATCTGTGATCCAAACATCTGCCAGTGTTCATCTGAACTTAACATCCAAACAAACAACTGAGTCTTCTCATCGTCGGTCCAATGTTTGGCACCTCCAGCACCAGGTCTATCCCTTCGATATTCGTGCTGTTGCTGTTGCTGTTGCTGTGGAGTCTGTTGGGGTGAAGGTGGCTCTTCAACACCTTCCTCCGCAGGGTGTCCGTCGCCACCAAGGTCTTGTTGTGCGGCATAGGTACCTTGCTCTTCGCGTTCTGGTTCTGGTCGCGCAGGTAGATCAAAAGAAGATGTAGCAGCGGTTGTTTGTTGTACAGAGGGAAAAGTGGGTTGCAAGGTCGACGACGAAGTTGAAGTAGTAGCAGGAATCAATCCAAGGTTGACTTTCACTCTTCTCTTTCTTACAGTCTTTGGTAAGTGACTGGTTGAGCCACTACCATTCCCCTCATGTTTCCGTTTCACCCCAGCTGACGATGAGGACGGGGGAGTATGAGGTTGAGATGGAGATCTGTAAACAGCCGGGGAAGGAGGAGTGCTCGATCCCACTACATTCGGGTTTAAACCAGGAGTAGAAGGCGAAGCCTGTTGCTGTTGCTGAAAATGATGAAGATAAGTCAAATAAGTCGCATTCGGAGTTGAAGTTGACGAAGCCGATGCAGATGCTGACCCTGCTGTAGGAGTTGGAGAATAGGGCGTAAGTGTTGGTGGGTAACCTGGCGTAGGTGCGTTAGTAGCAGCTGCGATTCGAGGTGTAACTTGAAGGGTTGTAGAAGCTTCCGAATTGCCCTGTAATCCAGTTATTTGACCTTGCCCATCATTGTGTGCAACTACATGAGTATTATCTGTTGAGAAGGCAGAATATGTTGTCGCTTGGCCCGCTTGCCCGATATGCTGTCGAGATGGAAAAAGCTGGTCAGTGAAGTGAATTTGAGGATCGAACAGAACGCACCTGAGCGGTCGAAGATTGGTTCAATCCATTCGCCAGAGACGAGCTCGAAGCCAACGGTGTTCCTGATGTATCGTTTGGCCCAATTCCCTGACTTATATGGCGATCAGAACCTGCTAAACTACCCAAGAATTTTGGAAGGCTCAATTGCTGAAGATATACTGTAGCTAACCTTTGGTTATTCATGAATGATGATGATCTTGCGGTGAACTGGGGGGAGGTGCGATTTGGTTCACCCCAAGTTCAGCCCGGTAGCAAACTGGTTCGACACTGTATTACGTAACGAGAACGAGAATTCAAAATCACCAAATTCATTTTAAATTCTCCTCTTAAGTTTAGAGCAAGTTTAGAGCGTGTTTAAAAAGACATCGCAGTTCCCAGAAAAATTACAAAACACACATTACGATAGGACCGAGGAAAAGGATATATGCAAGCTAACGTTACAGCCGAGTAGAATAAAAAAGAAAGTTGAATCACTAAACAACAACACAAATGACACAAAATTGGAGGTAAAGAGACATCAGCAGATAACGGCGGGAGAAAACAAAACTACAAAACGTATATTTTTGGCTCACATTAACGTCCGTGTCCAGCATTGGTGTAAACAAAAACATGGTGAAATGCCCAACAAATCAAGGAAAGTAGATGCCCGACACAACTAGCCCATTTCCATATTCCGGTAGCAGAGAAATCATAAAACGATCTGATAACTCAAGGTATCCCATATGAGCACTCAACACCCACCCAACCACATAAGAGTTATCTCGACCCATTCCCTCCTGTTCATGCACCATTTTCACGCCTTCCAGCAGCAGCTCCATTGGGTCTATACATGTATTGATGAGTCGCTGTGCCACCAGACGAAGGTGGTCGCTGCACACTAGCTTGACTCATCGTAGGTGACGGTGCAGCACCATACGGTGTAGTACCCGTCTGTCTTGCCCTATAATAAGCAGGATTATTGACATTCGTAGAGGGTATAACTGGTGAGGGTGTATTAGCTGCAACCGTTGGCATCGGCCATGGCATGGATGATGCTGTGGTGGGTGGAGGTGGTTGGTTTGACGTTGTGGATGTAGAAGGTACACGTGAAGGGATCGTTGAGTTTGCCATTACAGGTGTTGAAGTTGACGGTGGACGTGGATGAGATAAAGCTGGAGATGCATTCGGAGGTACGGTGGTTGCAGATGGTGGTGGTGGTTGCACAGAGTTATTAGCTGAAGGATTATGGTTTGCAGTGCTGTTACTTGGATTTTGGGATAAAGAATGTGAATCTGGGGCAGGCTCATTTTCTCGACGTCGTTTAGTTCCTCGCGTGGTGCTTTCTTTCAAGCCCATTGATGTTGCCTTCAGAAGAATTTGATGGCTAAATACAAGAAGCCTTAGTCACCTATACACCAGCGATCGCTGGTAGGACATACCGTGTCCGGGTATTTCCCCATTGATGTACCACCCAGTCCCATTCAATCTCTCCTTTGCCTTGAGCACCTCCCATCTCCTTGCTCTGTTCCACGAGTCGTTTAAGCCTATTCACTTCGTCTTCGGACCAGGTCCCTTGTTGTCCGCCAGCAGTAATTGTCCCTGTGGCAGCATTGAATGTTGATATCGTAGCAGTAGCCGTTGCAGAAGATGTTGGTTTAGATGTAGTAGTAGTAGTATTAGTAGGTGTAGGTGCCGGCGCAGGTGCGGGTGGAGGTGCTGCTGAAATAGACTCAGGGACCGGCGGTGGAACAGGAGGGCTAGCAGCAGGAGCACTCGCCGGTGTTGGAGGATGAGGTGCTGGTGGTTGCTGAGGGTAGTAAGAGCCAGGTTGGTATGAATAGTAGGGTGTTGTAGGGTATCTTGAACCAGGTGTTGCATAGAGTGGTGGGGGGTAGTATGGAGCAGTCGGTACTGGCGCAGATATAGACGGAGCTCCTAAAGACATAACAAACGATTGAGGGTTCGTAATGACTGCAGCTGGAGGTGCCGATGCGCTTGAGCTGGAACTTGGCGGAGGCGGAGGTGGCATGGTGGAGTACGTAGGGATATGTGAATATAGAGTAGGTGGTGCAGATCCGACCAATTGACTTGGATTTGCCAGCTAAGACGAGAAAACGAAAGAATGAAACGAGGACCTCGAAAAAACCAAACCTCACAAAGGATAGAGAGGTGATGCTTACAAGACTGTCGCAAACGCGCTTGGCTTCGGATATAAGAGCCATTGGGTCGATCTTAGCACCTGGACCTAGTTGATAGCATTGCGCTATCACTATAGGATTTGCAGCTTTCTAAACAATAGCGCGTCAGAATAGCGCTTGACGCGGTGTGAGTGACCGTGAAGGACAATTACTCACAATGAGTTCCTCGGCTGCGTTGTAAAATTCATGACAAAGGTTTAAAGCTCTCCATTGGAATTCATAGAACTGTTGATTTTGAGGAACACCCCCTGCACCTGGTGCGGGTGGGTATTGGTAGAAGCCCGGGTGTTGCGAATTGGCAGGAACCTTGTTTGCTGTGCCAGGAGGTGCGCGAGGTTTTCGATTTCGTGACCCTCGCGGGCGGCCAGGTTTGCGTTTCTCTCCACTGTCGTCCCCCTGATCTTGAGGTTGGTTACTGTAAGAAGGAGCAGTGGTAGTCGAACTGTCAAACATTCTATCAATCAAAACTGCACGAAAAGATAGTGTTTGAGCAAAAGCAAGCTCACCCAGGTTGTTGCTGGCTTGCGGACGCGCGAGGGGAGGATTGAGAACTGGACTGATGATTGTCCTGATGGTCGAGTTCCTCTTCTACAACCTCCTCGTCGTCCTCTTCTTCCTCCTCTTCCTCTTCTCTGTGATTGTTAGCGGGGCCGCTTGGGGCCGAAGTAGAAGCGTGGGAGCCATAAGAATAGTGGGAAGCGGACTGAGGATGGGGAGGTTGAGATTGAGTGACGAGGGGGGCGTGGAGGGCGGCCGAGAGGGGCTGATAATATTGAGGATTGTCCATAATATATTTTGGTTTATCTGCGCAAGATAAAATGTGCCAGTGTTGGAAGTCGGGCTAGAATAAGGCTGCGACGGCGAATAGCGAGGGAGTGCCGGAGTGCAAACCAGGGGATAAACTCAAGTATTCTACAAAAGATATCGAGAGGATCGTCCGCAAACCCTGTCGCTACACACCCCGTGGGAACATGGCTCTCACACCCTGGGATTCCTCCTTCTCAAAGACACCCCTGTTGCCTACAACCAAAATTCACGATAATATTTGCTGACCATCTTGACCTCAGTTAGAACATCCTCTGATGTCGTTTGAGGATATCGGCTGCGCTGAAGAGCTCAAAAGGCAACCTCTGCTGTCACATTATGTGACTACGTCGTGACAATGCGCGTGACGTGAGCGTGACTCCATCTTTCTTGTTTTGTCGGAACCGAGGCGCCGAGTTGGGTTTCTGCGCTTCACCGCCACCACCATAACAAACTCGGTCAACCGCCTTGGTCTTGTCCTCTGACTGCATCCAATCCTTGGCCACTCCATCTCTTTCTCCATTTCCATCTACCACTGCTACCACCACCAAACGACGCACAACACCTCCGATTTTCTTGCGTTCACCTCCTCGAAGCGAAGCATTGGCTCATATAAGCATCTAATTTCATCATCATGCTCTCCAGTCCAACGCCTCCGTCCGGAAGCAGGAGTTTTGCAGCCAATGCTCTGCGCAAAGCTGGTCTTATGGATCGCGACGAACGCATGCGAGATGCCTCGGACAAGCCAACTCGGAAAGGTGCAACCGCAAAACAAACACACAAGTCTCGCTCTGGACACAAACCCCGTGCGATAGATGCACTCCTCGGCAAAGACCAACCCAGCTCTTCGAATCGAAATCCTATGGTAAATAGACAGTTGTTTCCCCTTCTCACCCTTCTCTCTTCCTTAGTTTACAAACCGCCACTGCTCCATTCGACATTGTCGCTTCCCTCTCCCTAATTCCAGTCATTAAAAAGTGTAACACCAAAGCTTACGTTGTTCATTTCTCTCTCCTACTACCCGCATCTGTCGTCTCTTTCTATGTTTACGTTCTTCAAAGGTCGCAGCCAGAATCGCAGGCTCAGCAGCAGCAGAAGGCCTTTCAATTCGTGGCGCCTCCAAAGGCACGACCGCTGCGGGTCGTATTCGCAGGAATGCAATCTCACTCAATGGCGCGGGGTCATCAATACGTTTACCTACAGTCGGTGTCAAAACGGTGGATTTGTGGAGGGAATTTGTTCACAAGAGGTGGAATCAAGAAGGCAGATTTCTCAATCTCGAGGTGAGTTGTTTTCATGTTTCACGCCCACTTATCTGTTAATGTACGAATTGTACATAGCGAATGATGGACGACGAATTCATCGCGAAGCATAGGATGACTCCTCCTGGAGTACCGGGAGGTAGCCCAAAAGAAGCTGCAGTGATTTTCAAGCTTGCAGGACAATTGAAACCCGAGGCTAGTGCATTATTATATCATCTGTCATGAACATAAGATTTACCCCGAAATTCAGATCCAAACATTATCTCTGGCATACAATGGATTGCCGACTGGTCAAACACTACAAACAATGTCACACTACTTACCACGACTTGCAAATCTTTCATTAGAAGGCAATCAGCTCAAGACTTGGAAGGATTTGGATTACATCTCGGGTAGGAAGGGAAAGCTTGAGCATTTGAGAGAATTGATACTGTTAGGAAATCCGGTACGGGAACTAGAGTATCAGAATGGTCGTGGTGATAAATTCAAGAGGTATGTACGTCAGTAGCCTTGTGCTAGCTATACGACTAATGTCGCGTAGTGAGATATCGCGGCGATTTCCCTCGCTTGAAATGCTCGACCGAGAAGCGATAGCTAAAATTGCATTCGATGTCCCTTCAACCTCATCTACCCCTGTTACATTACCGAAGGGTGCATCACCTACAACATTTCCATTTCCGATGGGTGGCCCCTTCATCACAGGAGTTCCAGGAGAAATCATTAGCGCTTTCCTCGTGAGGTGAGTATCAGCTATTGTGCATGTTGTCCCGTTTTGCTGACGAATATTGTAGATATTTCCCTCTCTTTGACAATCAGCGTTCGGCATTGCTTGATGTATATCACCCCTCCTCTACATTTTCTTATTCTATCAATACCACTATCCCGGAACGCGCAAGAATCCAAGGATTCCACTCCTCTAAAGAAATGCCCAATCAACGGAAGCTGGAATGGTCTCCCTGGCTTAAAGGAGGCAAGGGTGGATCAAGAAATCTAAGTAGATTAGGTGGTGGAGTTTCTAAGCTAGCAAAGAGTTTGCATCTAGGGAATGAGGAAGCGGTAAAGGCTATGGCAGATTTACCTAGTACGAAACATGACATCACCTCGGACCCCGATAAATTCTGTGTGGATGCATGGCCAGTCGTTCAAGGCGATACGACCCATTTATTCATCACCATTCACGGGCAATTCCTGGAATGTGAGTCGACATCTTGCCAAATAAACCTTTGTATACGCTAACGGATGATGTGCAGTGCCAGTGTCAGGTGTACGATCGTTTGATAGATCATTCGTACTTGCCCCTGCACAAGAAGGGTCGAGGTAAGTTCAATCCTGATTTTGGGTTCAAGTCCAGTAGTTTATTTCATATTTCTAGAGCGAAACAAGCTGGTTGGGATGTAGTTATTCTGTCAGATTTGCTCGTCATTCGGTCCTATTCTAGCCACGAGGCATGGAAGCCTGGTCCAATGCGAGTGCAAGCTGGTGACCGATTACCAGGCGAATCTCTGGAGTCATGGATATCGTCACTGCCAGCTCAAACTCAACAACAACTACAAGGAGCTGTAGCCACAATAGTGAGTTTATGTCGACTTTGCAAACTTCTGGAAGATGTTGACTTCTATCCGATTTTCTGTAAGCCTGAACCTCAACGAACATTAGTTCTTCAAATATGCCAAAGAACGGGCCTGAATGTTCGGTTCGGTGTTGAATGTCTCGAAGGCAATGGCTGGGATCTTGAGCGTGCTGTTGCGAACTTCGAGCAGGTCAAGGTGCGTGTTTTGCGCGCCGAAAAGGCGTGGTTGTATATTTATTACTATTGTTGTATTTACTATGATTTGCATCATATTCAGGGCACGTTGGCGAGAGAAGCATTCCTATAAAATATCTCCCTTCCCGTCCCGAGCAGCGAGATATGTTCTCTTCCCCCTCGGCTTTCAAGTTTCCGAATTAGTCTATCGTGTGCCGACATCTCTGCAACGTGCTAGCAAATCTTGCGGTACAACGTGTTTTAACGGCCATGGAAGTTCAGTTCGTTCTCGAGACAATTGATTTAAGCTAGAAGCTCAATTTTCCTGGATCGCGAATGTTCTGTGCGGACATAACTTCGGATTCCCTATTTTATTCCTCATCCTCACATATATTTCCTCTTTCCTCACATGCATGAACGTCAATGTAGTACCACATGTTCCGTTTGCACTTGCCCACTCATCGTATCATCACGTCCTACGCATCTCGCATATCATATTTCGTGTCTTTTTTTCTTTCGTTTCTTTTCTATCGTAGCACACAGCTCTTCCACGAAGAGGAGATACATATATACACTGCCTTTTCGAAACCAAAGATGCCGAATATTGTGATCAAGAATTATATGTCTGACTTTTATATGCGAAGTGAGACAGTACCTCGGTTTATGGGCGCTTGTTAGGATTATGTGTCCACAGTGTCCGCCTCCGTTGTGTGTTGTTGTTTGCACACCTCTCTCCCTCCGACTACAATGTCCGTCGCACAAAGCTCTGCATTTTCGACGATTGTCGGCTGCATTCAGGGATTTATTGTGTGACAAAAGCATGCAAAAACAGCGAAATTATTCCCCTTTACCCTCTGATTATTCTCACCGAAGTCAACGCTTACCTCAACATAATGCCTCGAGGCTGCGGACTATAGCCTCGTTTTCAGACAGTGTTTGGGGAGACAATCCAGCGTCTCAAGAACCTATTCTGATGGGCCAGCACAACGCCTCGTGTCCTCAAACTTTCACGGCAAGAAATGTGGATATTCCTTCAAAAGGTTGTCCTTTTCAGCGCTGTCAAACCGTCTTTTCCTACATCTCAGTTTTCGGTTCGTCTTTTGAAGGGCCTTTTCTTTTCTAATCTTGTACCTTCACGTTTTCTAGCAAGTCTTACCTACGAAAGGGCGTTTTGGGCTCAACTGTCACTTCCTGTTCTTACTACCTACTATCAACGCTGTGCTTCCTTTTCTTCACTCGTCTCGGTCACGACTAGCACGCCCTCAAACACGCCCCCTTCTAAACGCACACACGCATTGTCATCTCTTCGCTAGTTTCGTCACTTGCTATCCTTGTTATAACTTTTGCGTAATTGTCTAAGCTGAGCTTGAGCACTTTTACTATGGCGACTCTGTCTCACCACGCTGAGCGTGGTCAGCAATCTCTTTCTATAAATGCATTATTACTCGAAGCTGCCATCAAGGCTGATGAACACACCTTTTCGAATGCCTTGAAATCTGGGGCGGACGTTAATGTTTGTGATGATCGAGGCCGAACGGTTATTGGCTGCGCGTTAGGTGGTGAAAGGTATGGTATTCTTCCATGCTTTGATGTTCTCAATGGCATTGACGTTATGTCTTCTTCCAGATGGGAGGAAGTTGACGCGTCTGACGCGTCTTTCAAACTCTCCAGACGTCTTCGTATTCTTAAGTTGCTACTTGAGCACGAAGATATATCTTTACACGCTTTGAACGCGCCCCAGAACGCGATGAGAGGAGTGACTCCCCTCGGTCTGGCTGCTTGGCTCAATATCCCGAACGCCGTCCGTTTATTCCTCGAACACTGTCCAGGCCTCGTATCTGTCGATGGTATGGATACATTGGGGGGAACGGCGCTAATGTGTGAGTCGGTTACTTAGTTTTCCCCTGCAATTAGAACAGTTCAGTAACACGTTTTTTGGTCCAGACGCTGCCAGGGACGGCAGCTCACAGGTAATTCAACATCTGGTGCGTGTTTTTTTAGTTGTCATCGGTCGTTCCTGTTAATAATTTGACATTGTCGTTTCCCCTTCAACGTTCAACAGTTAGCCAACGGTGCTAGGCCTGATTATCGGGATATCAACCATCGTACGGCGGTTCAACATGCTCTGCGTCATCCTCAAGCATTGTGGTTATGTGAGAGTGCCTTGCGCAGGCACAGAGCCCAAGAATGCTTGGTGAGTTTCAAATCGCAATTCTTCAGAGTTACACATCTCTAAACCTGCATTCTTCTCATTCTCTTTCACCTATTCATCTGAAACAGACTGAAGTGTGCAAAAGAAATCTTGTACACGTTGAAAGACAGATTGAAGAACTGCTCGCACTTATGCACATGGCACAACCTCATCCCCGACTCGTTCACAAGACCCCTCAGCAAGAGATTACTGCATTCACCGCATCTCTTGTCTCCGCTGTTGTTTCAGCCGATGTCTCGAAACTTCACAGCATACTTCTGTCTTGTATATCCTCAACGCCTTCAACCACACCGACTGTTCTCATCAATAACCCCGACTCACATGGTTGGAGCCCCATTCATTACTGTGTATCTGTTAGGGAGCCCTCAAGAAACACCCTTGACCTGCTATATCGTATGGGTGCTGATGTCAGCTTGTACACTACCTCCGGACATGGAACCCCCCTCCACTGTCTTGCATACAAGGCACATACTTCTACACCACCTTCCATTCGCGCTTTCATTCATCATCTTGTCTTTGACCTTCGGGCACCTTTATCTGCGCGAGACCAGAACAAGGATACTTGCATTCATATTGCGGCCGAACGTGGAGAGAGCGTGGAAGTTCTCGCTGCTTTGCTCTCATGCGATACCAGTGGAACGGTTCGCGAGATCAGAAACTCTAGGGGGTAAGTCTAATTGTGATCTTTGGGCGTTTCGTAAAATGCTCACACAACTACCTACTTAGCTTGACAGCATTTGATATTTGCAAGCCTCAGTTCCGAGCTGCCTTTGGCGTTAACGTTGATCAAAGTCGGTGTGGTTCCTCCGCATCTGTTCGAACTGTCAAACCTTCTACGGCTTCAAATCGCTCTTCGTCGTCCCTTGCCAGTCTCGTAGCCGAAACATCGCGCAGAAGGCGAATAGCTCATGCGCTTGACCCGCCAGAACCCGACGTTAGCATCGCGGTGCTCCCTCATCGTATTCTTGATGGTTTCCGTTTCATCTCCGCGGAACTTTCGGGAGCACCTGCCGATGTTTTGGACGTATCGAATGTCGAAGCACAACTTCGCCAAGTCTCTGATATGAGTGAAGATTTGGTTATGCATCATCAAGCTCGTATTCATGAGGCTGTTGAGGAGTTAGGTGCCGCACAGGGGAAATACAAGCTGCTGGACACACTAATTGACGAGGTGATGAGAATCGTTGAGACTACATTCGGAGAGAGGCTAGTGGAGATTGAGCGGGCGTGGGATTCTGTTGATTGCGTCAGGAGGAGAACCACAGACTCTGGCGACTCCGGATCCACTGCGGTCTCTGAGGCTTCAGAGGTCTTCTCACTGGGAAGTATATCAAGTCGCAGTTCGGTAATCAGCTCTTCGAAATCACCGTCTCCTGTCAGCACCGACGATACAGACTCTATATTCACCCCTTCTATCGTGATCGATGCCGCCTTCGCAGACATAGATGGGTTTGTCAATATTCAAACTTCTCTTCATACTCCCTCGGATTATCAAGAGAATTCATCACAGGGGTCGGAAGAACGGGGCCTTCTGAAGTTAGTGAAGGAGTTGCCGAAGAAGAAGAGCAAGAGTATCCTGAAAGCAAGGAGTATGGGCGATCTTAGGTCTTCTGCCCGCTCTATGTCCAATGCACATGAGCAGGATTCCAAGGCATCTTCTCCCACTTCGACGAACTCAGCTTCGAAGCTGAAAGCGTGGTTCAGGCGAAAAATGTCGCCAGACTCTTCTCATCTGGATACAATCCCGGACGTCGAGGAATCTGGGTCACCAAGCAGTATGTTACGAGTGAAGGACTTGCCTCGTTCTGTAAGTTCTCATTCATCGGAAGAACACCCGCTCAGATTCCGTCGACCTTCCGCTTCTCCCGACCCTTCTGTTGCTTTAAGGCGGAATGCTTTGACCGCAGCTAAGCGAATAATTGCTATCTCAAGTAAGGATCTTTGCCGTATTCAAGAATGTATATTCAACGTAAGTGTGTGAAACTTTCTGGAAGACATGACAATGCTGATAGTTGTTTGTTACAGGCTGACCGATATATTTCTCATGCCAATCGTTCTGTTGCTCAAGCCCAGAACATCATGACCCGATGTCTCGCGGTAAGTTGCTATTGTGCCTACGACTACCTGTGCTCTTTACTAATCTTGGGGCATTAGCAACGCGAAACAGTTATAGGACGTGTTCGTTTGATTCAACAACTCAACGATATGCAGCATGCTTTGGACTTTTCAAGTCTTTCGGGCTCACCGCCATCGTCGACATTTTCTTCTGAGGAGTCCCTCGAATTTCCTCCTGTCACCATCCCTAGTTCACCCCGCGACAGTCAACTCATCTTCCCTCGGCCACCACCATCACCACCCACCAAATCTCTTCACTCAAAGTCATCTATGATCTCACTCACGTCCACACTGATTGACGGTGAAGACGAAGACGCGAGAGCCTTGCGACGATTACTGACACGTAAAATCGATGCAAGAATTGATGCCGCCTTGGTTGAGATTGAGAAAGTGACGGATTGGTTGAGGGTTGTTAGAGATGTCGTTGTCGCATTGAAAAAGAGGACTTCGCAACAACAGGACCATCAGCAGCATTATTACTGAATAGAACACGCGCCTATTACTTGGACTCTTAAAAAAAAGTTGTCTTGACACATTTTTGGCATTTATACCTTGCATTTGTAGAACTCACGGACTTTGCATATCATGACATTGAACGCATATTTTTTTCATAGCATTCTCATTATCCATTCCACTCTTTCATTGCATTTGTTACTATATCTTTTTTTGCAATTTCTGTGTATCTTATTTTTGTATGTATTTCTGTTGGGTATTATCTATGTGACCACTATTCATTGGTATTACTTGTGTAGATTGTGTATGTAACGAGTATCAAAAGCTTTATAACAAAGCGTCCTTCCAGGTCCTTCCCCCACTCCCTTCTTCCATTGATTCTACAATAACCGTTGGTTATAGATCCTAAATGTTCGATTTATACCTGAGCTCCATGATAATGATGGGTGGATATCGCGCTGGGATGGCCTTGACTGTATGTGAATTGTGAAGAGGCTCGGTAGGAAGAGAGCTTGACGGAATTTATAGCATTATGCAATATAACAAACGCGACCAAGATACTTTGTAGTCAACCCCCCTCAAGAAGATCGCAGCAATGTACGCTATGATCATCTTTACAAGTCCGAGAATGCAGTGTCAATGTCCTCTAAAGATTCGATTCACGGTCATCATCCACATCCACCAGCATAGAATCCTCACTATCAAGGTCAATGGCTGGGCCCTCATAATACTCTTTCATTCTAGCGCAATCCTCCTCCCAGGTTGTCCACTGACGATGCCTCGGCTTTCCAAATTCTTCCGGGATATGAATCTGAGGCCACATGTCTTTGTATGGAACGTATTCCACCACTTCCACATACTTCCGTATCCTATCAAGATGTCCCTGAACCACCTTCCGACTACACCCAACCAGATGTTGAAGTACGAATTTCTTGATAGGACAGCCGTAATCTTCGGCACGACTTTGAGCGGTACATAACATCTCTTCAAAGGCACAAAGATTAGGGTCATTGTAGATGGATATCAATTTCAGGTTCTTGCAAGCGACTGATTCTGGGGGTGGTGTATCGTATGAGTGAAAGAATCGGCTTCCAAGGGCTTCGATAATGGCTCGTGTATCCCATCGGGCGAGGTACAGCTCTTCTAATGCAGGGAATTGGTCGAGGATCTCCTTCCAAAACTCATGGTCACTGATTTTGATGGCACTAGATGGTCCATGAAGCCACAAAGCTGTGACATGAGTAAGAGGAAGGGAGGAAAGACTCTCGAGATTATCCATGTAGATGTCATCATAGAATTCTTCCGGGGAGACATCATCGTCCATCGGTCCATCGTGATTGAGGCATGCGTGAATGTTGAAGGCTCCTGAAGGACCGTAGCCCACGGTATGAGCCATATCGACATCCAAGATGATAGAGATGGATGTTAGGTTGGCAAGGTTCTTCAAGTGCGTCACGTCTGACGGGAAAACGTCGAACATGTTGAATTCTATTGGATCATTGGATACTTGAAATGTGATGGTTGCATGGGGCGGAAGCTCTAGAATTGAGAGCAAGTAATTGTATTGTTCTGTGTAACCGTGGGAGACAGAAATACTACGGAGACAGCGCATATCAAGCTTTTCTGGTTGAGTTTCATCGCGGGGGGTTAACCAAGAGAAGGGGTGAGTCAAATTGAGTTCTTCAAGCAAAGGGTTGTCTTTCAACAATAAGTAGAAGGCAGAGCTGCCAACTTCGTCGTAGTGGACTGTAGTAAGAGAGAGGTGGGAAAGATTTGAGAATTTGTTGGGTTCGAAGTGACCACCGACGACCGAAATGCGTCTGAGAGAAGAAAACACGCCGTTGAACAAAGCGGGGAGAGAGTGAGTCTTCAAGTTGATGTCCAATGTCTCGAGCAAAGGAGCTGGGGAGGTCAAGAGACGATGGAGATGGGAGCCATCTGATAATGCAACAGTATTGCACTTGATATTTAGCTCCTTGAGTTGGGACGTTTCTAAGTGCGCAATGTAATCTTGATCTTGGATACCGCTCTCGGCCAAACTGATTTTCAGAGGGTACCCTTTCGAACGTGACAAGAAAGTCTCCGAGACAGTTTGGAGGTGGTCACGAGGGAAAGCACCAAAGAATATAATAGACCAAAGTTTCGGTGTAGAGATCATGACCTCTCTCCAGTATGCGCAGACATGTGAAAGCCTCACATAACGTCTGAAGAGGAAGGAGCAAACAGATGAAGTTTCCTCGGGTTTTGTCGTTGCCAGAAAAGATAAACTTGAATGGACCAAAATATCATCAAGTACGGAGACGAAGATCTGAGAAAGAATCTCTGGGGCCAATCTCTGATTCATCATCCTTGTCGGAGTCTACGGGATGTAAAATATCTGTTGTGAGTTGAAATCGCAATCGCTGGAGGAAAATACGAACCAGACGTGAGTACTTGTGTTTGAGGGTGAGTAGTCTTCTCATAGACCTCTATGGTCGTACCTTTTGTATAGAGGGTAAGAGCTGATGAAAGTGCTTGAGAGAGTAGTCTATTGATCAATATACTATGCACACTAATGATCTAATATATCGCCGGGCCTAGTACTGGCTTTGTACCGTGAGCTAACTAGTTCGATGACCGCAAACCTTCCTTCAAGTTCAAGGTTAAGTGTGGGTAGCCTGAGTTGGCTGGTAGATATTGTAATATGGCACTCGTACATTCGATGAGATCGGCATTGGAATATTCGGGCCTCAGTCAACCGTGGTTCATGCTACGTGTCCTTACGGGCTTCAATGTGACTACTTACATGTGATGACAAGATACAGGTTCTAATGATATTGTAACAGCCACATATATTGAAGAATAATGTGCAATGTAACTGTTCTAGCGAAAACCGAAATTGGGGTAAAAAGTAAATTTAATGGACAAATAGGGCATGACTGGATCATACCCACTTCAACAATTTCTAAAGTAGACGTACACAAAAGCGCCTCTCATTAACCTACTGCTAGCTAGTCCATCCTCTGGTGGCTCTCATTGTTACACTTCTCTCCATGATGTTCATCAATGTGGAAGCGGGGGTGAACACTCCACGGTCGCGGTCGAAGGGATGATCAAACGAAAGACTAGATGAGCTGTATCCAGAAAGTTCTCGTATTCTACCGTTAAGAATTTGAGGCAAGTCAGCTCGGCCTTGAACATCCCAGTCGGATATTCCACCGCATCAACAGGGAGTCGTGGATGGGCATGCCGAACAGTCAAAACCTCTAGACCAGTGCATTGTTGCAAGATGCGACATAGATAATCCATTGAGAAGTGGCCATAGGTAGTTGGAAGTGCCCCTCGATCATCCGTGAGTACGAGAGTCTTGAGAGAGCAGTAAAGGGAGAATGTCGCTGGTAGGAGTATTATACCATGTAAACAAATCTCATCGAGATTCTGTTTGGAGTTCTCGGAACGCATGGCAAAGAGATCCGTGAGATAGTTCCCGAACCCGGATATGGAATCAAGGATATTGTTCTTCTGGTCTTGCGTTTCTGTACCATCCCGTGTCCATACGATCTTCAAGATTCGCATATGCCAAGTGATGTAGCTGGTATCCCCAGGAAAACAGAGTTTGAATTCTTTACGGAGATGCCCAATGCTATCAACGTCTTTGGTGTTCAAATAAAGCGCGACAACTTGAACGCAAGTGGGAAGCTTTTGGAGAATATCGATCATACTGAAATCAAAGCGAAAAACCTCGTTGGCAGACTTTTTCAAAGCATTTGTATGCCTGTGTCTGCGCTGGTATATAAGATTGATAGGAAGGTCCTTGGCACGTGGAAGTTGGACATCTACGGCAAAGTTTGGATAGGCGGCAATATCAAGAGTAGTCCAGAGTTGAGGAGTTTGAAGTGCAAGGGTACGCCAGTGATAACAGACTTGAGATACACTAGTAGAAGTCCTCGCGCAGTCTCTGAGAGACGAACACGCGAAGATGAATATGCGAAGGAGGATTTCGTCGGATAAGAGACCAATTGGTACGCGACTGTTTCGAAGGCGAGTCAACGCCAGGTATGTATCAAGCGAGGTCATGATTTGCTCGTCGAACCATGCGTGTTTCTCTTGTAAATTCATCCCATGTAGTTTCATAAAGCCGAGAGAGGCAGCGTCAAATTGGGGTTTATAGGCCAACAATCCAGTGAGTCGGGCCATGTTGTGTAGTGTACAGACTCGTGGGGCGAAGCGAAGTATGAGCGAAGCCTTGATGAATAAATTGGTTCAGAGGATTGAGCGCGATATAGGAGTTGTATTTTATGAACATACCTGAGAGATGAGAGTGGAAAGGTGAGTCTGGGTGGTGCGAAGATGAGGATGGTGGGCAAGTTAAACAATCATGTTCAACGTAGACATTCGCACGCCTTTTATTGGCGGTCCGGGTGACTTACGGCCCGAATGAAATTCCATAATTAGAAATCATCTGGATGGATTCCCAGTTCAAGTGAGTATTCTGGAGAGAAAGGCATACAGTATAACAACACTGCGAGAAATGAATTCAACTACCTCGGTCTAATTGATCAGCAAACGGTGGAAAACATCACCGCTCGAGCTCACTCATGTCCCAGTGGCAATATTTGAGAACACGCTAAAAGCAGTTTTCAAATACAATTACAAAGTGCGTAGTAGTGATACACTAGTATACTATGAGTTTTAGCAATACACACAGAGAAAATTAACCCTCTGATCACAAATACTCAAAATAATACTCAAAATATTCCCATCCGTTGTTTGGATTCATCTGTCAATGGAACATACTGTGAAAGTATTGATTAGAATCTGCATAGATACGCTTCAATTTGCCAATGTATTGACACGCACCCTCACGTCAAACAATTCTTTCTTGGTGATATGACCATTCGCATCCTTATCTATCTGAAGGATGGCTTGGTAGAATTCCCCGACAGGAACGAACATTCGGCCGGGAGAGGCAAGTTGGTCTATGAGAGTCTGAGGGAGATGTGGAGATGCGGCACCAACATGGATAGCATCTGAGGATTGATTTAATATCGATTGAATGGCTCAATGGATACACGGCACGTACCATAAGGAGCTGCGGGAGGATAACCTGCACAAAGAGGTCAGAGCGTTATGTGCAAACAAACGTCGAATATTATCACCTCTCCTTCCATCGCCAGTGACCACCTCGATGGATCCATCTTTCAACGCCTCGCCCAAACCATCTTTAGTCAAATTCCTTACCGACCAGTCGACAAGTTCAGATATATGATCGATTCCAACTACTTTACCGGTGGGCCCGACTAGATGATGAAGAACAGCGCAGAGGTAACCCGAGCCAGAACCAACATCGAGGACTCTGGCGCCAGGATTGAGGAACGGCAGGAGATTCTCCATTGCGTGGGCGTGCTGTAGAGTGCTAAGCTATCGGTATCGGAGAGATGGACCTGTCATGCTTACCATGTGAGGTGCAGAGATGGTTGCCGAATGCCCGATAGGTCTACAAGACCGGCATTAGCACCAGAGAAAACGGCAGAGTAAGCTTCATGCTAACTGAGGACAGTCATCATAAGCATCTTCTCTTCTCAAGACATAGTGTGCGCGATCGACTTTCTGCATAGCCTGAAATAGAGAAGATTAATCAGAGCGTTCTGTTATAGAAGAACTTGCAGACGTACAGATGCGACCCTGTCAGACTTTATGAGACCATTTCTCATCATGTTCATGACCAGTTCCGAGCTGGAGGAACCGGAGGATATCCAAGCCATGGTTTTGGGTCAATGAATATGTTTGCAGTGAATTCTTTCTTGTATGAGACGAAAGTTAGGAGACAGGAGAGAGCACATTCGGTCTTGACGTAGAGACTTATATAGTTGGGTGACTGCTTGTTCCACAACAGCTCCAGGCCAGCCAGTAAGGGGTGACATCAACTTTAACTTTCGGTTTCTGTAGGCAGAAAATTGCAATGAAAAGATCTAGACAAAGCTGTATGGGTATCGAGAAACTGACCTCTGTTTGATGTTGAGACGATGCAGAAGCAATAATGATTTCAAAGTAGTTGACTGTTATAAAAAGAACAAGTTGTATGCTGATCAAAAGTTATTTATTTAAGCGGGCGCTTCCATCAGTCGACTCGCAATGACGAAAGGCGGTAATTTGAACTCATACCACTTGTTACTCGTGTTAAATGCCACCGTTTATACCCCCAAATGTCGTGCTTTCAGGCTTCAAGGAGCGTATAGAATCGCTACTCGTTCAAGGTGTGTCAGTTTCAATTCTCATGTCGAAAAGGTGAGATGAATATTGGTGGAAGGTGACAAACTCTATGTCGGGACTGGTGTAGGAAATGTGCATGTCTACACGATATCAGATCCGTCTGGTGCGTCCACTGTTCCACGCAAGTATATATCATGTTGAACAGAGAACAGGTAGCGGCGAGCAACAAGTAGAGCTCGTAGACATCAAGAAAGCACTCAGTCGAAGGGCCATCGAACAACTATCCTACGTGCAGGATATCAACTCCTTGGTCGTCCTGTCAGGTAACCGCCGTCCTCCTCTGTTCATTCTTCTTTCTGCTCATTTTCAATGCGTAGAATCCCTGGTGACCTTGTATCCACTCCCGAATTTCACCCCTCCAACCCCTCTTCTCAAAACCAAATCAGCGTGGTCTTTCGCCGTATACAGTGGTGTAGAATATGAAGACACTAGAAACTCTGTCTCGTCCATGGACGGTTCCTCAGCGAAACCCAAGGGTGTACCTGTGATGGTCACGTATCTGGTGGTTGGATGCAAGCGGAAGGTTGTATGGTATTCATGGAGAGATGGGGAAGCACAAGAGGTCCAGGTGAGCATCATTCATGTGTATGGAGGTTGTCACTGGCTGGGTTATAATATACACCCCATGAGTGTTATGGACGCATTGTGATATCACATGCTCAACGATCAGCATGAAAATCCGACGGCTGGAGTCCTGTCTAGTTCCTGAGTAGTAATATTTATTGAACAATTTATGATCTCAAAATTACCGGTGATATGTCGATGCTCTTCTGTGGTACTGATATGTCATTTGTAGGAAGCAGCTTTGCCCCATTCACCGCGAACCGTAACGTTTTTGAACAATGACACGGTTTGCTTCGGATACACGCAAACGGACTATGTGCTCTTCTCACTTAAAGCACGTACGACCACAGAAATCACCACGCCTGTACCCACAACAACTTCCACTGGAAGTATGGGTATGGGCATGGGAGCTGCATTCACCGGATTGAGCGGATACATGACCCTTGGGTTGGGGGCAAAGCAGAAGCCGAATGTCGTGAAAGCTAACGATAAAGAGCTTCTAATCGCAAAAGATAGTATGTTAAACCAGCTTATTTTTTCTTGCCTCTACCTCACATTTGCTTTAAGACAACGGTGTCTTTGTTGGTGAAGACGCGAAACTCACCAGGTCAATATCAATAGATTGGCCTGCTCCTCCGGAAGAAATGGGTACGTATTTTGGACTGTATAATTGCTTATTTTGTATTGAAACGTTGTTAGCTATGATTCGACCGTATATCTTCTCAATTTTTCCTCCTGGCACCGTGCCAATGTCGCAGATTGAAACCGACCCTTCAAATACAACACCCTTACATACCCTCTCTCAATCCCAATCTCAGTCCCACACCTCTGTACCATCATTCATCCCGACTTCGGTGGTCGAAGTCCGATCCTCAATCTCGCTAACACCTGTACAAACTTTGCCTATACCTTTCCTTCCCCCACCTGCTGGAGCACCACCCACATATAGCAACCAAACCGTTCGATTGTTAACAGCGTCACCCGGATCAAAGTCGCCTTTGTTCTTAGTGACGACTCCATTGGATAGAGCAACTGCAACAGCGGAGGGTAGTACGATATGGGAATGTCGTATCAAAACATGGGGCGACCAAGTTGACGAACTGGTGGCTTCTGAGCTGTACGCCAATGCACTGAGTTTGCTGGAAACCATTGAACAGGCTTTACTCCCTGACAAAGTTTGTTTCTTCATCTATAGACCAGTGTAATTTTTACTAAACAATGTTTAGGAGAAAAGGCAGAAGCTTGTCAAAGCTTTGAACGCAGTCTCTCAGTTTCGTTCAGGGCAATTTGCCGACGCAATCACAACGTTTATGGACCTGAATATGAACCCGGCGAAAGTTATTGCTCTATACCCCGAAAGCGTCGCAGGAAGACTTTCGGTCCCTCAGGATGATTGGATACCCCTGTTTGGTGGGCCAAAAAAAGAGCGGCCAGCTCCTTCTGAATCGAAAGAATCGGTTGACTCTGAACATGACGATGGTGCCTCTACGTCCACACAGGGTCAAGGGCCTAATCACTCTCCTCCTCGACCTCCTTCTCCTCAGGGGTCTGTGAGAGGGATGTTGAAATCTGGGCTAGATACGATCATTGCCAGTGCGAGGAAAGAAGATGATGCTTCTTCAATACGGAGTAAGCGGAAGGAGCCTCCTCCCAAACGTAAGACCTTACCATCCTCATCCTCGCACTAATTAACGGTGTTTTGCATCATTCATTTCAGCCGATGATTTCAAACGGTCAATTGAAGAGCTCCTTCGATATCTCTCTGAATTGCGTCGCAAGATTACTGGAGCCCTTGACGCATTCCACATCACAAATGCACAGTCTCAAGAAATGCCACTACTTTCCACAGCTTCCACTTCTGATTTGTATGATCTGCCGGATGCTCCCTTAGGATCTCTAACACCAGAACAGCTTGTGAGATTTGGGCAAATTGTGGACACAGCTTTATTCAAGAGCTACCTGATTGTGAGACCTGGCTTGTTGGGTTCCCTCTGTAGAGTTGGCAACTGGTGTGAAGTCAGTGAAGTAGAGGAAGTTCTGAGAGCCAGAGAGGTGAGCGAGTCCAAGTCCTTTGTTGATCTGTGTTCTAAGTTCAATGTCATTGTAACAGAAATTCTCGGAACTTATCTTTTTATACAGTGGAAAGAAAATGCACGGGAAGGCTTTGGAACTGTTGAGGCAGTAAGTCCTGTCTGTCCATCGTTGCATCACTTACGTATGAACCTATGTCTCTAGACTGAGCGAGAAAGAAACAGACATGAGAGATAAGCTAATGCCCTCTGTCCAGTACCTTCAACGCTTAGGACCAGAGCACCTCGACCAAATATTTGAATATGCACACTGGGTGTTTGAGCAGGATCGCGATATAGCATTCGAGGTTTATATTTCGAAGTTCTTTCTACTTCTACCCAGTCATATATGCTGATGGGTTGCCCCCATATCTGTAGATATTTACCTCTGACGAGGCCGAGCTTCCTCATCAACCTGTTGCTGACTATCTTGAGATGATAGACCCTTCGATATGTGCTCGATATGTTGAGTTCTTGATTACAGATCGCGGCGAAGAGAGTCCAGCATTCCATGATCGACTTGCGGAGTTATATTTGCGGATGACTGTTGCGGCTAAGAAATCGGGCGATGGAGGTTCGTGCAGCTTTCTCTCATATCTTTTGGCAGATATCAATTCATCGGCAATTTTACAGAATTGAGGAAGAAGATGTATACCCGACTGTTGTCGTTCATTGATACCACGAGATATTATAGACCCGATAGGCTATTTGGATTGTTGCCTTCCGATGGTGAGCCTGTCGTCTGCTCTCTCACCTGAATTCTCTGAACATAGTTCTCTCTAGATCTCTACGAAGCGAAAGCTATTTTACTCGGAAGACTAGGAAGACACGATAATGCGCTCGAAATTTACGTCTACAGATTACAAGACTTTGCCAAAGCAGAAGAGTAGGTTTCGTACTTTTGCTCGGTTTCCAGTGAAGTCTTACAATTATTCTAGTTACTGCAAACGTGTATACACCTCCGATGGTCCAACTTCCTCAGTTTTTCTAACCCTCCTACGGATTTACCTTCGTCCCACATCGTCTAGTGTCAGCAGCATTACATCTCCAACGTCTTCGTCATTCAAATCAACTTCTCCCATTGCTTCCCCTCCGACACCTTCAGTAGCGTCGCTCCTCAAACCTGCTCTAGATCTGATATCCAGACATTCACCTCGTCTAGATAAAGTTGAAACTCTCAAGCTACTCCCACCTCTCGTATCGGCGAAAGATGTTGAAGCATTCTTGATCGAGGCTTTGAGAGGAGAAAGAGTTTTTGATGGACAAGTCGTGAGGAATATAAGTAAAGCTAGAGATGAAGAAATCGACAGAAAGTTGATGGTGCTCAAAGGGAGGAGGGTGAGAGTCGGCGAGTCAAGAATGTCAGTTATTTTCAGCTCTTGATCTCCAGTACTGTAGTTCTAACACGTCGTTCACCGCAGATGTCCTCAATGCCATAAACGATTGGGGTACAGCGTTATCGCGGTTCACGCTCCGAGGTATGCTGTCTCTCATCCTGTATTATCATGGATATCTTATGCTGACGTTTAATTTCTTTCCAGGGGTGAAGTCACCCATTATCAGTGTAGGGAAGCCTTCTCGAAGAAGCTGAAAGAGTTGAGAGGGATGAGCTAGGTATTTTACTGGACGTGATTGTTTTCCTCTATCCTTTTTCAGTTGCATATTTTTAATAAACTTACGGAAATTTTTTAACAAGTATCTAAGAGGGTAGACTTTTCTACGTGCGCAACTTCCGCTAACTTTTTTTTCGCGAGGATGCTACAGTACAATTGTGGGAAGTAGCACATCCACGTCTCGAGTGCTAAAATTCGAAAACGTATGACTCTCTATAAACATACTTATTAAACTGTCTTCGAGAGCGGGTATCTAATCTCAAACTGCTACAAAAAGGGCTTAGCAGAGAGTATTTTCTTTGAAAGTTTTCAACTGCTTAGAAATTCCCAGATGGGGTTTGCACACGCCGGACCGAGAATATTCAACAAAGAAGTGTCTGAGCGTCTACTCCTCACTTACAATCCTTATCCAACTAGCTGTAGACCGGCTTTCAAGGTATTTCTCAGCCATTTAATACATAAATTAATCTATTCAATCACTTCTCTAGGAAACATTCATCTCGTACCGGATCCACTTCACCCAATTCCACCTTCAAGATGGCCCCACTCACGGGAAAACTGATCTACAAGCCCCAGTTGGATATCTCCTCTATTGGATTCTCGAAACTACACGGATTAAATCTCAACGAAAAGATGTTATGGTTCGACAAACAGATCGAAACATCTGTTGAAACTTACGTGGCCGTCACACGTCTTCGAAACAACTGCGTACCGATAGGTTTCGTATCCGACGAAATCCTCCTTCGCATATTCATCTTCGCGTGTTCGTCTCTCAGAGACTGCGCGAGGACTTCTACTAGTATATCTCAAGTCTGTTATCACTGGCGTGCTCTTGCACTTCAAACTCCTCAACTCTGGATTACTCTTGACGTTTCGGCCTATCCAAAGTTTGCCCTCCGTGTCCAACTTCCACGTGCCAAGGACCTCCCAATCAACCTTATATACCAGCACAAACGTCCAAATCCTTTGAAAAATTCTGACAATGCCATTCATAACTTCAATCGTGAAGCCAGAGAGGATATCCGCGAAAAGCTTCCCACTTGCATTCAAATTGTCGCACTTTATTTTAAACACCGAAGACGTTAATACCTGTGGCTACCTCGATAGACAATCCAGAGTGCATCGCCGTTGGATAAACCACAGAATAGATTCGCATATGCGAATCTTGGAGATCGTATGGACACGGGAGAGTACAGAAATGCAAGACCAGACGAACAATCTCCTCAGTTCAATATCTGGGTTCAGGAACTATCTTAGTACGGCTCTCTTTGCCATACGTTCCGAGAAATCTGAACAAAATCTCGATGAGATGTGTTTACATGGTATGATACTTCTGCCAGCGACATTCCCCCTCTATTGTTCTCTCAAGACTCTCGTACTCACGGATGGTCGAGGGGCACTTCCAACTACCTACGCCCACTTCTCAATGGATTATTTATGTCGCATCTTGCAACAATGCACTGGTCTAGAGGTTTTGACTGTTCGGCATGCCCATCCACGGCTCCCTGTTGATGCAGTGGAATATCCGACTGGGATGTTCAAGGTCGAGCTGACTTGCCTCAAATTCTTAACGGTAGAATACGAGAACTTTCTGGATACAGCTCATCTAGTCTCTCGTTTGATCATCCCTTCGACCGCGACGATAAAGTGTTCACCTCCAGTGCCACCACTTGTTCAGATACAAGCCACTCGGAATATATAGGAGAGAAGAGAGATATACAACGGCGAGGGCGACCAGGGTTGGACTTGGAGGCTAAGGGGGGAGGGTTTGTTGTACATCAGAAACTGAAAGTGTCGAACTGGATTGTTGGCTCTATCAATATTTCTGTCTGTCTACCCAATCTCTATTTTGCTTTATTAAATTGCTACTGTGTTAGAGGCCCCATTCACCTAAATTGATTGTGAGATATTCAAGTTCAAGCATCGGGGATGAGTGTAGTTCGATTTGACACTGAAATGCATGGTCTCATTGTGTGCTATACATTCCACTCGTACCAGCTAACGACGAGTCCCTTCGCCAATAAGTAGTAGGAATAAATAAGCAAGGCAGTATACAAACTACAGATAGTAATAAAGATCCAAGTCCATCCAAAATACAGTGTGATAAGAGAAGATATACGCTCGTGTATACAAGATGATAGCTTGCGAATAGAAACAAGGACAACATAGGCGAAAGCTTCAAGTTGAACTAAGCCCCTTTCGTCCACCTCCACCAGCTCGGTGTGGCGACCGTGACGGAAGTTTTTCCTTTGAAATTTGCCTTCTGGGACGGTTCGAAGAAAGGAAATTTCGGTATGTCCACGTTCCTTCCTTCTCTCCTCTCGTTTTCCTCCCATTCTTCGTCTGAGAGATAGTGATCAATCGCTCTCCCTTCAATACTACACTCTCCTCGAGGTATATCTTGGGTAGTTTTTGCGTCCGATCTGACTTTTTCTTTTTCTTTCCCACTGAGAGAAGTTAGGGATGAAGATGAGGCGAGATTCAAGTACGCCCTTGCAACGTCGTAATCTCGTTCTTTGGTTAGAGTTTGAAATTTCTTCTGAGCTCTTTCACGTTCGTATCTTGCCCTGAGAGCTGCTTGTTCGACACTATCTTCTACCAGTACTGGGGAAATAGAAGATGAAGCATCTGTGCGACTAGCTTCAGGTACCGATTGAACATTGTTAGAGGGAGGGAAAATAAGGAAAGCGCGGGTGTGTAGAAGGTGCGGGTTTGTACGGAGGGTAGATGGTGGAAGTGAATTCAAGCGGCAGAGTAAACGGCCCTATTTTCAAGCAAGTTAGGGAGATCAATTCAATAAATTTGGATCAGCTTCGAAAATGCAACATACGTCAAGCTTGTATTTCAAAGCGATACCTAGTAATGTATCCTCTGGTTTGATGAAGTATTTCAGCGGTGCGCGAACTGGATTAAAAGGAATCTCTTCTTTCTCAGTCCGAGAAGTAGAAGATGACGCTTCAGGAGCAGAGTATGTCCCCGTTAACTCGGAGGGAGTCTCAGGATGAGATGTGGACACCGAAGATTCACTTGAAGGTGTTAATGATCCCGTTCCAATCAAGCTGCGTTCTTCACTATCATCGGGTAGATCTTCATTTTCCTCGTCCTCATCCTCTAAGACGAACACGTCCTGGTATTCTATCCCTCCGTCCAAGTTAACCCTATTCTCGAACTCCGTTTTGGTCACAGGAGCAGATTTGGCCTGAACTACAGCTGCACCACCTAAACATTTCAAGCAAGGATTATATCGTCTCAATCTGGGATTATTTGAGAGACACGTCGAACAGATTGGTTTCTTGCAACATAATGTGATGAATTCTGGGTGTTGAGTCTCGCGAGATGGGAGTGTGGAGGAGCAAGCAAGACATAACGTTGTGTTTGTAAGCAGCACAGGCTCGACAGCACTTTTCGCAGACATTCCTGTAGGCACCTTCAGATGACTGTCGCAGGGGTTTGAGCGAGCTGGATAAATAGAAGCTGGTGAGATGGTGGTTGACTATGCAATAAGTTGAATAACAGTGGTATCTGTGGTTGGCAGTACGCGCAGCTGGCACAAAACGTCAATCAGCGGCCCGCTCATAATGCATAATTGGGCGGCTATCTAAATACCCCAACACGTGATTAGGAGGAACGCGTTAGAGCGTCTGTACACTTTGCTGAATTACACAACCTTGGACAAAGACCATCTCGCCAAAGCGTTACCACGGCAGAGCCGTATTCTCTTGTTATCTCGCCTTGCCTCAATTTCTCTCAAGTTACCTGGAATGAGTAATTGACTACTAATTTACAACATTTCTATTGTTCTTAACTCGTCGTAACGGTCCACCTTAAAGAGCTACCCAACTGGAGAGTCGCGTTTCTGACTCTCACCTACAAACATGCACCTCCTAGCGACATCTTTATTAGTCCTCATTCATCTCTGCATAGCAAGGAATCATTTGACACCGACTATCGCGGATATTCAAGGATCTGCCTTTCAGTCTCCCTATGCTGGTGACTTGGTTCGAAATGTTCTTGGAATAGTGACAGCAAAAGTGAGTTCTCTATCTTTGAGCAAAGTAGAGCTTGCACGAATAACGTTGCAGGATCGTTACGGTTTCTGGCTGCTCGGAGTTGAACCATCATCGGACCTTCGTGTTTCGAATGGACTTCGAGTGTATAGTCCAAATGTTGCAAGCAAGACTAATGTTGGTGATAAAGTACTTGTCTCGGGTCGAGTGTCTGAATACAAGTCCAACTTGCGCCCAAACGACCTGTACCTTACCGAGCTGGAAGGTGTCTTTGATATCACCGTTGTCAACTCGAACGTACCGTTCTCCCCGGTCGTACTCACCAACGTTCCCAACGGTAATAATGTTACTCACCGTCAACCGCCCTTGGTCAGTCTTTCGGCGTTCGACCATGGTGAGGAAATGGATGATGGATGGCTGTCGACGCCAAACAATAGCAGCACAGTTGAGAACGAGAACAAAGAATTAGAACCCGAGAAATACGGGTTGGATTTTTGGGAGAGTTTGGAAGGAATGATCGTCACTATCCCTGGCCCCACTGCTATCGGTTTTCCTGACAGATTCGGAAGCTTCTGGGTTCACGGTAACTGGACCGTAAACGGAAAGAGCAAGAGGGGAGGTCTGAGCTTGACATTTATTGGTACGCGCTCCTGAGGCTTCTTTCAATCAGCCATTGGCTAATCCTGTTGCAGACGATGTCCCGGATGCGCATCCGGAGGCTATTCTTATCGGTCGTGCACTCGATGGCACGAAGAACCCAAAGACAGTGATGGGAATGGGACTTACAAGTATTACTGGTATTGCGACATATCAGGTAAGTTCAATAATATTCCATGCCTACAATGACTTATATATCTCAATGCCATAGTTCGGTTATTACACTATTCTGCCTCTTAGTGCACCTTCTGTTGTTTCAGAACCTTCGTATGATGTTCCCAAGGCAAATATTCAGCCAGGTTCGCGGCCGTGTGAGATCACTATTGGAGACTACAATGTCAGAATTCTTATCATCTGCACATTTGCATTCTATTCTGACTGAACTATAACGGATACAGGTTGAGAACATGAGTCCGCGCTCTCGACATGTCTCCGTCATTGCTTCTCATATCGTCAACCACCTCAATATGCCAGATATAATGTTCCTTCAAGAGATCCAAGACGACTCTGGAACTAGGGATAATGGTGTCGTTTCTGCAAACCGCACACTGAGCACCTTGGTTAAAGCTATTCACCAGGCCAAGCTAGTTCGAGACCGCTTACTGGCTCTGGATATCGAAGATACAGACGATTATGCTGGATTTAAAGATGAAGAACTTGACTACGAATATATCGACGTTCCACCGGAGAATAACATGGACGGAGGTATTCCTGGCGGTAACATTCGTGTCGCATATTTGTAAGCTTGCTTGCTATGTTCTTGAATGACTGTTATTGATCGCAAGGTAATCCACAGGTACAATCCCAAGAAGGTCTCTCTTATTCCTGGAGTTCGAGGAACTGCTACCCAAGCGAATGAGGTTGTACTTGACACGTCTGGATCTCCTCAACTAAAGTAAGTATGCTTGCGTCAACGTTCTGAAAACCACTTATTTCACAAACCGTGATTAGGTTTAACCCTGGGCGTATCTTCCCTACATCGTCAGTATGGGAGGACACTCGTAAGCCTCTCGCTGCTGCCTGGACAACGACAACTGGGGAACGCTTTTTCACTGTGAACGTGCATCTCAGCTCGAAGAGAGATTCAAGTGGTGCGTGGGGAGATGCAAGGCCACCCGTGAATGGACATTGGGAGAGAAGGCAAGGGCAAATTCAGATTGTTTCAGTAAGTATCCGTTACTTCACTTCAAAAATCTACTCATTCGACTACTTTTCCTAGGACTTTGTTTCTGAAATCATTCAAACTGATATTAATGCAAGCGTCATTCTCTCGGGTGACATGAACGATTTCCTTCAAACCAGATCGGTATTCTCACCTTTGATCTCTTCATCTTCACCATTGAACGACATCAACGATGTTTTCAATATCCCTGAAGAGGAGCGATATACATATGTATATGATCAGAATAGTCAAGAGATCGATCATATGTTCGTTTCTAATGCTATTGCAAGGAGGGCACTCGACACAGAAATGGGGGGAGGCATCGAACACGTTCATGTTAACACTTGGGCAAAGTCTATTGGAGAGAGAGCTAGTGATCATGATCCCAGTGTTGCGAAAGTCTGGGTCTGCGACGTTGCATCTGAAGATGATTCAGAGAGAGCTCTTCACCATGGTCAGTCAACGCTTCCTACCCTCATTTTTCATACTGTAATATTGATTTTTTTTCGAATAGCTGCGCAAGATACTCTTTTGTTTGTTGTCCAAGATGCTTCCTAATTCAGTCGCATTTACGGACTTGTAATTCTAATGTGAGTCGTTGCATCGTCTTTTCGCTGATTTTTAGTTGACAATGTTGCATTTGCAGGATGTATTTTTGTAATCAGGTGATAGCCTTCTTTACGACACTCTGTCGCCTTGTTCTCTGTAAATTATGAAGATGATGTACTTACTTTTGTTTTTGACCGTTTATTAAATTTAATGACAGAAGTATGTACTAAATTACAACACGATCGGTGAGACAAAAAGGCTACAGAAATGTTATCATCATAATAGTACATGGCGAACAGAAAACACAGTACACCGGGAAGGCTTCCCAACGAAGAAAAGAAGAAAATAGAGGGTAACCAGTAACCGCTAATAGTTCAAAGCACAACTACATCTTTGTCAAAACTTGAGCATTCTCTCATTTTTTCTGTAATCCAACGATATTGATCCATCATTTTCCATTGATCACCAAGACCATTGGACACGGCTCTTGGATCCAAAAAGTCTCCTTCAAACTTTCCTAACTTCTTTTCATCCTCAATACCTTCGCTCGTGCGAGCGACTACGATAGGTATCCCAACCGAAGAAAATATGAGTCTGAGGGTATCCAGTCGATCAATTCCGAGTTGCTGATCTCCAAAAAGGGTAGTGTAAATGTGATTCATATCTTCAGTTGTCAGGCCCCATTTGGGGATGGTAAGTGCTTCGTATCTTCTTCCCCTAGGATTATCCTCCAGCGAGATCTTGTACAGGAGTTTCCAACCAGATTGCGGACCCGGGTCTGATTTTCCAAATGGAAAGCGCGGTAGGTCGAGTCTAACAAAAGGATCTCGTTTCGATTTGCGTGCTGGAGGGATGGGAAGCATTAGATCGGTGATATAGTAATAGACGGAGCATTGATAGAATACGTCTGCAAATCTTGGGGCATATTCGTAGTTGAACCTAACGTCGATTGAAGCCGGCCGAGTAGGAGAATGTATACGTGAGCTAATGTGGGCTTCTCTCAACTGTACGATTTGATAAATGATTATAGCCCTAAACAGAAAACGACGACGCAGACACCCACCGTATCGATATAATATTCAGTCTCCCAAGTGAATGGTGTGATGCTGTCTTGAAGTATATTCTGCTCCCTTTCACTCAACGATGTTCCATCCAATATGGCCTCAATACCATTTCTGATTTGATCAAGCATAGAATCCAAATCTGCACCTGCGAATTCTTTCATTACATCTTCCAAAGATTCGTCTGCAGCCTGCCGTCTCTCGAGGTAACCAGTCCAATCGCACGTCGGGTCAGGGTTTATAAGGTGATAGCGAGCTTTTGCGATTTCCAATGGGGACGATCCTCCCGGTGGAGGTGGACTAGGAGCGAGTCTTTTCCATGTGTGAGTCTTCTCCTTTTTGAGAAGATAATCATCGATTTCACCTCCAGGTACGAGTTGAAGCTCTGAATATAAGGGTGAATGATACTCATAACCAGCATACAAGCAAATAAATACCTAATGGATCCTGCATTGTGTGAAATACAGATACGCCAGTAACAATCATAGAGGGATCAATCACGATACCATCCGCTGCAAGACGCTGTTCGAATATCTTCAGTGTAAGGAGTGTACGTGTACTTTGACAGTACCTTACCCAGTATTGACAAGGAATCCGAATCCTGTCTTCGATCCGCTGCATGATCCAATACTGAGCCAAAGAACAAAAGGGTAGAACTTCTCTCAATTTCATCGAATTTTAACAAGCTTACTACGCTGTCAATAAGACTCCAAACCACTTCCAAATAGTCCTTTTCTTCTCCCTCCTCGTTGGTTGTAAGCTTTATGACTTCCTTTCCATCTTCGCCATACCCATACACCCGAAGTTTCCTCGAGGTGTCTTGGTTTGGTTGATATTTGAAAGGAGAGGATTGAAAGGGATCACGGCTTCGATATTGATGTAAAGCAGTTTGAGACAGGCGAAGCTCAGGAAATGTTAATGTATGTCGCTCTTCGTGTGTCTGAGGTTCAGACATACTTGAGCAAGAGAGGTAAAGAGACTGTATATGTTAAATTGGAAGAGCTAGCGAAGA